>CM069874.1:26393945-26993945 GCA_036172665.1 Prosopocoilus inquinatus | reverse complement strand
AGGAGACCAATACACAATCGAGAAAAGTCGATGGCACTGTAGAATAATATCATGAAAATGGAATATCGAAGATTGGGGTAATTAATTTTAGGCGGGACAAGATTCTCTTCGAGGCTTCTTGGTGGACATCAAGAATTCGAAGAAGACGAAAAGAAAGTTTTCTCTTTTCATAGATACGTAGACTTTTAGCCAGTTTTTGTTTTGTTTTTTTTTTTTTTTTTTTTGATGCGTTAATGAATTATGAGTAGTAGTCTTTTAGTTTATTTTTGGGATTGCAAATTTTTTTGACCTACAGTATACACACTTACTTAAGTTTTTAGTAATGAATGAACGCAGCGACCTAGATTTTGGTGAGGTAAGTCTGAGAGTGAAACCTCGCCCCAAGACAAGGGAAGTTGATAGACTTGGAACAATTAATACGTGGAAGTTAATGAGTTCCACGCATAGGATTGATATCAACCGGGAAACGAACATAGGTAGCGCTGCAGGTGTCTCCTCCACGTTCACAAGACAAATTTATATATGATTAGCATCGAATCCGGCTCTGACGTGTCGCGTGTTTAATGAAGCCTCCTTCGTCTTACCAATCTTGATTATCGTGTTGATAAGGCTCGAATGTGACCGGAATTTTATTACGCGGCGCCAGCGAATTCGTACGCCTTTGTTACGCAAATAAGCCTTATTATAATATTTAAATTATCAACAGACAAAGCGGGCTTTGTTTCGCGAGCGCGTCGGTGGCACAAATCCCGGTTTATCCGATCCGAATATGAGGAAATCGAAATGGGAATTACTTATTTTGAGGTACCTAATTTAAATCTCGTTTCATAAACAGGGGGAAAATGTGTAGCTTTGTATTAAATTACTCTTCCCGGATCATTTACTTATTCTTGTTCAGGAGGAGTTTATTAATTTTAGCGTGAAATTTAAATGTAATCAAGAAATGTATTATTATCACGCATTTGAGAGATCCTTTCCTATATTGTTTTGGGCATTAGAGTAGCAACAAATCACAACTATTTTTTGGAATATTTGAACATTTTTTTAATTTTTGGCGTCAAAGTGCTTTATGCCTGTATACACAAGGTACACAGTGAAAAGTTTTCTTATACGGACACTGAAGATTTCAAGTTTTTAATCTATAACCGGACAAATTGTAAGTGTAAAAGTACTCAATCGATAGCGAAACGTTGAGTGCGTTTCCATTTATATTTTGTCCAGTTATAGATTAAAAACTTACAATTTTCATCCGGCAAGAGTCAACTGCTATAATAAAAATTTCCTTTGCAATATACATTATTAAAGATAATTTTTTCAAAGAGAATTGGTAGGCATACACGCAAGGAATTTTTAAAGGATCTGGCCCTTTCCATAATAAGCTCGCTAAAATATCCAATCGTGTATACTGGAGCTGAATCGAAGATCAGATTCGTTGGAACATCTGATATACCTTATCTGACGGATTGTTTTCACTGTCACAAAATTACGGACAGATCAAGATTGACGGATCAAAACCGATGGATCTCAACTATCTGCGTTCGGTCAACTCGGTTCAATTTGGTCACGTGTTTCTGTTTGGTTACATTGTTAGTTTACAGTGTGGTTTACGCATTACGCTTTTGAAACTTTAAAAAAAATATGGAGTCGACAAAATCATTTCTTTTTGACTATATTCGAGTTATATTAACTTTGACCTTGCCTGTGAAAAAAAATTCACAAGTTAATACGAATAAAACTCAAAGAACGCGCAAGTTACAGTTTAAAAATCCACAGACCTCTTAAGCATGTTGAATGGATCATCGGAACTAACATCACGGACCGATTCTTTCAAAAAGCGACGGATTTCTGTACCACATACGGAGAAATTTGTTTCATCATCGGTCCTATTCCGGCAATATTACAGATTTCTCAATCATTCGTTAATGGGCATAGAAAGCACTAAACCCGACGGATCATGTCCTGGTAGTAGCGTCCCACTAGTAAATGCCCCATGCTCAACAGAATTATTATTAATAACATACAAGGCGTGTTTGTTATCATGCACTAGTTACACTAAAAGTATTTGTATCTTGTTCTAATCTCATACATTAATACGAGATGAAGATAGTTTGAGTGTGCACTGGTGCAGGATAACAAACACACCTAATAATAATGTATGCGAAGGCGCTTCGTTGCAAAGCAGAATAGAAAGCGAGAAGCTCAAAAGAATTCAGTTTAAAACAAGGATTGAAACAAGCAAATGCATTGTCCAAAATTCTCGTCCAGCTAGTATAGGAAGAAGTTCCGCTCGTGTAAGCCTACTTAATATAGGTTAGAGGATCCATATGGTTTACTTGTAGCTGCGTCTAACTTCATTATCTTTACATGTTTCTTCCTAGGACACACTTTTCTTCTTTTCTCTTCCTCTCCTTCCATCAAAATTCTTTTAACCTGCCTTTCTCTAGGCGTCCCCAGCCATTTTATACAGTTCTCTTTGTTTGTTCTCTTTCTCAACTCTCCTTCGATTTAAACTGTTTCATAAGTCTTCCTGAGATTTCCTTTCCCGTATTTACAATTTGTTTTTCTCTTTTTTTAATTGCCTACTAATTTTATGAAAATTTTCCACTAGTAACGCTTAAACGGTTCGAGCGGTAAAGGGACCAGCTTTGCGTTCCTGAGCTCTGACTTAGGACCCCATCCCATTGGGCACCAACCAGATAAAAAACGAAACTTCGACGTCTACATCCAAAGAATCCAAAAATCGCATTCGGTGCGTAGTACTTTTTCACAGACTTCTAATGTTCAATTGGCATGTGTTTTGGGTCTCTGCACCCTTAATTAGGGGTCTTCCCTCTACATACGAGTTATCTGATTCTTTAATATTTTATCATTTTTACAATGCTTATTTTTCTGTACACCTCTCCTTGTGAATACTCGTTCAACTTGAATTATTTAAAAAATGTTCGATAAACTTTCCGGTTCTAGGTTGCTGATTTTTTTTGTCGTTATTTGTATTTTACAAGCATAGATAATTTCGAAGCATTTCCGTCGATTTGCATCAACTTACCACCACTCGTTTTGTAATTTCGCTTTCTTCAGCTACAAATACTTTATCTGCTGTGTATTTTTCATTTTCTGTGCGGTTGATGACTAAATTATCTCTTTTTGTAATATACAGATTGCCATGTACGCTTGCTTGCAATAAAATCGCGTCCACCTTCAAAATCAAGTCGCCGACTTTTTACCTATTTTTTGCTTTGTAAATGCGTATTTTGAGAAGCTTGTCATGTTTCCAAACGTACAGGTTAGGAATTGAGATTGAAATGATTACTATTGTACCTGAACGAATGATTTGTTCAATAAATATGACGCCATTCCAAATATTTAACGGCCCATAAATAAAATTTAATCGAAAGAGAATTATCCGTTGCTTATATTCTGCTATTAATATAATTTTTTAACAACTGACAAGACTCTTCAAAGTTGAATTTGTAATTTTCGACGTGTTGGTGACAAGAGTATTGGAAAATTTGGTAAAACATGGAATCCATTGCGGTTTATATTGGATTTCTCTTACTTCAGAAGAGCATTATCCGAGTCGTGAATTAATATTTTTGGACATCTGTCTCCAACCATCTTTTCTATTTGCAAATATTTCTTCTTCCCACATATTTTTTGTACATCATAGTATTTTTATTTAAGCTATAATCATTCGCTACTACTGAGAATCACTCTTCGTCTTCTTATTCGTTTTCTGTCAGTCTGAATTTTAATTGTTCGACACCGACAAATTAAATCTCAAGACCAACTTAATACAACGAGAAGCAAGTGTATGCGATTTTCTTGCAATCCACAGTACCTACTTTGTTTTGCTTTCGTTAATTGTGCAATCTTATTCTCCTGTTATTGCAATATTGTTGGCATATCGGCTCTTCATTTTTTATATCTCGCTTTCTCCTAGAACTGCTTCCTATACTAGCTGGACGAGAATTTTAGATAATGCATCTGCTTGTCTCAATCCTTTTTTTAAACTGAATTCTTTTGAGCTTCTTCCTTGCTATTCTACTTTGCAACAAAGTGCCTTCGCATATATAATTAAGGTGTGTTTGTTATTCTGCACCAGTGCACACTCAAACTATCTTCATCTCGTATTAATGTATGAGATTAGAACAAGATACAAATACTTTTAGTGTAACTAGTGCATGATAACAAACACGCCTTGTATGTTATTAATAATAATTCTGTTGAGCATGGGGCATTTACTAGTGGGACGCTACTACCAGGACATGATCCGTCGGGTTTAGTGCTTTCTATGCCCATTAACGAATGATTGAGAAATCTGTAATATTGCCGGAATAGGACCGATGATGAAACAAATTTCTCCGTATGTGGTACAGAAATCCGTCGCTTTTTGAAAGAATCGGTCCGTGATGTTAGTTCCGATGATCCATTCAACATGCTTAAGAGGTCTGTGGATTTTTAAACTGTAACTTGCGCGTTCTTTGAGTTTTATTCGTATTAACTTGTGAATTTTTTTTCACAGGCAAGGTCAAAGTTAATATAACTCGAATATAGTCAAAAAGAAATGATTTTGTCGACTCCATATTTTTTTTAAAGTTTCAAAAGCGTAATGCGTAAACCACACTGTAAACTAACAATGTAACCAAACAGAAACACGTGACCAAATTGAACCGAGTTGACCGAACGCAGATAGTTGAGATCCATCGGTTTTGATCCGTCAATCTTGATCTGTCCGTAATTTTGTGACAGTGAAATCAATTCATCGGTTATGGTATATCGGACGTTCCAACGAATCTGATCCTCGAATCAGCTCCAGTATACAGGATAGGATATTTTAGCGGGCTTATTCTGGACAGGGCCAGATCCTTTAAAATTTCCTTGCGAGTATGTCTATCAAATCAGTTGAATTCTTTCTGCTAAATCCGGTCTAAGCGTCTTGGATCGACTTTGGAGTAAGCGTCTTACCCAATACTCCCGATGTAAACGTTTGCATAACTTTTCTGAGATAAACGTCTTACCTAATACTCCCGTTTTCCGAAGCAAGCATCTTGCATAACTTACCTGAGATAAGCGACTTATGTAATACTTCCGATGCAAGTGTCTTGTCTGCTCCAAAGTGCAAGTATCTTGTATGACCCGAGAGAAGTGTCTTGTCTGTACCCCTGACCAGAGTGCAAGAGTCTTTCGTAACCCGAGACAAGCGCCTTGTCTGCTCCCAATTCCAGTCAAAGTGTATCATATGTATAAACCGAACTCAGACTGTTATAGAATAGTATGTATATTTGTAAGCGTGTACAGAAAGATTTTGAAATTAAGATAAGAATAAAGTTTAAGTTTCCGACCCGACTCATTACAACTCAGGAATATGAGGAAATGGAAATGGGAATTGCTTATCTTGAGGTTGTTACTGGATTATAAAACCTCGTTTTAAAGAAAAGTAGGGAAAATGTGTAAATACATAAATTATTGTTTTTGTATTTAATGTTTTATTGCAATTTGAAATAATATATTAGAAGTAATATTTAAAATGTTTCATTCCACAGCCACCCAGGCCTATAATGATAACTGTTGGATCGCCGTTATTAGCGACACAGAAAAGTGTTATTAGAATCCTAGTGGTCAGCAAGTAGAAGTGGTAGTAAATGAAGGCATTATTTCAAGTGTGAATAGTTAAGATCAATATACAGGCTGTCTCTAAATTCCGTGGACATGGCTTAACCACGGATTCCTGGGCTCAAAATAAAACGATTTAACCAAACTTATCTATATGCATAATGAGCTCGTTAAGCCGTATTATTTTTTAAAGTTCTTGAAGAAAAAGTTAATTCTTCTTATAACAAAGGAACGCTTGAACCGATTTGGATGAAATTTGGTATATGCTTCTGCAGGAAAATAAGTCACATTTACAGGTGATTATAGTTTCTTGCAGTTAATCGCTAGTGTGAGACACAGGATTACCACAACACATATCTTGCTGTAACTTTTTTGAGGTAAGAAAAACAACTTTAGTTACATTTTTAGAAAGAAGCACTCGACAGAAAACTCTTTCGTGCTTTTGTAACGTTTGATATTTCTTACGGTTTAGTCACAAAATAAGAAAATGTAAATGGCTGCAGAGTTTCTTATGGAAAACGAGTATGCTCTAGGCCTTCTAGGTGTTTAACTAATTTATTTTCGGAAAGAGGTATTCATTAGTAATCTTCTATGTATCTTTGCCAACTTTGCTATCTCTCACGGTTTAGTCAGCAAATAAAATCTAAAATACTAAAATGTGTTTCTTTCAAAATTTAGAATTTCAAGTTAGCAGCCTGTACACAGAAAAACAAATGCCTAATATAGTTTACTAATTAGTGATTTTTTTCAAAATAAATACATTAAGCAGTTAAAAGACAGTAAAGTATACCTGTTTTCAATAAAAAATGTTTCTGCCACGTATATTTTTTTTATTTTGTGACTAAAGCGTAAGAAATATCAAAAGCTACAAACATACGAAAAAGTTTCCTATCGAATGCTTCTTCTTAAAAGTTTATTAACTAAAGTTATTTTCCTAACCTCAAAAAAGTTATGGTAAGATATGTGTTGTGGCAACCCTGTTTTTCACGCTAGAGGTTCACTGCAAGTAACTAAAACGACCTGTAAATGTGACTTACCTTCTTGTGGAACCTCATACCAAATTTCATCCAAAGCGGTTCAGGCGTTCCTTTGTTATAAGAAAAATTAACTTTTTCTTCAAGAACTTTGAAGAGACCATTAAGGATATAGATAATTTTGATTAAATCGTCTTATTTTGAGCCCAGGAATATGTGGTTAAGCCATGTCCACGGAATTTTAGAGACACCCAGTAGATCAAGGTCAGTCATATTATAAAATGAAATTTAAAAAACTCCTCAACATTTTTTTGTTTACTTTTGGAAAAACTTTCAGCGTAATCTACGTGGTCCCGGTCTAAATAATTTACGGCAGGATGTGTATGAATAGTCTCGGATTAATTGCATCTTCCACACCGAGTTATGACCTGGGTATAAAATATGGCACTGATATCTATTACAGTTCCGATATTAAACCGAAATTAGTCGGGGCAAAGAGTAAAATTTAGCGCCTGCGTCTAATTTATGTCGGCAAAGCGTCGTTACAAAGAACGGCGATGCACACCGAACTGCATCCCCAAGTATTTGCAATTTCCTAAACGAGATGAACACCATCTATTTGCCGGTGATGGTGACGTAATTACCCAATTAGTAGAACGGCCGGAGCGTAGAACGGAAAGAACCTCAGCAGACCAAACTATTATCCGACCTGCCACGTACACCATCGTGTAAAAAAAAGGTTTTGAAGGGTTTTCCGGAAAACTTGCGAATAGAAAAAAATTTCACATAGAATAATAATAGCAGAAATATAATCCGCATTGATTTGTTTTTCAGTTCAAGCAAAATAGGAATAGTATGTAAAACTAAATATGTGCTGCCTTTCTCTTAAATTTAAAAGCAAAATGATAAAGTAAAATATTGTTCAGAATTTAAAATACACTACTTGTTTAAAACTTCAATTTTCGCAGAGATTCATTTAAATTAATGTGCTCCTAGATAAAATCAAAACTATTAGACGAATGAGTTTTCCATTTTCTTACAGGTAAAGAGTAATTCAAAGAATTTTGGATATCGACAACCATCAGAACAGGGAAATGATGCGAGCTGAATGAAGTGCTTCGCCAAGCAAAGTTCTTGAAAAGCAAGTTTGAAAAGTGGTGGAGGCCTTGATCATTTATGGATTTAAATAAAATAGAAAAAACAAAACGTTGACGGAACATCTTCAAAGTGTTATTTTTTATTATTATTATTATATAAATTTGCCATGGATCTCGAAGAAATATTGGCCTCGTTAGAAAAGACAAAGAACAAAAGTTATCAAGTGGTTATACAAACTCCGTAAAGTCGTAAAAACTGTGACTCAATAAAAACATTTTTAACGCGTTGAAAAAGACCAGTGCTATGTTTAAGAATTATTAAACTATTGCAATATCTAGTTTTTGGAAGCAAATCGGATCCATATTTGTCTTTATTTTTCGGGAATATGTTTAGGTTAGTTTTAACAAAATCAACAAGATTGTAAATATAGAGACAAGGTAATGGTAAAATTTGAAGTAATTTAAATAGGGGTTTACACGAACCAGTGGGCTTTTTGCATAATATTGTTCTTAAAATTGATTTTTGCAAGATGAAAACTTGCCGAAAGTGAGATGATCCTCTCCAAAAAATTAAACCATAAGATAGTGTAGATTGAATAAAGGACGTGTAATATATTTTTAATATATCCACAGAGACACAGTATCTAAGACTCCTTATAACATAGCAGAATCGAGATAATTTTAAGCACACATTCAATACGAATGTTAAAATTTAATGCGGCATCAACGTGTAAACTGTAAACTGTAAACCCAAAAATTTTACACTGTGACTGGAACACTTAATAAGTACGTTAGAGAGCAATGGTCTATTTGTAAATTGGAAAGCCACAGTTTTATTATGGTTCAACTGAAGAGATTACTCTCATACCATTTAAACATTTGTGAGACAGAGGGTGAGGCAATTTTAGAAGATGAGGCCTGAGAATTACCAGTCACAGTATATGAAGTAACATCACATTGATATAATGATACAGATGGAAACTGTTGTTACAAACCATTAATTGAAATTAACCTCCGCCCACAATAATTTTTATATCCGTAGATACGTATTTCGGCAACTAAGCTGCCATCTTTAGTACGTTACCAACTTAAAAACACTAAAAAATGTCTAAAAACAACCTAATCACACTGACAAAATCATAAAAATGTTAAACCTAACAACAATCTAATCATCCTAAAAGATATATATGTCTAAATGTAAGTAAATATAAATTAATATGTGAAAATCTAAAATAAACTACATATGTTATGTATAAACTGAAAAAGAAATTATGTGAACACCTAAAATTAACTGTCAGATACCTTACAAATAAGAGCTATCCAAACAACACGGGAATGCAAAAATAAATAGTCCAAAGACCCCGAAAAATCTTCTTATTCTAACGAATAAATAAGAATATAATTCCCTGTTATTTGATACCTAAAGACCTAAAAATCCTGAAAAATAAAATAAAATATATACCGGCTGTTTCAAATTGGGTGTGCACTGAAGAGATCTCCTAAACCGTAAGAGATACAAATTCGGTAAATGGAAGAAAAGTTTCATGAATCAATGCCTAATTCCCATCCATTGAGAGAATGATTTTTTTCTCATTTCTTCTTGAGTTATTAATAAAAATGTGAAAAAATCGATTTTCTTTTTCTCTCTATATCTCTTTTATTATACATAATTTTGAAATTCTGACTTAACTTTCTACAGACACTTTTTGATTCTGCTTCGAATAGAGGTAGCAGAATTTAAGTCAAACGTTTCGTCTTTCCACTACCATCATCAGTTTCGATTTTTTAAATACAACTTATGTCTTTTTATTGTTCTATTCGATAGCATTTTTTCTCCTGCCTGATTGTAATGGTATATCAATCACACTTAATATTTGATATTAATCTAAAGCTTAAATAAAACAGACTTTTATATGAAAATTTTATTTAATAATTTCAAATTTTTAGTTCATTTTCTTAGCTATAGTGTAAATTATAATAGACTATTTAAAGTTTTTCTGTATCGTTATTTTAATAATGCACTGCACTTACAAAAATGAATTTTTACCGAAAAATATCTAGTGGTTCTAATATAACTTGCTAGATCAGTATCTCAGCTTTAGCATAGGAATGAAAAAGCCTAGTTTTTAATTTTGACTCACACTGTTGGATTAAAAGAAAAAGTGAATACTAATTATACTAAAAATATTTAGATATTACTGAATAGTGCCTTCTACAAATACATTGGCAGCTAAAACGAATATTTTTGTAATAAATTTGAAAGATACTTTCTATAACAATGTATTTTTTTTTAATTTCTTTAGCACTCAGTGGTTCTCAACACTTGACTGATGATCTTTATTTTTTTTTAAATATGGTTAAGTTCACTCCTTTTAACCAGTTGAAGTTTGGCACGTTATATCGGAACCACCATCCATAATTTAAACAGGATAAAGTAGGCTTTATATTTTGGACTTTAAAACAGTGACTAGCATTAAGATAAATAATGAGGAACTAAGAAGCCGAATATTAGATTCTTACAGAAATGTTTCGCGAATTTATGTTCGACACGCTAGACAACACATAGGATTAAGAACGAATCTGTGTCTTGAAAGCAGTGGAGGACATTTTGAGGATTTACTTTAATTTATTTATTTCACTTTATTTATTTCACAGAGTCATGTTCTTCGTCTATAATTTTTATTCAACTTATTTATTCTGTTCTTGTAATTTAATATGTTTATACTGATGTTTATTTGGTTTGTGTTAACCACCTCATATCATTTAATCAATATTTATTGACTTTTCCTCTTCCGACAACTGAATGTTGTTGCTAATACTTAACAAATAAAAAAAGAGGTTAGGAATAAATTTACTTATTAAGAAAAATATGAGGAAACGATATCAGTTTTTTTGTCATATTCCAACTTTACTTGAAAAAAAGGTATTAAGTATTATACTCACTGAAATCAAAAGAAAAAATGCTTTCGACTAGAATAATAAAAAGATAAGAAATGGAACAAAAAAATTGAAATTATGTATTAAATAAAATTATCATATAAAATCTGAATTATTTAAGCTTCAAATTAATATCAACTATTAAGTGTGATATATCTTTGTAATCAGGAGAAAGAATTCTATCGAATAGAATAATAAAAAGAAATAAGTTGTATTAAAAAAATCGAAACTGATGATGGTCGTGTAAAGCCAAAACGCTTGACTTCAATTCTATTACTCCTATTCGAAGCAGAATCAAAAAGTGCCTGTAGAAAGTTAAATCAAAATTTAAAAATTATGTATAATAAAAGAGATACAGAGAGAAAAAAAAATCGATTTTTTCACATTTTTATTAATAACTCAAGAAGAAATGAGAAAAAAATCATTCTCTCAATGGATACGAATTAGGCATTGATTCATGCAACTTTTCTTCCATTTAACCGAATTTGAATCTCTTACGGTTTAGGAGATCCCTTCAGTGCACACCCAATTTGAAACAGCCGGTATATTAGGTATAAATCGTCAAAAAACAAGAGCACTTTAGAAAAATCTCGGAGAGTCCTCTCCTTATGAAATACCCTATATTCTAACGTATCTGACAGTTAATTTTAGTTGTTCACATATTTTTTTTTCCTATTTATACCTAACATATAGAGTTTATTTTAGATTTTCACATATTAATTTATATTTATTACTTACATTTAGACATATATATCTTTTAGGATGATTAGATTGTTGTTAGGTTTAACATTTTTATGATTTTAACGTTACTACTATTACTTTAACGTACTAAAGATGGCAGCTTAGTTGCCGAAATACGTATCTACGGATATAAAAATTATTGTGGGCGGAGGTTAATTTCAATTATCTCTTAAACCAGTCTCCTTTACTATTTTAGTACAAACCATTAATCAAAAATTCAAAATTCATCATTGTAAACAATAATATACCTAGAATTTAGCTTTGTGGTATGCCTTTACTTATTACCAGCGAAACGAATTCGGGCCACTTGTTCCGTGAACGTCATGAAATTTAGTACCCGGACTGTATCAGCCTCGCCCACAATAATTTCTCCGAAGTGTGAACGTTCATATTACACACCTTCCCCTCACGTTCAATAACAATCCTCCTGCTACCTTTCCACGGCTCCGATACGTCGAATCGGAGCCGTGGAAAGGTAGCAGGAGTAAATAGTACATTCGGCATAAAAAGCGTCGAACACTAAGTGGCCTGAATTCTTTTTCCTGCTTGTTACTCTAAGATAGTTTAAACAGCAACAGCATTCTTCATATGTCTGATACACACTTGTTGAGACCGGAGAGATAGGATCGAAACAAATTTAGAGCAACTCCGTGGATACCAATGACACACAGTATCGATAATAAAATTTGATGACGTAAAGTATTGATTGCTTTTGACAGATCGAAATAAATACCAATGGAGGATCTACCATTATCCAAACCAGGAGTTATTTCGTGTAAACATTCAAAGATTGCAGACTTAGTATATCGACCTTTAATGAAACAATGCTGACATTTAGATAGAATATTGAAATGTATCAAGTGTGAACACAATCTATCATAATAAGTTTTTCAGATACTTTAGAGAAGATAGAAAACAGTGATATAGGGAGATAGTTGGTTATGTCAAGTTTAGTACCTTTATTTTTGAAACCTGCTATGACCTTGGCTAGTTTGAGAGAGTCAGGAAAAGTTCCTGTAACAAAAGAATTATTATTAAGAGCTTTTGCAAGTTTTATGCATATTAAGTCACCAACATCTGCAAGAATAGTATCTGCAATTCCATCATATCTTGACGCTCTTTTTGAAAGGAAGTTTAAAAATGAGGAAATGCTAGCAAAAGTCGTTCGAGATAGAATTAGAAATTAAAAAAAAATAAAAAGTTGATGTTGCTTTCTTTAGATAAAGTGATCCAGTTGCTGTATTTTCCTTTGAAGATCATAAAACTGTAAGTCGTGATTGGTGTATAAAAGCTTCTCTGCCCCATAAAATTTATATAAATTTAATATAAAAATTTATATAGTGTATGCCCAAGGTTTGGGTTGGGTGGAATTTTGTTATACCTTGGCAGTGCACCTTTGCATAGGTATAAAAAAATAAAAATTTTACGACTGTAAAATTTAAATTTCATATTTATAAAAAAAATAAAATTTTACTACCGCAAAATTTGTTTGGATGAATCCAACCGGTCACTCATCCACCATACATTTAGTCCAGATCTTTCCGTTGAGGATTTCCTTTTGTTTCCGCTAAATAAAAAAAAATGCTTGGTTATTGCCAATAATGTTGTGGTTAATAAATTTCAGCAAATTCTAGATTTCCTTAAAAAAAGAGTTTTCAGCCTGTTTCGAGAAGTGGTTGGTAGAGTGAAGTATGTATATTACAGGGCAGAATAATTTCAATTCTGTAGTTCACTTTTAACTAAGCTTATGATGTTTCGGGCGACGCTATGGTTACGCACAAAGTAAAGAATCAATAGGTAGCAGCGTGAGCGTTCGGAACGTACCTACACGCAACTGCGAGAAATATTTTAATGTTATCTCATGCTGAAGGATTAAACACCGTTCTCTGTGGCGCTTTGATATTTGAACACCTCTTTCAGCTGTAGCTCTCACAATAGATCTCACGCTTTCCTGCACATATGGACACACGGCCGAATGCTATGGTGGCGTCACCTAATGTATCGTTCACCGTGGTTACATAGTACGAACGCTACATGGTTACGCAGCACGAGAACAAATAAATAACGTGCTTTGTATGTGTAACCATTGGCAATCCTAACTCTAACAAATTACAGAATAACCCTCGTAATAATCTCCGACAGTTGGCTATTAAAATAGGTGTGCAATTAGAAAAGAAACATTATAATCAAGTTAGTTTAATTATTTCATTAAAATTAAAACGAAGTGGTTCCCATTGTTTCAGCGTGTCATTTCCTTTCCGTTCGGGTGCTCCTCAAATTAAACCCGAGTAGTTTGCAAGTTAACAAAAACTTCAGGGTTGCTAGCTAAGACGTTATCACGTACGCCAGACCCAATTATAATTGAAACACGACGATTTTACGACGGCCATCCGCGACTCTACAAAGGAAACCCGACTACCAACTTATAATAACGTACACGCGCCCGGAATACCAAAATAGGAAAGCGATCTATGTTTCCTCCTTTCCAGCTGACTTTAAAATACAAATATAAAAGAAAAGGAACTCTTTATACGTAAACAGGCGTGTGTTAATCTATTTCCCCTGTGAGACTTATTTGGGAAATTCGTGGATAGGTTAGACGTACATGCGTTATGTGTATGTACATTCAGGTTATTAATAAACGGAGTTCGATAAATAATTAATGGCGTGGTGTCTACTGGAAATAATTCGTGGAATTTTCGGGTTAATGTGGAAAGATACATTTGAATTTAATTGGTCTCATCATTTTAGTTTGGCCATAGTTACAGACTATTTAGTGATAGGTAATAAAATTTCATAATAATTATACAGGGTATTCTTTTACTGTGTGCAAATATTTAAACCTGAAATATATCACCATGAATGGCAACGAATGAACTCATATGTTCTTAACATAAATGTAATAGTTTTCGAGAAAAATGCACTGGCAGATTTCCACTAAACCGTTTGAGAACTGCTGGCATAGCTAAAAGTGGAACGTGGGCGACTCTTCAATTACGAGCAGCCGAAGTAGTTCAGGGTCAGTGCCTTACTGAAACTCGAGCAGGAACGACGTAACTCAGCGCCGCTGCGAGCAGCTGGTCCGTTAAAACGTTTACAATTTAGAAAAATTTTGTGCAAATCGTTTTTGATTGCAGTGAAAACCTCGAGCAGCCTCTGTACAGCTGTTTCAGCCCTGCTTGGGGCTTCTTCAGTAGAGACGTAGCTCGACATTTCCACTGCAAACAAAAACGACTTGCCCAATTTATTCGCAATTGCGGTGTAAGAGTGATGAACAGATAAAATAGCGACATCTTACGATCGCTTTTTGACCTGACATTGCAGTAGGATAGACAAATTGAAGCGGGATTTGCTCCTAATAAGTCCCCCATGCAAGGCGGCCATGCTTGCTGTCAAAGCATAATGAAAGATTTAGAAAAATTTTGTGCAAATCGTTTTTGATTGCAGTGAAAGCCAAAAAGTTCGCACCATATGGAAAAATTTTAATTGATTTTCCTAAAATAAAAAAATTAGCGCCAATAGTTTGTTCATGTTCGATAACTAAATATAAATAGGACATAAACAATAAAACAAATTAGTAGGCATCTCTCTACACAAGAAAGGTACAATTAGTTGGATTAATTTTCAGATTCAAAATACTCATTAAATGGATAAGAACTTTTATTTATAAGAAATAGTTTAATATTTGATTTAAATTTTCTGAAAGTTGGAATCTCTTTGATGTAGTTCGGCAATTTATTAAAGATTTTTAAGCTTGTGAAAGTCATAGTTTTTAGCAATTTCGGTATGAGGATGAACTAAATAGATGTGACCACTGTGAAAATTATCACAGCGTTCTATAGCATCACCTTCACAGATTATAAGCAACTTTAGTGCTGACAACTGACAACCAGTAAATGATTAGTACACTAGTAGTACCAGTAGTGGTACTTCTGTGTTGTTTCTCGTCCAGGCAATATTTCTTTCTTCAATTTTATTGTTCACAAACACTCTCTGCTACTTATACTATGCCAATATTTATATTTTTATGAGTATTACAGGATACGTTGCTTATATTGTCTTATATGTTCAACGAAACGTGGTTATTGTCAAAAAATGGTCTTAAACAACTATTAGTAACTTCAAAATATTTATATTGGTACACTTTGTGGGTTTTACTGCTGAATATTACTACGAATATAACTAGATTGCATGAAAAAAGCGCAAGCGGACAGAACATGTTCTAATTTCGAAAATCGCATAGGCGACCACTATTTGCGATAAATTGGACTTGTCTTTTACACGAAGCAATGACTCGCGGAGGGCAATCGCTGCAATTAATTCTCGCAAAAATCGCTCCATGTAAAATAAGCTTAAGAATTTAATTTCACTCTCGTGCTTTAGGGTTATATTGTCAAAATTTATATACGTATAATGCTCAATTTCTTCACCTTTGGATAAATTTATTTGCCAGGTAATATCCTCCGAAACTATTATCGTACAGTGATTTCCAAGGGTAATACCTGGCAGATAAATTTAACAAGAGGTGAAGAAATTGGGCATAAGTTGGGTAACATTCTATTTTGCTTTTTATGAAATTGTAGATGTTGGAGTAAAACAACTCCATTATTTTTTTATAATGCTTTGGATTTGCTTTCTATAGGATTTTCAAAAATTTTGTTGCAAATCGTTTGTGATTGCAGTGAATCCCTCGAACAGCCTCTGTACAGCCGTTTCAGCCCTGTTTGGGGCTTCGTCAGCAGAAGCGTAGCTCGAGAGATTCATTGCATTCAAAAACGATTTGTAACAAAAAATTTTAAAACTTTCATTATGCTTTGACGGCAAGCATGACCGCCTTGCATAGTATCTTATTATGTAGTAAACTCGCTCCAATTTGTCAATCCTAATCCAATATCAGGTCAAAAAGCGTTCGTAGGATATGGCTGTTTAAACTATTCATTGAATTTTCGAATTTGTTTGCACTTGGACCAAAATTTTGCATTACTCCTTCACCTATTGATATTCAGATAAAGAAAATATTAGCAGAATCAGAATCTATTATTTCCTGTCATGAAGAAAAAGAGCGCAAATTTGCAAATAACAGATTAATCCCAATTAATTATGTAATTATTAGTCTAGATGTTGTTTCACTTTTTACCAACATACCTTTAGATTTATTCTTACAAAGTATTGAAAAAAAAACTGGGAACAAATATCTTTGGTAAGTAACTTATCAAAAGAAAAATTAATAATAATTAAATTTCTTTTTGATTCCACTTATTTCAAATTCAATAATATTTATTATAAACAAATTCTTGGAACACCTATGGGTGCTAATATATCTCTGTAAACAGGCGGAATCCCTAGTAATTTGTTCAAAATTATTTTCCGATTCCGAAGATATGATACCATTCTAAATTGTTTCTTTTGTTCAAAATTATCTTGTGATTTGAGATTTTCGGCACGTAGTGCTTTTGGAATTTTTAAATTATTTGTTTCTGTAACTTGATCCTTTATCGATAGTGGTGTTATGGTTATAACATACACTGAATACCCTCTTTCATTTCTAGAGTCAAGTATAATAATATTTATGTCAACACGTTTGGATAACATCGACCCACGCGATAATGAGCGTGAGAAAGTGCCGACAGTATCGTTGCATAAGGCGGATTAAGTCCCCGGCTTAGGCAACTCTACTAACGCACTCCCGTGTTACGATAGTTTGTCCGCGAGAGAGAGCCACTTGCCGGCTAAATTTGTACCGCGAAGACTCTTATCTTTCAAAAACAAAGAGGGACTTGACTTAAAAAAATTAAGGGGGGTAAAAAGTCAGTCGTTCTTGGGCTCCAGTTTTGGGAAGACGTATCCTTGGTTGGAATTGAAATTAGGGAAAAGAAAAGGGGTTGAGTGAGTGGAAGTGGTGCAGCAAGAAAGAGAGTAGCCATCTCCTCCCGAGGAGATCCGGTAACCCGCGGATAGCCCCAGGTCGAATAATCCCTGTTGCAGAGTCCTCCCCTGTTTACCAGGTAGGATAAATGTTTTTATTCCTTAAGAAAAGGCATGATTACTTTGAGGAAAGAACCCTATCCCCGGGATTCTTCCCCTTTCAGACTAAGAAAATTATCATTAAGTTAATCTTTTGTTTTGTTGTTCTGATTTGATATGCCTATAATCAAGGTGGCTAATAAACCCTTCTTTTTTCTTTCTTTTTAATCTGTATGCGACTTTTATTTTATTTTATTGTCGAATAAGTAATTGGGTACGTTAATTCACTTTTCATTCTTAATTAAATAATATACTGGTACAGTTCTAGACCCAAAAACTAACGCTTCCGATTTTAAAGCCAAGGGAAAGAGAGCCCATTAATTACGTGAGGGTAAAAATTTCCATTTCTTTAATTAATATTAATTTATTCTTTATTTTGGGCCCGATGCCCCGTGAGCCATTAATGAACGCATCGGTGGTGGCAGCGTAATGATCATGAATAGAAATTTTCTTTTAATTCTTGTATTAAAAAAATCAATCCCTTATTTAATATAATTCGGCTCCTTCACCCAGAAAGGCCGCGCCTACATCTCCAATTATTGCTCAATATGTTATGGATGATTTATTAATTAAATGCATACCAAAGTTACCATTTGAAAATTCCTTGGCTCAAAAAATATGATGATATTATTTGCTTAGTTTCCCAAGAAGGTATTGATGAGATTTTAACGGTTTTTAACAATTATAATCCTAATATTCAATTTACTATTGAAAAAGAAACGGACAGGAGTGTTCCTTTCTTGGACATGAAAGTTATTCGTTCAGAAAACAATACAATCATTACTGATTGGTACACGAAACCTATTAGTTCTAGGCGTTATATTAACTTTCATTCTTGTCATCCATATAAAATGAAAACTAACACGATTTTAGGATAAAAAAATCGTATAGAAAAGATTTCTCATCCTTCTTTGTTAAATAAAATCTTATACAAATTAAAAAATATTCTCATAAAAAAATAGCTATCCTATTGCAATGCTAAATAAGTTAATTTTCAATAATCAACAGAACCCATTTCTCAAGTTAATAATAATTCACAAACAATTCATGTTGGTTAAGTTTTTAGATCTTTAATATTCATACCAAATCTTACATCTCGACTAATAAAAGTACTAAAAAATAAAAACATTCAGATTGCAACTAAAAGTTTATTAACAATTAAGTCTCTTTTTACAAAAGTTAAAAATCCACTTAACAAATTCAAACAAATTAATTCTATTTATGAAATTCCTTGTCATGATTGTGATTCTGTTTATTATTTCTCATAAAAGTGATATTAGACTTAGACCTAATGCTTGTGCTTTATCTGAACATGCCAATAATGAAGACCATAAGATTCATTTTGAACATGCAAAAATTTTAGATATTGAACCAATTTAGAAATTTATTATTGTGGTAACTAGTGGTTCAACATTGTGTACTCACTAAGGAGTAAGTAATCATGTGAACTTGTTCTTATTATTAATTGTTAATTTTAAAAATTTGTTTTGTAGAAAGCTTAATAAAGGAAATAAATTTTCCGAAAGCTCGGTTGAACTTTAAAAGAGTATTACTATTAACGTTTTTTGACTGCAGCCCAGTTATAGAATTGATTCCTTAATTGATCAGTCGTGATCATACCTCGCATTATTCATTACTAAAGGATTTTCTGTTATGAGAACGGAAGTTTAGTCTGCATATATTGTTACGTCAAAATCTGTATCAAAATTTGGCAGATCGTTTATGAACAAAAGAAACAAGACCGGACCGGAGTATTGAACCGTGAGGTACTCCGATACTCTTTGACATTATTTTCGATCTGACTTTATTTTGTATGCATCAGAATGTGTTACCGCAACAAACCTCCTATTAGATAGGCAAGAAGAAAACCAGTCGGATGCAATGCCTCTTATACCTTTGCTATTTAAGTTTTTTTAATGAGAATATCGTGACAGACACAGTCAAATGCCCGACTGAGGTTGCAAAAAATCCCCTGCGTCCAAACATTCTGTTATTCTGTTACAAAAGGAATAAATTGCGGTATAAGCAGATTTTTTGGAACCTGTAGGGTACTGCAAGAAGCAGTCAACTTAGGGCAGACAAAGAATTACTCTTTTTGATTTGCCAAATCAAAAAGAGTAATTAATCAAAGAGAGTAATTCTTTGTTTGCCCTAAGTTGACTGCTTCCTGCTACACCTAACTAGTTCCTTAAGTTTCGCAGTAGCGATCAGATTCTACAGTAAATTTTTTTTGTTCGGAAACCATATTGATTCTCATCGAGAATGTTATATTTATTTAGATAAAACATGAGTCTGTTTAGCATAATGTACCTATTCAAAAATTTTTGAAAATACTGAACTTAGTGATATTGGTCGGTAATTTTCCACAAGTTTGGTATCTAACTTTTTATAGATAGGGCAAATGCGTGAGATTTTTAAATCGCCTGGAAAAACTCCATTTACAAAGGATATATTTATAATATTTCCTAATGGTGTACAGTGTGGTCCATTTTTGATGGTTTTACAGGGTTTCTCAGTCATTTATAGGAATAGAAGAAAACCGTTTTCGCGACCCAATGCTACTTTTTCAAGAAAAACTCAGTGGAGAAAACAGAAGTTAGCTATCTCGATTCGTTCGGGAAATATCGGCCAAAAACGAATTTTCCCGAAAAATTATATTTCACAATATCTCAGTTGTTTGACAAGATATTTTGAAAATTTAAAAACTATTTTATTCAGAAATTAACACTGATTTTACTGACAGTATTATCTTTTCTAGAAATTGCACCAATTCTGCGAAACTGACTGTAACTTTCTAATTTTAAATGGAAACCGCAGTTGGCTATGACACGAATAAATTGCTTGTTTAATGAGTTTTTCAAAAATGTAAAGGGGTCGTGAAAACGGTTTTCATGTATTCCTATAAATAACTGTGAAACCTTGTAAAACCATCAAAAATGGTCCACTCTGTACGTATTATATCTGATATTTGTTTTAGTAGAAAATATGGTATGCTGTCCTCGCCAGCTGATGATTTATTGAGTGTACTTCTTGCACTGTTACGAAGACGAAAGCATACCGTTGATTTTGGTGTTAGTTAGTTTCGGCTTATCCACTTTAATTTTTGGTATGTTGGTTATTATACATGTGGAGAACATTCCCGAAAAATCTGTTGAACTCGTCAGCTACTGTTTGCGAGTCGCTTTTTACTTGCCTATGTACAAATATCTGATTGCAGTAACAATTGTAGCTTTCAAAAGTAGATAGTTGATTTTTATTTCTATCTTGCTTTTCACAGTTATTTTTATTGTGTGTTCATTATTTAATCCAATTTCAAATTATAGCAAATTTTATAATTGAAATTAATCTCCGCCCAAAATAATTTTGTATCCGTAGATACGTATTTCGGCAGCTAAGCTGGCATCTTCAGTACGCTACCAAATTAAAAACACTTAAAAACAACATAAACAACCTAATCATCCTTATAAAATAATAAAAATGTAAAAAGTAATCATCTAATCATCCTAAAATATATACAGGGTGTTCTTTTACTATGTGCAAATATTTAAACCTGCAACACATCACCATGAATGGCAACGATTGAACTCATATGTTCTTAACATAAATGTAATAGTTTTTGAAAAAAATGCAGTGGCAGATTTTCACTAAACAAAAAAAGTGAAAAAGGGAAAAAGGGAAAAAGGGAAAAAGTGGAACGCGGCCGCCTCTTGAATTACTACCCGAAGCCGAAATCGGTCAGGGTCAGTGCCATATCGGAACTCGAGGAGGAATCCTGTAACTCTCGCCGCTGCGATCAGCTGGTCCATCAAAGCGTTTCCAATTTAAATTAACTTCACTGCAACTAATTACAAGTTTAAGTATTAAATTAAAAATTTAGTGCAATTCAAGAAACTGCGTTTCGTATTTGCCGAACAAATTAAAAGCGAGGTACAAACAAATTGTAATTTCTCATTCCATATTATTTTTAAAAGACGTATAAAAATTTTACATTTACTTGGTTAACTAAAATAGTAAAGGAGACTGTGGTTTAAGAGATAATTGAAATTAACCTCCGCCCACAATAAGTTTTATATCCGTAGATACGTATTTCGGCAGCTAAGCTGCCATCTTCAGTACGCTACCAACTTAAAAGCACTAAGAAAGATTTGAAATCACCTCATCACACTTATAAAATCATAAAAATGTTAAAGCTAACAGCAACCTAATCATCCTAAAAGGTATATATGTCTAAATGTAAGTAAATATAAATTAATATGTAAAAATTGTAAGTAAACTATATATGTTTATGTTAATGTATAAATCCGGAAAAAAAGAAAAAATGTGAACACCTAAAAGCAACTGTCAGAAAACCTTACAAATGAGAGCTAACCAAACAACACGGAAATGCGGAAATAAACAGTCCAAAGATGCGAAAAAACTTCTTATTCTAACGAATAAATAAGTATATAATTCCCTGTTATTTGATACCTCAATCAATTCTGACAGTTGCTTTTAGGTGTTCACATTTTTCTTTTTTTTGCGGATTTATACATTAACATAAACATATATAGTTTACTTAAAATTTTTACATACTAATTTATATTTACTTACATTTAGACATATATATCTTTTAGGATGATTAGGTTGTTGTTAGCTTTAACATTTTTATGATTTTATCAGTGTGATTAGGTGGTTTTAAATCTTTCTTAGTGCTTTTAAGTGGGTAGCGTACTGAAGATGACAGCTTAGCTGCCGAAATACGTATCTACAGATATAAAACTTATTGTGGGCAGAGGTTATTTTCAATTATTTACTTGGTTCCAAGGAACGGAAGTAGTAATTCTTTCATTTTTAGCAGCGAGATTGCAGTAAAAGTTTATTTACTTAAAAGGGTGAAGGAAGAACATTTTTAACACGCTTGTCTAATTGGTGCATAAATTTTCGGATTTATTAATCGATAGTTGATATCGTAAAACATATTACTTCCCTCAATGAATTAAAATTTTAAATAAAATAATTAATAAACAACATCAGAGATTGTTGTTACGAAACTCTGCGTTGAACATCGAGTGCGGTATCGGTGGGCGTGTTCATACCGAGAGGAAGGTGAAGTTGACCTTCCTATCTTTCTCGCACATTTCAACAGTTCCAAACAAGTGGTCTGTCCGAAATTTGTTGGTTATGATACGGTAGCTACCAAAAAATACCCGCAGAAGGTAGCATTTCGTGTACTTATACTGAGGTTTTTTATTTGCACACAGTGAAAGAACACCTGTAAATGTAAGTAAATATAAATTAATATTGAAACATCTAAAATTAACCTTCAGAAAAACCTTACAAATAAGTGCTAACCAACCAAGACCCGAAAAACGTTCTTATTCTAACGAATAAATAAGTATAAATTCCGTGTTATTTGATACCTAAAAATCCTGAAAATAAAATTTAAAAAAAAATGAGGAGGGAAATGTTAACTGTCCATAGATGTTGAGGATGGCATTGGAGGGGGTCGGTTTTTTCTTTCAGGATTTTATTTTCAGGATTTTTAGGTATCAAATAACAGGGAATTTATAATTGAAGTTTGTTCTTGTCCGATGAAAATTGTAAGTACAAAGGTTTTTTTAATCTCAAACCGGACAGAAAAATGAAGGGAACACACTCAACGTTTCGCTGTAGATTTATAGCTCCGTCAGGAGTGAAAAAAAAGTAAATAAACAAGCTGTCAAGAGAAACAAGTCGTCAAGAGAAACGAAAAGGTAACTTTTTAGAAATAGTTGATTTATGTTTTGAAACATCTTATTTTGCTTTCAATGATAAATTTTATAAACAGATTTTTGGTACAGCAATGGGTTCCCCTTTATCTTCGGCTTTAGCTGAAATTGTTATGCAAGAACTAGAAAAATCTGTAATTAACTTATCATTCTTAACTTGCCGTAAAATGTTTTCCCAAAAATTAGAAATAAAGATTTTTCCCATTTGATGCCGACTTTTTGGCGATCACTGTATATCTTTTAGGATGATTAGGTTGTCTTTAGATCTTTTTAAATGTTTTTTAATTTAGCTGCCGAAATACGTATCTACGGATAAAAAATTACTATGGGCGGAGATTAATTTCAAGTTTTTCTTAAGCCACAGTCTCCTTTTACTATTTTAGCAAATTTTATGATTATTTTATCCCTGATTCATGAGCATTTCTCTTTTGTTTATGATTTCTTTCATTCAGTTGCTTCTGAGTTTCCTATTGTGCATTGATTGATAGCTTCTCGAAGGTGAAAGATATGAAAATAAGTTCGAGCTTTCAACTTAAATACGTAGTTCAGAATTTTTATGACGATGCTGTTGCTTCAGACGCTTTTGTCTTACAAGACAGATTACTAATGGTTTCAAACTTATGTACAAACCAAATTTGCTAATGTTCCAACTTGGTTCCACAAAAAGACATGACAAAACGTGAAAAATGGATTCAGTGCAATGATGCACTTACTAAGTCTGTCGTACTGTAGAAACACTCGACCCGGCACAAACAAGTAAAACAACTACCTGGGTCTCTCAACGTGGAGAATTAGGCAGTGTTGTGCTATATTTGCGTTAACGTCTAATGGACAAAAACACGTCAATTAAGGTTAGAAAAAATTAACGTTAATTAAAGTTAAAGTTTTATACTATTTGTGTATAACGTAAAACTTGGATATGCGTTTCGCGAGGTGTGTCAAAAAAACCTCCGTCCAATCTTATTAGAATGAAATGTGTTTTTATTCAATATTTTGATCCGAGTACGTTAAATATTATTAAGCAAGTTACATTAGTAATGCAGATAGTGCTTTTGTTAAAGTTTACTGTTAACTCTAATCGTAATTGGGTCATTTATTTGAATATAAAAGTTTTGGAGTTTATTGGCTGTTACTGTTACTCGAAATCTTCGTCAAAATTAGTGCCTTAATCTGCGGCTACACCTATGCTTAATGTCAAATTTTATTTAAGATCATTTTAGGCGTCACATTAGTCACAGGTCACAGATGTGGCCCCAGCTTTAAAATAAAACATAAAGTTTATGGACCTGAAGAACTGAAGGTTTAATTTTAAAGCTGTGAAGTGTGATAGGCATACGTGAGATTTATTAACTCTTCTCTTATTCGGATTTCTTTTAACGAGAGACTGGTGCTGGCGTTTACGTTTTCCAATTCAAAGGAGCCGCTGTACGAGTTTAATTTCATTTTTATTATACCGAGCGACGTCGAGGATTCGAAGCGCTTTCCAGACATTCTCCGACGATTTCTTTGCCTGTGCGCAAAAAAAGCGATTCAAATTAAGCTCCGATTTCAACGAGCAAACTCACCTCGACTTTTTCTTCAATTATTCCGGCTGATTGAACCAATACAAGTAGCGTAAATACGAGATAAAATTTCAATTTACTTGATTGATTCGGTAGTCACTTAAAATAAGTTTAGAAGCGTGTTTCAGTAATTCCAAGGCAGAGGAAATAGTTGCAGTTACAATTTTAATTATAATTTATGCTTTTATTTGCCAGTCAATTTAATTTACAACGCTTCATCTTTATTTAGTGTCACATTTTGGTCCATTTGTTATTTTCGATAGTTCATATCCAATAAGTTATTCATTTTTCTTGCCTTTCTTTTGCAATTCCTCCTGTTCTAATTTTTTTTTGTTTCAAGTACAGGCTGTTTTTAATAATTTTGTAAATATTTTACACAGTGATAGTACATATTAAAATTATGCAAAATAATCAAACTTGCCCCACGCAAATGTATACGTTTTCGAGAAAAATAGTTTTTTCTTTTTTTTTGAGTGGGGTATTTTTAATTAATTTCTAATTAGTTCTTAACTTATCGAAATTCGGTTTCTCTTGTGCGATAAATTTGAACCGCGCAAATTGTGTTTGATTAACTTTTTAGTTTTTGTTTGGAGGCGGTTTCTCTCTGAAGAACACCTAAAAATGACGTCTTTTCTGAGATTTCTTCGATATTTTGGAAACCGTAGGGGGTTTATTAAAAATCCGTAAAAACACTTTTTGGATGCATCCTTTGAATGATTCTTGGTGGTAGTCGCGAAACGATGCCTCTTCATGCGACGGCAGGGGAAACGAATTTGTGATGGGGTTGCATTTACAGGCCCCTTTTCGCGATTTTTTCCGGCACTTTGTGGGAGAAAGTGCGAATTGTTCTGATATTTTAGGTAAATAGAACCAAAAAATCCGATAGGATCCATTTTCGGTGGCGTTGCGAAGGTAAGGATGCGAATATCGTGACTTCTCAAAAAACCTTTGTATAAAGCATTGAGCGAATCGTTATATTTTGCTGTTATCTATTACCAGTTGTAACATTTATTATTACTATGTATACTTTTATAATGTCTTTGCAATTGTCATCATATGCCCATAACAGTAGTAATAATAATAATTACTTGAAAAGTTGTAAAAGTCCAAAAATATCAAGTATTAAGGCGTTGATACATAAATACATTATTTGTGTACTCAGTGGCATCAACACTTTCCAGTAAAAGAGCAAGAACATTGCTCTGCCTTTTCATGATACTTTCACTGTTCCGCGTTAACACAAGTTTACCGTACAGACACAGTACAGTATTTTAGACTGTGGACAGTTGCAAATTCATGTAATCTTCTGTTGGTTGGGTTCAACATTATTTCGCTATTTCAAAATAAAAAAAGAAAGTTGTTGTTGGTAAAAGTATGTACGACAGTATAGAATCAAGAGGTAGTAGCGCGGGTGTTCGGAACATGCACGCAACTGCGAGAAATATTTCAATGTTACCTCATGCTGAAAGATTTTGTCGCGCATTGACATTTGAAACTAGGGATGACGACGGGTAATCGAGTACCCAGTAAGTATTTAAATTCTCTTTCTGATTATCCGTTACCCGATAACTACCCGATACCCGATAATTATCCGATATCCGGTATTCGGAAAGTGCCCAACAGCCAAGTAGCCTGCATTACGCTTTGCCTTTTAAAATTTTTATTTAATACTTACCGGATATCCAAGTACCAAGTAGTCATCGGGTATTGGGTACTTATCGGGTACCCAGGTACTGACCGGGTAACGGGTAAGTACATAGGTATCAATAATGGGTACCCGGGTAGCAAAATATCGGGTATCGGTATCCCTATTTGAAACCTTCTTTCAGCTGTTGCTCTTGCAATTGATCTTGCGCTTTCATATCAACATGCGACCGAGTGGTCTTGTGGTGTCACCTAACGTATCGTTCACCGTGGTAAGTACTTATACTTTATCTCACATTTAAAACTATTTAAACTTCGAAAAGAAATTCGATTTGCTACTCTATCAAAGTCAAACTGAATAAATGAACGACAGGGAAAATATTCTTGCTAGACACTTTCACCTTTTACTTTTCATGGCGATTAAGTCCAGCAAGATGGTAAAACTTTTAAAACAATTTGTTTATTTGATTTAGATTAGAGTTAAATTAATCTTTGGGGGTCGGGGGTTTTCTCTGTCAGTCCGGGTTACTGGGAACGTCACGATGGAAACTTCTGCGTCGCGTTGAATGGGGTGGACCGGGTCGAACGATTACTTGGAATTGTAGTAACGGATTCGGCTTCGATGGAGCAGATATAGCGTCCGAGGGTGGCGATTACATCTCGCGGAGATGACAGTGCAGTCCAGGGGAAATGATAGCGGCGTCCATCAAATGTAGAGACGAAACTTGATGTAAATTGAACTAATATTTGGTTAACGACTGAAGTTCCAAATTCGGCTCGGTCTATTTATATCGATTTGTTTACAAAAATTTGCTTATTTGACTAGGGCGCGATGTGGCACTTAAGTTTGCAAAAGTTTACATGTGTGCGTTCCAGTTTCAACACCCGCGCGTTGCTTTCCGCTGAGCACCATGATTTCAAAACTAGAATGCTATTACGCGCTGATTATACATATTTATCCGTGTTAGTTATTTTTTATTTTTAAATGGATTTACAAAAATGTAATCGTGACAATATCTCTGAGAGTTTTTCCTTGATCGAGTAGTGAGTGGAGATAGGAAGGTTTCACTGGATTCTCCCATTTTCTTATTATTATTTTTAAAAAAGATATTGATTGAAATGAATGCACCCTCAAAGATTATGTTAATTAATTTGATTTTAATTTTACTTGCTTCCGTTTTCCTTTGAGTAGATTGAAATTGTGAAACAGTGCTCTGGCTAGTTGTAGCTGTACCCTTCGCCATTTATTTCTCAGACATTGGAAAAATAACGAATAAAACTATAAAAAACTATAAAAAATAACGAATAAAAACTTGAAAACCTAACACTGGAATTTAAAATTGTTTCTAATAAATTAAATTTTATAACAGGTACACAAATAAGTCACCATTTTGTACTAAACAATAGCCTAATCGATTATAAAAACAATTTCGGACATTGGCTAATTGTCTTTCAGTGATAGAACGATATTCTGCATTAATATTATAAATTTCTTTATATATTTTCATAAATTTTTCCTTTGATATGCCCCACAAGAAGAAATCACACGGTGCCAAATCAGGAGATCTGGCTAGTCAATTTATGCTTCCGCCGTGTCCAATGGTCAGGAAAAGCAGAATCTAGGTAGTTTCTTAACTCCATAACAAAATAGGCAAGATACCCATCACGCTGAAACCAAATCACTTGATCAGCGCGTGCAGCCTCTTCTAAAGCAGGACCAGCAATATCGTTAAGTAAAAGTCCAAATACGATGTGGATGTCAAATTTCCTAAAATTTTGACAGGTCCAATAATTCTATTATTCTAAATAATAATAATAATAATAATAGACATCTTTATTTCCCAGTAAACACAAGAACATCATTTATAAATGTAACGTAATGTAAGCGGGGAAACCCAAAGGTGGGGTTCACATATGTGGTCTTCCACCCAAACCTTGAATAAGAATGACAAAGTAATAAGATAAACGCCTAAGACTAAGGGCTTAAATTTAAAGATTAACAAAAAAAAATTAAAAATAAAAGAAGAAAAAAGAAAAGAAAAAGAGAAAAAAAATGCAGATAAAGATGTTCTGTGATCACAACGAAAAAAAAGTAAAGTTGAAGGGTAATCAGATGTAAGAAAAATACAATGAAAGAATAATATTGTGAAAGAAAAAGTGTTTTTGATGTTAAATTAAATTTGTGAGGAACAGCTATTATCTTGTTGCAAGGTAAATAAGAAATCGTAGAAATAGATTCTGAAATTGGAGACGTTAAATTTTTTTAAGTGTGACGGAATATTGTTGTAAATCTGTGTAATTTGGTACTTGAAACATCGTTCGAAAAGCGCCGTACGATGTAGAGGTGGCGTAAGTGTTCCTTTATTCCGCACATTGATATTATGAATGTCTGTACGGAAGACAATTTTTCTGTACAAGTAAGATGGTTGATTAGACAAGATAATACTATGATAAAAACAGGCTGTTTGAAGTAACCGACGATTTTTCATATTCAGCCATTTCAGGTCTATAAGCTTATGAGATATGTGCTCGAATTTACGAATTCCAAAAATGTATCGCATACAAGCATTTTGAACCTTTTGAATGCGATATTCAGACAAAGAATCAAGACAGCTGTTGAGTAGAGGTGCACAGAAGGAAAAATGTGAAAGAACTAAGGATTCACAAAGTAAAGATTTTGTTTTAATATTAAAAATATTGCGATGAGGATATAACTTCTTTAGAATGGAGTAAGCTACGTTTATACGTGAAGAAATATGGTCACGAAATCTAAAGGTATTGTCAAGTATTAGACCAAGATTTTTAGCACTAGTTACTAGGGGTATGTTACAGTCATTTAAGGAAAATTTAACTTTAGTCAGCAAATCTGAGCATAGTTTATCAGAACCAAAAATTAAGGCGCGAGATTTACTAGGATTAACTGTTCATGAGTGGGCTTCAGAAAATTTGGCGATTCGAAGCAAATCGTCGTTAATGAGCGAAATAGCTGTGTCTACATCATGTGCTTTAAATTTATAATTTAACTGGCTATCATCAGCATACATGTGCAAAGTGCAATGCATTACGGCATCGTTGAATTTACTGGTGTATATTAAAAACAGTAAGGGCCCGAGAACAGAACCCTGAGGTACTCCGGAAGTTAGAGGTAACGGATTGGATATGACGTCATTGAGTTTGACGCTTTGCGTCCGAGTAAATAAGTAACTTTTTAATAAATTAGTAGCATCCAGACTAAAACCAATGTTATCAAGTATCGCAAAAAGGACCTCATGGTTCATAGTATCGAACGCCTTACTATAATCCAACAACACCAGGGCACTCAGATAACCAGCATCTAAAGCGCACAAGATATCATCAACAATATTGATAAGAGATGTGGTGCAACTATAGCCCTTCATAAATCCCGACTGTGAAGCTGGTAATATTTGAAGTGAAGTTACATACTCATAAATTTGCTTATGCATAACTTTTTCCAGGACTTTCGAGAGCACGGGTAAAATACTAATTGGTCTGAGGTCTTTAAGAGAGTTCGGTAGTTTGACTTTGGGGATGGGGATAACGTGCGCATGATGCCATACCTCGGGAAACACATTGTCAGTCAGGCAGCAATTAATTATATGAGTTATGTGAGGAAGTATGGTAGGACAACACAACTTAATCATATCAGCACTGATATTATCAGATCCCACAGATTTAGTATTTAAGTGAATAAGTATGTTGCCGATAGTGGTTAAGTCTACGGCAGTAAAATTGAAGTTAGAAGAATTGGTTGGAGATTTATTGTTATTATTGTAAAATGAAATAATATCTTTATTAGAATTTATATGGTTAGGTATGGAATTGATAAAGAAATTGTTGATTTCGTTAACATCAACAAATTTAGAAGGAAGAGATTCTTTTTTCGAAGTTAAATTCATTACTTTCAATTTGCTCCATAAACTCTGATTGCTTAAATACTCAAAGTACGCTTTTTTCTCGAGCTTAATTGTAAGGTTAGTTAGGTTCTTTAAAGATTTGTAATAGTTAAAATGAGGAAGCAGACCAGTTTGTCTGTATTTAGATTTAGCTTTATCACGAAGAGACATTAAAAATTTTAAGTTAGCAGTTAACCAACCTGCAGGCCTCTTGCTGACTTTGAAAGTTTTTACTGGAGCATGAGTATCGAAAAGTTGCAGAATACATTCATTAAGGTATAAGATTTTTTCGTTAGTATTGGGAATGGAGTATATGTTGTTCCAGGGCAAGTTAGTGAGGTCTAGATTAAAATTGTTTAAGTCAAAGAGTTTATAATTTCTAGTTGTCTTGAATACTGGAGTTAACTCTGGTTTTGTAAAATTCAGAGTACACTCGATTAAGTCGTGATCGGAAAGATCACAATCAACTACCGCTGAGTTTAGTACACTGGAATCATCGGAAACAATAATTACGTCTAATAAAGATCTGGTTGATTCTGTAATTCTAGTGGGCTCATTAATAATTTGTGAAAGGTTTAAAGATTTAAGCATGGAATCAAGGTATTCTGTAACAGTACTGTCATAATTGAGCAAGTTAATGTTCAGATCGCCAAGTAACACAATATTGTCAGAATATGCACTATTAGTTAAAAGTGTGTTTTCCAATTCATCAATAAAAACCTTATAATTTTCATTGGGTGGTCTGTAAGCAACACCAACAATCAGTGAACCATGCAATAAATTTATAGAAATCCACAACTGTTCAATGCTATTATTACATAGAACAGATGAAAAATGCAAAGAGTTGCGAATATATAAACCAACACCAACCACCTCCACGAAAAGTCCTATCGGCACGAACGAAATTATAACCATCAACAGCTACCTGGGGTGTTTGAATATCATCAGTTAACCATGTTTCGGTAATAGCAACAATATCATAGCTGTGCCTTGTAATAAGTTCAGCGAAGTCATTAAGCTTCGGTAGTAGGGATCGAATGTTTACATGTGCAAATTTAAGGTGTTTTGTATTCATTCTTTCACAATATTCAATTGAAGTTCACAAGGAAAGGATAAATTAGAATAATAATAATAAAAATAATAATAAATAAATAAATAAACGAATAAATGAAATTTAAACAAGATTACCGACCATTTAGGAAACTAAATAACATCCAATTCATATCACAAAAATAATGTGTGAGTTGCAAAGTTTTAAAAATAAAGATAGTTCGTTCAACAAGAAATTTAAATACCAAGAAAAACTAAAGTAACAACTTTCTTATCGCGCGCGATAGAACTTCGGTTATCAAGGAGATACGCGCTAAAGGTACGGACACTACCGAATGTAATTAATTCACAATTAGTGCATCTAATTCAGCAAGACTACTTAGTTTCTTAATACCTGATTTTATTTTAATCATAATTTTACCGCCACTGGACCATGCATTGGTCGGACCCAGTTTCTTTTTCGCAACACCCAACACAGCAAATCTCGATTTAGTCAAATCTTCTTGGATGACCGTTTTAGACCCTTTGAGTTTCTTTTTGTTGTAAAATAATTGATTTCTCACTGACCTATTAACAAATCGAACAATGATTGGTCTGATACCATTTTCTTTCCCCGGTAGCCGATGGCAGATGTCAATCATTGACGGAGTAAATTCTATTGAAACTGATAGACCCAGGTCGCATATTTTCTTGGGCAAGTCCTCATTCGGCTCCTCTGGAACCCCATAAATTCGCAAATTATTGCGTCTTGAGTATTGATCCATGTCGGCAATAGTTTCAGTAATTTCAGAAACTTTAGACTCGAGTGCAATCACCTTCTCTTCGTAGGCCTTGATCGTAGAGTTGATAACGGATTTTACTTCTTTAACAAGCATTTCGCCGAGTTTTTTGAATGCCTCTGAGGCAAGCACCTTTTCCACTACACCTTTAATCAGATCATCACTTTCTTCATTAGAACTTTTTGCACTACGTAGAGCAGGCTTCATTTTAATAATATACAATTAAATGCTGTAGACTGTAATGGCAGTGCAACGTACACGTCTATTCGCGACGAAGGAACATCACAGAATCCATTAATATCACAGAATCTAGTATATGAATTGTATTATTAATTCATCCAAAAATTATAAAACTGATTCATAGGGGTAGGGCAAGCGTAAATCCTTGCCCAAACATTAATTTTCTGTTGATATTGTGTTCTTCTTTTTAACTTTAAGTATACTACTTATTTCTTCAACGCGTTTTATTACGGCGTGTATTGTCGATAGAGATGTGTCATTGAATTTCATGGAGAATAAACTCCAACACCACTATAAAAGGTTTTTAAAATAAAAATCCTTTCTTGATCTGTCTAATTATTCATGATACTTATTGAGTGACGCATAAATTATTTTCAATTAATTGTAAATATTTTTAGTTTCTAAGGGGCCTATTCTGTAGCATTAAAGCATTAAATTTAAAGGGTTGTTAAATTTTGTTGCTACCGTAACCAATCAAAGTGTATTTTAAAGGACCTCTAAATTTTAACAGCCCGTTAAGTTACAGAATACGCCCCTAAGGAATATATATTTATAATATAAAAGTTTAATTTTTATCATGAAAGTATTAATATTTAGCAATAAGTTTAACGTGATAAAATTGGCGATAATTTTCTCTTTCCTTCAAGACCACTACTATTTTTGGAGAGCAGTAAATCTACAGAAAGGTACTTTTCAATGCAAGTTTGCTGTGTTCGGGTTTGAACCTTTCCACCCGGTATATGTAAAACGCATCTATTAACAATTCGTAGTACCTAATGTTACTGTTATGTACATTGAAATTTATTTAATTTCTGTTTGAATGTAGTTATTGACATTATATGTCAAGTATTTCAGAAATGAAATTGATTTTTGTCAGATGAGAAGTGTAAGTAAAAAGTTTTTTTAATCTTGAACAGGACAGAATTATGATTGGAAATACACTCAACGTTTCGCTATAGATTTAAGTGTCTGACGAAGCTATAAATCAATAGCGAAACATTGAGTGTATTTGCAATCACAATTCTGTCCGGTTCAAGATTAAAAAATACTTTTTGTCAAGTATTTCGAAATTATTTCTTTCTTGGCTCATCATTTTGATTAGCTAGTGAAAGTTTCCTTTTTGTATAATTTCTTTCCGTTCGATTTTAATAATTTTGTTTTCCTTTTTTCTCTTGCGCGAGGTATCTTTTGTTGCTAGCAATTTTTGTTAACTTTGTCTTCAAAAACAATCATCTTTTTCGATTTGAATTTGATACGCCCTCTGGTTCTGTATTCATACGAAATGTCTCAGTTTTGATCAGTTTATTACAGTTTATTTTTCATTTCTTTCAACATTCTTTAATTCGTATGCACAAATAACTTTTCTTATATCTTTTTAATGTGTTTAACATGATTGATTAAAATTGAAGCAAAATGATAGTAGAATGCTATATTAGATTGAAAACAAAAATATACGAAATTAAAATAGTTTGCTTCAAAGAGAAAATATTCGGAACGGATGACTTGCATAAAGCTCGCAAATTTATCCGACGGCGCGGCTTGCAGGAAGGTTGGAGACGTACATATAAGAATTGAAATGCATTTGAGGAGATTGTTATTGAACAGCCATGTCAAATGCCGATTCTTCCTTACAGAGAAGTTCTCGCGATGGATTCTCATCGCACGGACGGAAATCTTTTAAGATCTAAAATAAATATAAAGTGTTCCTCCTTGACGATATTGCTTGACGCTTAATGCGGATTGCAAATCGGAATTTGAATGCAAATAAAACGTTCAATACCTATAACAGTGCACTTCAGTTCGTCGGTTTATCCTCGTGTTACGTGTATTTTTATAATGCGGGGCGTTTTATGAATGCTTTTCAATGTCATGGCATAAAATTTTGTATGCGACAGCATAAACTTTATTGTCCTTTTAGGTTTAGTAAAATTGACAATGAAATATGATTAAATTTAAAATTGTAAGACATTTGAATTTAATAAGCAAAGAAAATTGTAGTTTCTTCGATATACTTGGGTGACTACTCAGCGTGTGGTTATTCTTTATCTATCAGTAAAGTTATACTATTAAATTACTTATACGACAAACTTATACATATTTAACTGTTCTTACGTTTCATTATCCGAAATGAGCAGAAATGAGTACTTGATTTTCACATACATTCTGAAGAAAACATTTGGAACATAGTAAGTCTGATAAGACGGCAATAGTAATAAGTTGAGAATAAGCAGTAAACTCTGCTGGTGATTTTTGGAAATTTTACTTGCTGTAGCTTACCGGTTAGGTAGGGATAAATTAATCTGTTACTTTAATTGATAGAAATACTAGGACAGTTAAAATATGGTCAAAATGAATGAACTACTTTCGAACAATATTTATATCTCAATGATTGAACTTTTAGTAAAAAAAAAACGAAACGGTGTAATGATTAGCAATAATGGGAGATTGTTTAATGAAATACAGTATACTTCAAGTGCAGTCCATTATTGTCATATACGTATTTCCGTAACTGACCAAATAATTTGAAGAAGATTCGGTGAAGAACATGGAGGTTAAGTAACTGTAGGAGTAACAAGCAAGCAGAAAACGAGCCGATTTTCGGACGCTCACTCACCTCTCTTGTATGGCAAAATGAAGAGTACCGATAAAGAATATGTGCGTGACAGACCGGTTTTTAATAGTATACCGGCAACGTGTGACAGCGTCCTCCACACACTTAAGCTCGATGTTGAAGAATAACGGCTAGAACAGTTTCAGTCTCAGAGGTTCCTCTAGGATTCATAGTTTTTCTTTGTATGTTTTGCTCTTTAAATAGCCCCAAAGGTAAAAGTCTGAAACATATAATTGCTAATTTGCAAGGCTACAATCCATTTTGTTAACTGCCAATATTTACCAAAATATCTCCAAAATCATTCCCCGCTTATTTTAAAATTTATGCCTGTTTCATTTTTATGACATTAGTACCTAAAGAAGATAGTTCGGTATTTATTTAAGAGCACACATGGATTTAAAATTGATCTTTTTCTGGAAGATTAAATAAATCACCTTATTCCATTTTGGAAGTAGTCAAAAAACAAAGAAGCAGCTGTTTCTGTAAAAGTATATTAGTGTATTCGGTTGTATTTGAATGTGGACGCGAAACTATTTCTGAGTGCTTCCTGCGAACTTGAAATTGAACTATTTTTGCCACTAAAACTTCATAACTCTGTTCTTTGTTACAATGAACCGCAAACGCCAGCCAATTAATATCTAGGTAATTTGTCCGAGCCTCAAGTGCACACTATAGCCCCGAAATACAATTCGAAACTTCCCGAAGTTCAAGCACATTTCGAAGTTAACTCCAATAACGTAAGTCCCCCCGTCTTTAATTAAACGCTGCAACAGTATACGTGCTCAAAAATATCACGATTTATCCGCCGCAGAATTTGTCACCGACTCTTGAATATTCAGGAGAAGTCTACTCCAAAAACAACGTCTGGATCAAATTATTTCCAGTAGAGATAGATTGATGGATGAGATGTTTTCCAATCCATCTTCGCAGTAAATTTCTCCAAAGGAAAGCTTAATCCGCAAGAAGTTTCGATTGAGGGGTTGAATTATTTCTTGTGCGATAGTTCGTCTAATTTCGAAGTGTTGGTTCTGGAATGTTGTCTCGTAAAACAAAATCGTTTATTCTCGGTGGCGAAAATATAAACAAACTCCCTCCGCGTCAGAACTTCTCGGCGTGAATTAATTTTGATGGAAATAATCGCGGAATGAAGGCGAACACGACGCGACTGCATTAATCTTGTTTAACGGCATACTATTTTGCCTCGGAGTGTGTACATCAAAATAATCCATGGCATTAACCGGGAAGCAAGAGCGCTGATGTTTTGCCAGTTTCCTTTAATACCGTCGACAGTGTATAAATTTTAGCGCCTACGTGAACGGAGGGAGCCCAAAACTTTACCTAACCTTGGCGATTAAAACTTTCTAATTAAAAACTAACAGCTCTCGGGAAAGCTTTAGGCATCTGCACACTCGGTTTGCGTTTATTTAATCTCTACCCTTAAAAATACCGCGAATCTGAGAATTTGTTATTTTTGAAGATAACCAAAAGCTTCTTGTTCGACTGGTTACTCAATGTTGTCTGGTTGCAGTGATGGAATTGCTGGATGGTTCCTTCTTCGATATTTGCTCATAAAATGGATAACGTAGAAAACCGAATTCGAGGAGACAGTGAAAATATGAAAAAAAATTCATGTTTTAAAAAGGATTGAATTAACGCCTAAGTTGTCCAACCCAAAGAAAACCAAAACTCATGTGTGAAGTCATAGATCTAACATTTTCACCACATGTAGAAATTTAGGAAAACAAAGGTCAAAGCAGACATCATAAAGTCTAAAATTATGAAACTTATTTTTTCATACATACCTTTAGAATTATTCTTATAAAGTATTGAAAAAAACTGGGAACAATTATCTTTGGTAAGCAACTTATTAAAAGAAAAATTTAATAATGATAATTAAATTTCTTTCTGATTCTACTTATTTCAAATTCAATAATATTTATTATAAACAAATTCTTGGAACACCTATGTATGCAAATATATCTCCTATATATATCAATACATGGATGATTTATTAAATGAATGCAAACCAAAGTTATCATTTGAAATTCCTTGGCTTAAAAATATGTTGATAATATTATTTGCTTATTTTCCCAAGAAGGTATTGATGAGATTTTAACGGTTTTTAACAATTATAATCCTAATATTCAATTTACTATTGAAAAAGAAACAGACAGGAGTGTTCCTTTCTGCAGCAGGAAAATTATCACAGCGTTCTATAGCATCATGTAATCACCTTCACAGATTATAAGCAACTTCAGTGCTGATAACTGACAACCAGTAAATGATTAGTACACCAGTAGTGGTGCTTCAGGGTTGTTTCTCGTCCAGGCAATATTTCTTTCTTCAATTTTATTGTTCACAAATACTCTCTGCTACTTATACAATGCCAATATTTATATTTTTATGAATATTGCAGGATACGTTGCTTATATTGACTTATATGTTTAACGAAACGTGGTTGTTGTTACAAAAAAATAGTCTTAAACAACTGTCAGTAACTTCAAAATATTTATATTGGTACACTTTGTGGGTTTTACTGCTGAATATTAATACGAATATAACTAGATTGATCAATATGTTATGGATGATTTATTAACTGAATGCATACCAAAGTTATCATTTGAAATTCCTTGGCTCAAAAAATATGTTGATGATATTATTTGTTTAGTTTCCCAAGAAAGTATTGATGATATTTTAACGGTTTTTAACAATTATAATCCTAATATTCAATTTACTATTGAAAAAGATACAGATAGGAGTGTTCCTTTCTTGGACACGAAAGTTATTCGTTCAGAAAACAATACAATCATTACTGATTGGTACACTAAACCTATTAGTTCTAGGCGTTATATTAACTTTCATTCTTGTCATCCGTATAAAATGAAAATGAACATGATTTTAGGATAAAAAAATCGTATAGAAAAGATTTCTCATCCTTCCTTGTTGAATAAAAACCTAATGCTAAATAAGTTAATTTTCAATACTTAACAAAGAATAGAACCCCAAATTAATAATAATTTACAAACAATTAATGTTGGTAATTCACAAACAATTAATGTTGGTAAAGTTTTTAGATCATTAATTTTCATACCAAATCTTACATCTCGACTAATAAAATTATTAAAAAATAAAAACATTCAGATTGCAACTGAAAATTTATTAACAATTAAGTCTCTTTTTACAAATTTTAAAGATCCTCTGGACAAATTCAAACAAATTAATTCTATTTATGAAATTCCTTGTCATGATTGTGATTCTGTTTATATTGGTCAAACATCAAGAATTATTTCTCATAAAAGGGATATTAGAGTTAGACCCAATGCTTGTGGTTTATCTGAACATGCTAATAATGACGACCATAAGATTAATTTTGAAGATGCAAAAATTTTAGATATTGAACCAATTTGGAAATTTATTTGAAATTTGTTGAACCAATTTTGAGTGAAAGATTTTTTATTGACATGTGCCATATTTTTTGGAATAAAAAAAGTATTAATAAAAAAACTGTTATTGAGAAGCTTAGTTGTATTTATACTTACCTATTAAATTATAAAACTAAAAAGAAAGACAATCAAGATGTTGGAAAACAAAATTCACATCATGTTATCTTATAATGTATAAACAATTTTTTCTATCGTGATTCAATTTTCAAAATTTCGCAAATTAGCTGTCAAAAATGTAAATTCAAATTTGATTCTAAAACTTAATCATAATGAAATACATTCTCATAACTAATGGTGTAACTTCGTGTACTACTCACTAAGGAGTAAGTAATCATGTGAAATTGTTCTTATTATTAATTATTAATTAAAAAAAAAAAAATGTTTTGTTGAAACTTTGATAATGGAAATAATTTTTCCGAAAGCTCAGTTTTAACTTTAAAAGAGTATTACTCCTTTCAACCTTTTTGACTGCAGCCCAGTTACAGAATCTATTCCTTAACTGATCAGTCGAGATCATACTTCGCGTTATTTTGTTTCTGTGCATAAAAATGTCTTCTTAACAGAAAAAACTCTGTTTGCTGTGAAACTATGTTTCTTTACGTTCGGTATGAACCCAGCATAGTAATTATTTTCTTTTTAGAATAAAATCCCGGGCTGCCGCGCCATGCATCGGGATACTGATACATACGTCATACATCTTTTTTGAATTTTTTTTTAATAATTCGCGTCTTTCGGGGGTCACAAAATAGAATGTGAATGATACGTTTCGATTAGCGTAAGTGGATCTGTATCCAACTAGGACGCAGTGCTCTGGCTCATGACAAGCTCACCAACACCGTACGAATCTATGAGATGTTCTTTTGGCGTCCAAACTGACACCGAGTATTCCTTTGTGCTCGCTTAAAAAGACGATTCTAGGCAACTTGCGAGGCTGGTTGCTTGAGCAACTTATGAGCCGCTCAGCTCACACGTCCGTACGGGGCTTTACAGGATTCTTACTATGTAAGCAAAAGGTAAATAGTTTCATTCAACATGTTTCTTCAGTAGCGCCATTCTTGCTGAATGTATGAAAACTTCTTTTATACAATAGCTTAATCTTTTTAAGCCCGGAATACTTTAAAATTATTCTGATATATATGTACATTAAATGTAAAACTCTGTATTTGCAAAAAAATGTTAAAATTGACGTTTTACGTTTATATGCTTCTTACGATAAATGTCTACAATTGAAACTGGGTTTTAAGTTGAAAAATTGCGTATACGGAGAAAAATAATGCCATTTTCATGGGTAAATAGGACCTACGAATTAATTTGTTTGAACGAAATGTATATATTTTTTAATTCGAGAAAGATTTGTTTGATTCAACAAATGTTTATTTAAATCAAAAAAATTATATATATTGCGTTCAAACGAATAAATTCGTAATTCCTATTTAACCATGAAAATGGTCTAATCAACGAATTTATTTTTCTCCGTGTAGTTGCTTCTTAATTTGGGATTGAAATTCAAATATTTCATATACCAAGAAGAAAGAAAGAAAATCCCGTTTGTTTTCGCTTTATCTCGAAACAATGTCTGACACAAATACCGAGTTCTGCATATAATGTACTCATATACGTGTAGTATAGGGTATGTTTCATTTAAATAATAATAATGAAGTTCCATATCGTACTGACAAATTGAGACGCTCTGTATACGTGAAAATAATTTTAAATTATGCGGAGCTTGAGAAGATTAAATTTTGTATAAAATATTTTTTCATATATTCAACACGAAAGACGCTATTGAAGATACTCCTTTGGATGTAAACCAGGCTGGTGGATTTGCGTATTGAAGATATTTTTTTTTTGCTGCATAATATAAAAATGAACATTTTCATAAGTGTGTCTTTATTATTTCATTCTGTTACCTTGGTTAATGCAAAATATAGGGATCTCTGTTGAGATAAAAACCCACACTTCAATTATTTATACACCGTAGTGTGCTATTATCAAAAAGATAGTTATTGATAGTAACATAATATATTCAGATGTTTTTACGTACATTCAATACTCTGTAATAGTTTTCAATAAATAAGTTCCACAGATAGTGTTTTGGGTATCTTATAAATATAATTGTAAAAGAGAAAACACCAACAAAAGGTTATGGGCACAGATACAAAGAGCGTAAAACTGTGAGTTTGCCGTAAAACTGTAAGTTGGACATTTTTGACGTTTCCTGGAGTCCTGACGTTGAATAATACGAGACTTGCTGTTTTTCTGGACTTTGTTTGCCTTTTGTGAAAACACAATGGATGGAGACAGAGTGAAAATCGAGAAGCTCGTGGATTCAAGAAATTGGATGCAATGGAAATTTCAAATACGAGCAATTTTTGATGCTCGGGACGCATTGGAATTTATTAACGATAGTTTCAGTAAACCTGAAGAAAATGATGCCTTTTCAGCTGCTTTGACTCGTTGGAAGAAAACCAATAGCAATAAGGTATCAAAAGAAATTTTAGCCACAACATTAGATAAACAGAATCTGTCATTAATTATAAATTGTGACACTGCACGTGAAATGTGATTTGTGAGACGCAATTTCGTGAATATCAGTATACTCCTGGTGACGATATTGCAACGCATGTAAGTAAATTAGAATCGTTTTCGAGACGATTACGAGAATTGAATGAACCTATTTCTGATACTGCGCTCATGACAATTTTGAATACCTTGCCGAATGATTTTAGACATTTTCATAGCGCTTGGGATTCGACACCTGCTGCAGAACATACCTTGGATAGGCTGATATCCGGATTAATGGTCGAAGAAACACGAATGAAAATTTGTGAGATGAACGTAAATGACGAATCTGCTTTAATAACGAAACGACAGTCAAAATGTAAAAATTTTAATTCTAAAATTGCTACTACTTCATATTTTGAGCAAGCAAATACTGCTAAATATAAGACTAAACTAAATAAAAAATGTTGGACTTGTGGAGGATCTCATTTTCGACGAGATTGTCCCAAGAAAAGTTTAAATGAAAACTTCTCAGCTAAACAAAAGAAAAATACCCAAGGCCTCACTATGGTGAGTTCAAAATTTTCAAATATGCCTGACGCAAGAAAATGGATTATCGATTCAGGCTGTACTGAACATGTATGTTGGCAACTTGAGTATTTCTCGACGTATGAAACTTTGAATGAGAAGGTTACATTTGAATTAGGCGATGGTCGTACAGTTATAGCAGAAGGTGTTGGAAAAATAAGAATAAGGTCACACGTAAATTGTGAAGAGCACTATTTTGAGAAAGTTATGTACGTTCCTGATATGAAAGTTAATTTGTTTTCAGTTCGATCTGTAGCTGAAAAGGGATTTAAGCAAGCCATTTTTGGCAACAAGTGGTTATTTGAGAAAAATAATAGACTGGTTGTTGAAGGTCGCAGAAATGCCAACATGTACATTTTGAAAATTGATGTTATTGAGAACAGAGATAATTGTCTTTTCAGCTTGAAATCATAAAGAACATTCCTTACAAGTTTGGCATGAAAGAATGGGGCATCAAAATAAGTTTCATGTGAAAGATCTATTGAAATTAAAAGGCATCGAAGTTTCAACATCAAACAAAAGAGAAAATTGCGATGGCTGTGCGTTTGGTAAATTTCAACGCACAAATTTCCGAGAAGTCCCGAAGGCAAATAAACCTGGAGAGTTGATTGTAACTGATGTTTGTGGACCCATGGAAGAATCTTCCTTCAGCGGTTGAAGGTATTTTTATAACATTTAAAGATGATTACTCACAATATCGGAAGGTTTATCTTATCCGTCATAAAGATGAAGTTGCAAGCAAATTTGATAATTATATTAAATATCTTTAAACTCAGACAGGAAATTCTATCAAAGCTTTTATGTCAGATAACGGAACAGAATATACCAATCAACATTTTGTCGACACTGCAAAGAAACATGGCATTGAACTAGGTCGAAATGCAATTTATACTCCTCAACAGAATGGAAAAGCCAAACGAGAAAATCGTATATTGCTAGAGATGTCGAGAACAATGCTATAACACGTGGTATGTCAAGACGATTTTGGGCTGAAGCGGTAACCTGTGCCGTCTACCTTTTAAACGTTTTAAATAGGACTGGTAATAGCCGAAGAATAGACAAAACGCCTTTGGAAGTTTGGTATGATCAGAATATTCCCTAAATCACTTGAGAATTTTTGGAAGAGATTGCTTTGTTCGAATTCCCGAAGAGAAGAGAAGAGACGAGATAAAAGATTCGGTGCAACAAGCAAACGAGGAATTTTTGTTGGGTTTGAAGAAATTTCTGAAAACTATAGAGTTTGGATACCAGAAGAAGCACGAGTTGAAACTAGTCGTGACGTGGAATTTCATGAAGTTCCTGTTTCAGAGGTTCTGGTGAATTTGAGTCAGGGAGAGAGCGAAGAGGACGATGAAATGAATCCAAAGGATCTAAGACCACCAAGCAAAAATATTCGAAAACCAGAACGGTATGCATACCTATGTCATAAAACAATCACTCAACCGAATTCTTACACCGAAGCACTGCAGGTACTAGAAAAAGAAAATTGGGATGATAAAATGAAATCTCATTGGAAAAATGGTACATGGGAGTTAGTGGAACGTGAAGAAGGAGTAATGCCACTGTCAGCCAAATGGATTTACCGTATTAAAACAAAGTCGAATGGAGAAGTTGATCGATTTAAGGCTAGACTGGTAATTCGAGGTTTCGAATAGAAGTTTGGCATCGATTACAACGAAACATTTAGTCCTGTTGTCCAATATGATACCATTCGATTCTTATTTTGGCTTGTGGTTCCAGAGAAATTAATGGTTAGTCAATTCGACTGTAAAACTGCTTTCTTGAATGGAAATTTAGGGGAATTCATTAATTAATCAACCGGAAGGATATGATGACGGTTCTGGACGTATTTGTAAGCTAATTCGAAGTTTATACGGACTTAAACAAGCACCAAGATGCTGGAACCAACGATTAAGTCAATATGTAAATTTAGCTGGTTTTTCAAGCAGTATTTTCGATCCTTGTTGTTTGAAAAGCATCTCAGTAGTTGTCCAAACCGTCCATTGGCCTCTGGAAATTTAAATGTATACAGCGATGCCGATTATGCAGGAGACATTGTAACTAGACGATCTACAACTGGTTATGTTTCGACATTGGAGGACGGAGCGATTACTTGGAGTAGCCAACACCAAGGGTGCGTAGCTGTTTCGACGACAGAGGCAGAGTACATAGCTGCATCAACTGCTGTCAAAAAATTAGTTTGGCTCCATAATTTGGTTCAAGAATTTAAACCCGGGATTCAAGCTCGTCTTTTAATAGATAATCAAGCGGCGATAAGATTGGCGAGCAACCCAGAGCAGCACAAATGTACAAAACATATTGCAGTGAGATATCATCACATTCGAGAATTAGTGATGAATAAGACAATTTCATTAAAATATGTTGACACAAGTAGTCAATTAGCAGATATTTTTACAAAACCGTTAGGGCCTTTGCAATTCATAAAACTGCGAGAAAAACTCGGTTTATGTATAAATGAAGTGCACTTTTAGGGAGAGTGTTGAGATATAAACCCACACTTCAATTATTCATACATCACACACATAGTGTTTTCAATAAATAAGTTCCATGGATAGTGTTTTGGGCATATTATAAATATAATTGTAAGAGAGAAAACACTGACAAAAATGTCTTGAACTTCATATTTCCTGTTCTTCTCTACCGGTTTCGCATATTGCTAACATTCTTCAAAATTTATTTAATACGCATTGTTGTATTAGTCCGAGATTCTTACGCGTATACTGAATCGTCTGGGCAAATGTGACGGGCATGAAGTCTTTGTTTCATGCTTTCTGCAATTCATTGCGGTTAATTTTAAAAGTATGTGATGGTTTACTGTCTTGGGAATTCACTGGCTAAATATGCTGGGGTTATCTTATCAATAGAAATTTTACGTAATGATATGACAAAAGAAGTTTGTCAGATTTCAAAAAGGAAAATTCCTCAGAAGAACTAGTACCACATGCAATTAGTACCTCAATTTATAACTCCCACACGTCTCTCTATAGAAGTGTAGGGAATAACATGTTCTCTGGTTTGCGATCGACCATTATTCAGACTCAATTAAAAGCAAACTAACATTATTAAAAACAACCGTTTTTCAATTCAATACACTAATACAATATACATATAAATACAATTTATTCTTTCATTTTTTAGAAATCATTGTTATCAATTAAGTGTATTATTTCAGTCTTTTAAAATTTGGAGCTTAAAGCGACGTCTTTTACTTCGCTTACTTGGCTCTGATGACATTAAAGCAACGCATGTTGTGATCATTCATCAACGTTACTTGATGGAGGCTACAGACAGTAAGAATGTTCGCCCGATAGAAAGATCGCGAAACCAGCTGGCATATTTAAACGGTCGGCTGAAGTAATAGAGTTCAGTTCGAATTAGAGTTTATATCTAGTTAATCGTTCAGCTTTTGTTAAGATAAATTAGTTTATAATCTGCAATAAATAAAATAGTGTTTATGTTAAATAAAAATAAATTAATTTTTGTATCATCGAGTATTATTTAAAAATAAATTAAAACGAACCTTAAATTCGTAAAAACATTGTACACCGAAAAAGTCAGATAAAGTAATAATGCATTAATATTCAAAATAAAATTTATTGTCAACAAATATCTTTTAATAGGCAGTTACCGGGATGCGTAACTTCAAGAATAAACCTGTGTGATGATTCCTTGGGGTAAGTTTGTTTAAAGGATGCGTAACTTCAAGAATAAACCTGTGTGATGATTCCTTGGGGTAAGTTTGTTTAAAAAAAATAACAAAAGTTGTTAAACTTGATTCACTGGTCAGAAAAGATATTTTATAACTAAACCTCGACCTTTCGTAGGATACCTGGTAAAGACCAGTATTAAAGATAAACAAAGTAGCGGCGTAGGCTGCAACGTCCTCCCTTGTACAGGGTGGATTAATTTCGATGTTATGGGCATCTCCGTAACTGTAAGAGATAGAAAAAAACTAGTGGTCAAGATTCGATCTCTTTTTTGGAGATTAAGTCAAAAGCGTAAACAAAAATTGGCTATCTTCTTTTGTTTTCAAGTTATGGGCAAAAATTGACATTTTCAACTTTTCGTTTTTCGGTTCGTTCGTTTATTTTTAGAGATATTAGAAAACTGTTTGATCATTATTAGGACACTTTTTAGAATACATTTCAGTGGCGTAGTTGCTTTTTTAATATTTACTTAAATTTTCAAGTTATAACATAAAGTTATATTTTTTTAAATAGAAACCATAGTAGGCAATGCCCTCATTAAATAGAGATTTTTTTTTGTTTTCAAAAATATATACTTTGTTGGGTTTATTTCTTATAATTAATAGGAAAAACTGTCATTTTTATTATTATCCTTGCGTAAATATCCTAGTCTCAGTAGGCTGGGTTCAATACGGAGCAGATTTTTTTATTTTATTAAATTTTAACGAGCTTTCAAGTATTTTCAAAGTTGTGGCTGCGTAAATAAATTCGTGTTCGCGTTAATTTACAAATTTCCGTTTTATCGTTTTGAGCGACAGTTCTAAGAGTTCCTATCTAACTTTCTATTGAAAATGATCATTCAATTTATAGAAAAATTGTTTTCAATCTTTGAACAGTCAAAATTGTACGAATACTCAACGTTTTACTATCGGTTTATAGCTTCGTTAGAAAGAAACGTTGAACGTTCCTGTTATTTTCACAATATCTTTTTAAAATTGAAAACAATTTTTATACAATTTCCATCGGATAAGAAACGACTTCAATAAAAAATATAATTGAAGTCTGACTCTTGTTCGATGAAATATGTGAGGGAAAATAGTTTTTAAACTTTAAAACGGACACTGTGAAATCGCAAGAACCCTCTACGTTTCGCTATCGCTTCATAGTTTCATCAGGAGTGAAAAAATGTAAATAAACAAGTTGTCAAGAGAAGCAAAAAGATAATATGATTTTACACTAAAATACAAGTTGTTTGGATAAACATAAAGGTAATAATAACTAAATTAGAACTAATTTAAGCTTTCTTTTCTTTGTTTCTCTTCAGTTATATTTTATTAAAAACACGAAAAACAAAAACAAACACCCGAATAGTAAAATATAACAAAATCGAACATGTATCAAACTAAATTTGCGTGCATTCATATTTAATAAAAACAAAAAAGCTTTTGCCAGATCTGTCGCGATGGGTGCTACATTTCTCAAACGGAATTTTGTAAAATAAAGTGAATATGTAATTCTTTACGCGGCCAAAACTGCCTAAAGGTTTGAAAGTTCGTTAATATTTAATAAAAACAAAAAAAATGTTGGCACTACATTGAAGCCAGCCTACTGAGACTAGGATACGCAAGGCTAATAACAAAAATGGCATTTTTCCTATTAATTATAAGAAATAAACCCAACAAAGTATGATATTATATTTTTGAAAACAGAAAAAAAATCTCTATTTAATGAGGCTACTATGGTTTCTATTAAAAAAAATATAACATTATGTTATAACTTGAAAATTTAAGTGAATATTAAAAAAGCAACTACATCACTGAATTGTATTCCAAAAAGTGTCCTAATAATGATCAAACAGTTTTCTAATATCTCTAAAAATAAACGAGATATGACCGAAAAACGAAAAGTCGAAAATGTCAATTTTTGCCCATAACTTGAAAACAAAAGAAGATAGCCAATTTTTGTTTACACTGTTGACTTAATCTTCAAAAAAAAGATCGAGACTTGACCACTAGTTTTTTTCTATCTCTTATAGTTACGGAGATGTCCACAAGAGACATCGAAATTAATCCACCCTGTACAGTTTATATCCGCGAAGCACTCTCAACATCGAGCTCATCGCATCCGAAGCAAGCGTGTGATGGACAAAATTACCTTCATAGCTTCTTTCAAATTTATAATTACGAAAACGTTATAATTCTTTAACGTAACTTAGGACTAGCGTAATACATTTAATTTGCATCAATTATACCGCCGTCATTGCAAAACTAACGCGTGTATTTTTAGGATTTCAACTATATAACCAACTTTCTATATATATCCAGTCGACCAAAACCGTAGTGATTATTGCGTGTCGCATAAACTTACTCAGCCTGCGACTGGTTTATTGTTTTCCTTTTTCAGTGTAGCCTAATTTTAGATTCGTAACTAGTACCTCATGTTGTTATAGCAGAAAGTTCTGTTCGAAGCCAATGACCAATGGGAGTTGTTTTGCTATACAGACACATTTAAAGGTTGTGCTCCATTGAATAATTATTTTTTAGGAGTAATGATTAAAAAAAAATATCATGGGTTTGCAATTAAATAAATTTTGGAAGTTATAAAATTTGGTCCATTCACCTTAATAATACATACTATTGATTGCCTCTGTCTTTTTCTTTTTAAAATTCTTTTAATCCAACTAGTTTACTATTTCCAATTCCATTGAATTAGAAAAAAATCGAGACCAGTACGCAAATTTCGTGAGTAAGTAAAGGACGTCAAAATAATTAAATTTTGTTAAAGAACTTATGTCCCAAAATGCCGACTTACTGAGATGCGGCACAATAACCGATGAAAATATGCAAGGAGAAGAAAATTAATAATTGCATTCAAAAGAATATTGGCAGTTATTTATGATTATCGCACTCGCGTAGAGAAAAGCGTTGGCTGACCATCATGTTGATACCGTGGAGACAATATGTATGGACCTATCAGATTATTTCCAACAATGCCTAACCACAAGTTAACTGAAAATCTGATTTGGTGACCTCGAATACGGTAAACATTGGGGAGTTTCATGTGTCAATTGAACCGCACGAAGAACTTATTAGCTAGATACATGCAGCAATTCAATCTGTAGGTGAGCAGCCTAGAATATTTCACAGCATTCAGCTTGCATTGCGGGAATAAATCACAACTTGCACCGCATCACAGTAAGTTGGCATTTTGGGACTTAACAAGATTTAATTATTTTGACGCCCTTTACTCACTCACAAAATTTGCGTACTGAATTTTGGAACACCCTGTCATGTTACTGGTTAAAATCAAGTATTTCTAAAAATGATGAAAATAATCTCGTAACAAACTTATATTGATGCCGTCAGTGTTCAATTGAAACGTTCATCACACAGCGTCTGAATTTTTGATAACTTTGAACTTGGTTGTGGATTATTTTAATGCCAAATGTTCTTTATAAGTCACATTAGTTTACACTTAAGGCTAGTTATAACAAGTGGGTTTAAGCCAGCGGTCTACTGAACCAGGTTCAAAGTGAATAAAATCAGATCAAATTTTATTTACGTATCATAAACTGCCATATCGCATTCCGGCAAGAAAAGTGACATAACTCAAAAACACTTATTTTGAGATTATATAACTTTATATATATATAATTATATAATTATATAACTCAAAAATACTTATTTTGAGATTATGTCAGTGATAAGTAGGTATTGTGATCCTTCACTTGCAGGAAAAACATCTCATCTCCAACTGGCAAATTAACCGCAAAAGAGATACTCTAATAGAGAAGCAAGAAAAGTGACATAACTATAGAATTCTATAAAATATGATAGAAGTAAAATTTATTGTCAAAAATACTTAACTGAAATTTAAAAGAATCTTGTAATATATAAGTTTTGCTGATTGGTTTAATTTCTTATTTCTCAAATACTGAATTTCTGAGTTGTCACTTTAAGGGCCAGTTGTACCAATGTACCAGGTTCGAATTATACAAATTGGCGTGGGATCTTAAGGACATATAGCAATTACTGCATTCATAAATAACATTTGATGCGATTTTGTTCACTTTGAACTTGGTTCAGTTGAACTTTGGCTTAAACCCCTTTGGCACTACTGGCCCTAAGATCCTATGCGAATTTCTTTACTTTGAACTTGGTTCAGTTGAATGACAGTTTAAACCTCCATGGTATAACTGGTCCTTAGCTTATAAGCGAACAGTTTAATTGGTTGGCTATTGTCGCCTAACAAACATCAATATTTTTATATTTATGTTACACGGCCGTTTGCACGAGGGTCAGTGTAAAGAAGAAAGCATTGGATTAGACGTGGTAAAGATAAAAACTATGAGTCAGCTGTGAGTAAATTGATGAACTTTTCCAACTGAACAGTCCAACTATTTCTAAAGAAATTTATGTTAAATGGATGTTTATGTGATGGCTAGATTAAAGAATAAAGACGTCATGGTAAAATGAAGAATTTTAAGTCCAGTTTTACGAACCTAGAATAAGAACAGAATAACTATCCGCCGAATATCCCTTAACGTTCTTCCTAATTAGGTCAAATTTTTTCCAAATATAGTGTTATACTACCGTTGTAAAATCGAGCCTTAGGGACAGCTATGAGGGAAGTTAATGTGCTTTCTTGACACTAGATATTCTTTTTCAGCTTTAGCTTAACAGAATACGTAATCCCAAATTACGTTTGCATTAGATTACCGCAGAATTATTTACTCAGAGGTTCGTCACGGTGAGAAACAACGAAGCTTCCCTTCCAGCCAACGTTGATTAAAATATCTAATTTGAAAGTTAATACATCCACAGGTTTCTCGTTATACGTGAAACATCATTTTCTAGGTAATAATTTCGGTTCGCGCGAATTACAAAGCAGTATCGGCCTGGCGGAATTCTTAATTAAACCGACGGAATAATGAAACTGAAGTAATATCGCCAATAACGCGATATTTCCCTTTGATGAAGGCAAGTCCGATTAAAACTTCTACGAGGGGTTGCAATATCGGCGCTTAAATTTTTAAAGCTTTAAAATACAGAAGTCTCTATTGTCTTTCGAGTTTTCTTGCAAGTCGGAGATCGCTTTCAATTAAAAGTTACCTGCTCCAGAACTTCTGCATTGCGGCAAACGAGTTGGTACGTGGCAATTCAAGTGCCGCTCGGATTATTACAAGCTCGGAGTATTCAATTGCGTTCGAATTCTGCAGATTCGCATCAGCATTCTCGTTTCAATTACAATCGGATTCCCACACTACTATTGATTATCACTGCTGTTAGTAATGGGTTCAAGATTTAGTTCTGATTCTCAGATGTCTTGCCCTTTAAAGCATGTAATTGTAATGCCCAAGCAAAATAATTACGAATCACCGGGCTTGAAAAAGCTTTTCATATTTTTTCATATTGACAAGTCATTAATAAACTATTATAAAAATGTTCATTGAACAAGAACTATTTAAAACCAAAATTATTATAAAAGTATTATTTATAAAATAATTATGGAACTTGTAAGATTTAATAAAACAAGTATTCCACACTTTAAACTTTTCTAACAATTATTTACTAAATTCACAACCTACTAACGCAAAAGGATTTTAACTTAACAGTCATCCCTTTCATGTGTAAGGAATTGAACACACGTGGAAACACGAGGATTTCCTAGCACTTTAATATTCAACCCACGAACATAACTTTGTACACAAAAGTAATCCCAGTTTAATTTAGTTTCCTGGTATCGTTCGAATTAATGTTTTAAACATTTTCAGTCAGTACATGTGTTTAATTACGCCACTACATCTCCGACAAACTACTTCCATCTACTCCAAATTGGGTTTTACATAATCCAAAACGGTCGAGACAAATTTCCCGAATTTCCCGAGGAGAACATACTCGTTACATAAGTGAATTTGATGAGTTTGCTTTTATTTTAAAGCACATGATAATATACGGGGGGTAATATGTGTCTCACGTTTGGAAATTTTCACCTTATATCACCGGAGAAATAATAATGGAGAAGCGTGAAGCGAATAAATTCTATTAAAAATGTGCCTGTGGGGTAATCATTTCAGAGTTGCATAGAGTTTTTATGGAGACGAATCGCTCCTTTATTTTAATTTTTTGCTCTGCTGAGCGGTTACATATTTATCTTTTGCCCGGGGAATGGTTAAAAAATTTAAAGGAGATTTCGTATACTTTGGCCGTCATCATTGAAAGTACGGTGTAAGTTATTCGGGAAATTTCACCTATTTTACATATTTCATGTTTTACGTTACTCTCATATGTCTTCCTTATGAGGGACCGTTTATATTTTTGAAATATTCAGGAAGGATTGTGCATGGCTTACTTTTTAAAATTGCCTCTCATAAAGGTTTCATAACAGTAATTTTGCTGAAGTTATCGAAAAAACAACAAACATTTAGTATGCTCTCGGAACGTAAAAAGTTTCATTTCATTGAATGAGTGCCGGCAAAAATAAATTTAAAAAATAAAAAGTTCGTACTGATTGTGAAACAAAACTGAGATTGAACAATCAACTTATTTTAACATATCGACTTTTAAAACTAAATAAATCAAAATGTTATTTGTCAAAACGTAATATAATTACCATAGCAGTCTAATTGAAAAATTCTCCCGACTTTTCCGAATTTTTTTTTCAGTCTAATTAATAAATGTAATGTATTTTAAGAAAAGAAGAAAATGAAAATGTTGTACGTAGGTCGACTGAAAATCTTAAGGCGATAGTTCAATAATTAATAGATATTTACTCTTTAAGCACTATTTTTATTACAAAATTTTGTTGCAAATCGTTTTTGATTGCAGTGAATCCGTCCAGCAGCCTCTGTACAGTTGTTTCAGCCCTATTTCGAGTTTCATCAGCAGAAGCATAGCTCGAGAGTTCCACTGTAAACCAAAAACGATTCAACCAAGGCTAATCGCAATTGCGATGTAATATTAATGAATATCATATGATCGCTTTTTGACCTGACATTGCAATGTCAAATGCAGGTCAAAAAGCACTCGTAGAATGTCGCTGTTTAAACTATTTATTTTTTTCCATTATCTTTTCATTGGAAATCACATCAATAAATTAATTAGCTTCGATTTTGAGAAAAATTTAAACAAGCTAAATGAATTTTCTAAAGCGATTACATTTCGAAATCGAAATTAAGTTAAAAGTAAAATCTCTTCCATAGAAACCTATAAATTTTATCTGCATTTATTTACGTCCTTTCCGCGTAAAAGGATGCGGCGGCTTCGTGGACAGGCGGAAATTACGGAATAATCGTCTTACTAAATCAGCTGAGCACAAAAACCAAAGTGAGATCGACAAAACATCGCTTTTTAAGCTTTCTTTCGCGGAATGTCCGATAGGAGGCGGTTCATTTTCGCATGTACAACACAATTTTCTTCTAAGCGGGAGAAAATGCGGTCACGTCTTAGGATTTTCTCGAAGAAAATTTCAGTGGTCGCATCTCGTTAAGGCACTTGTCCGTAACGTGCAGGAGAAGTATCGATTCCGAGAGCTTTTTCAGTTAACCGCACGAAACTGATTTTAATGGAAACTGAATAACGTTAAAAAGATTTAGTTTAAAGAACGTTACCAGAATATAAGTATACTGCAAGATCTGTTTTTATTTATCCTAATGTAATGTCAGGTAAAACAGCGATGTAGGGACGTCGTGCTACTAAAGCTTTTCAGTACTAAAGAAGTTTCAGAGTCTCTCACGTTTGGAGTTAGCCATGGAATAAGATAGTACGATATGGTATTGTTAGGAATTGTCTTCTGCACCTTCACCATGTCACGCAGAAGTTTTCCCGGATTGCAGGAGAGTAGTCAGAGCTTGTAAGCAATCGAATTATATAAATATACCTTATTTAGATTTGGTTTAAAGTAATCTCTTGTGGTAGGAGTTCTTTTGCCAGTCCGGGGGATTCTCTTTCGACCTCGAAGCAGACGGTGCAGGGAGTCGTGTAGGGAGGACGTACTTTGGCGCTGTTGAAGGGAGCTCGAGCTCGATGGCCTTGAGGTGTTTCGCTGTGGCTTGTCGACGGCTTCTTTGGGGTGTTCGATTAATCGGCTCCGACAGAAGTTGAACGTTGAGTCATGGTCCGATGGCGACGTAAATGAAGATCTAGGGCAACGATGGCGGCGTACATCAAGAGCAGAAGCTTCTTCAAGGTGAATCATTTTTACCGACTAAGGTCCAGGGATCGGCGACGGCGTCCATCAAGGATGAAAACGGCGACGTCTCTCGTTGGGTGAATCTTAATAACGAGTAAGGTCCAGGAGCAATGGCAATGGTACCTGTCAGAGTGGAAACGGTGACGCCTTTCGATAGGTGAATTGTAATAACGACTGAAGTTCCAAGTTCGGCTTGGACTATTTATACGACTTTTTTTTTACAAAAAATTTCTTGCTGAACTAGATCGTAAAATAACCCTGAATATGTGGAATGTTTTCAATACTCCTGTTCCAGTTTCATAACCCGCGCGTCGTTTTTCGCTGAGTTCTAGGGTTTCGTACCTGGAATGTGATTATGCACTAATTATGCATAAAGTTTAAGTATGTTAATTATTTCCGTAATTTTTAAATCGTTTTATAAAAAATCTAATAGTATAAATAAAATCTCTTTGATACGATATGACAGAATGTCTATTTATTACTTACATCTGAACAAGAATAAACATCAAAAGAATTTGAAGTTAACTGCTCTTAAATAAAAAGAGTATCAAAAATATTGTTGTAAATCGTTTTTTTATTGCAGTGAACCCCTCGAGTATGCTACAGCTGCTTCATCCCTATTTGGGGCTTTGACAGTAGAAGCGTAGCGCCCGAGTTCCATTGCAAACCAAAACAACTTGTTCGAGGATATTCGCAAATGTGATGCAAAAGTAATGAAAAATTAAAGTAGCGACATCCTACCACGGCCAACTGAATTGAAATGTCATATACGGCCAGTTTAAAGAGCACTAAAAAATGTTTTTGGAAAAAATGAAAAGCGAGTGTCAAGTGGCGCCCTCAAATTCAAAAGTAGTGTTAAAATTACTATCATCTTGACATTTTGGGTTATGAGAAATGTCAAATCGTCTTGATATTTAAGTTGTCAAAATAACCTAATCATAGTTACACCTAATTAATGAGTATGAGAGGGCGCTAATTCACACGCTTTATGGCTTGCTTTACTGGAATAGATTTTTGGGCGAATTGGACTGGTCGCATATGATTTATCAATTCAGCTGGCCATGATCCTACGATCGCAATGTCAAAAGTGATCGTCATATGTCGTTGTTCAAGTTCTTAGATAAGAGTGTCATCGAGTCTCTTTTTGTTAAACTGTGTTACAAATCCCAACGGATAGATTTACTTGTTGCGATAGACAACGAAGGATAGGATATTGGACTTATTTTATGTTATATCAGTAACAGCTTCACTTCACCCGACTCAAGGTTCTACAAAGTGTTAACGCATACAAACAACATTTGAAAATTACTTACGAAATTCTTCAATGCATTTCCATTCTTCTTCGTTAACGTTAACCGTTGTTCCTTTGCGAAAATGATTTTCAGTATTGAAACTTAAAACATTTTTCAATGAAGATCAGTTTACGTCAAACTGAAAGCAATGACTTTTTTCTAAAAATAACAGTTTTTAGTACCTAATCTAATCTAAACTATTTAATAACTAAAGGTCGGACGTTTAGGTCGTAAAAGTAGAAAAACGCCTGTACTTGATTTGGATCGCTTAGTTATGATACCAGGTATTTATTTTCAAAATGTCCAATCGAGTTAAATAAAATATTAAAATAAAATATATGTTTGACAGCTTCTTCAGGAAAATGTATAAATAAACAAGTTGTTAAGGGGAACTAGAAAAAAGAAACGCGTTGTCAGCGGAAACTAAATAAGCGTCAAGAGTAACGAAATAAGTGACCAAGGGAAACTAAACAAGAAAGTGGATTTGAGTGCATAATATTATAGCATATGAACAGATGTTAAAGCACCGGTACACATTTAACAAACCAAAGCCAACTCTAAACGTGAAGGCATTTGAACATATCACATGTTTAGCGAGTATGCAAACCAACTAAAACTGTCAAAACCTAAGCTTATTTATTAAAAACGATACATGTGTTCCAATAGATAAGCAACAACAAATTAGGATCATTCCTTTTTGTTTGTGGTTAGTACTTTACTTTTTCATAAAGAGTGAATATCTCATTTTCCTTTCGAAAAAATATTAAGAGATCTGATTTTTCAGAAAACAATATTAACTTTGCATTACGTTGTACACTAATGCTTAAAAGTTTCGAAATGAAAAGCAATAAAATCGTTCGAATTTGAACCTTATTGAAACGGGCCTAATATATTTCGAACCTTAAGGAACAGAGACACTTTCTCCGCACCCCGATAGGAGGGTTGTTTACTTAGGTCCTATTAAATCCCGGCCGGTGCAGATGTTTATGGTTTGTTGAATTTCGTTGCCAGTATTTGGTTCCGAGTATTTATTGAGGCGACGCGCGGTTGCGAACGCGGACGCGGTGGCGAATTTGTTTGTTCTCTTTTGCTTAACTTAAAAATTGAACAAAGAATGTTTTTTTTTTAATTAGAATATTTTATATTGTTAAATAACAGGATTTCAGATCATATTATAAAGACATATAAATGTTAAATTGCTATAAAATTTACAAGAGGTTAAAATGAAATTTATTCAAACGTTTTATGTTTTAAATTCTAATTTGGTGTATGTAGTTGAACAGTTCTTTACATGAAATAACTATATAAAAAAATCACGTATGTTAAGACTATTTAATTTTTCTTTTAATACCCAGAACGACTTTACATATGGTTGAGAAACGCTGATTATTTAAGATAAAACTAGAAAATAGGTCGACGCAGACATTTTGTGAATGGTGGTTTTGATAAATTCAGATTTCATTTAACAATAAAGTTGAATTTTAGAAAAATTTTGTGCAAATCGTTTTTGATTGCAGTGAGAACCTCGAGCAGCCTCTGGACAGCTGTTTCAGCCCTGCTTGGGGCTTCTTCAGCAGAAACGTAGCTCGACATTCCCACTGCAGACCAAAAACGACTTGCCCAATTTATTCGCAAATGCGATGTAAGAATGATGAACATATAAAATAGCGACATCTTACTATCGCTTTTTGACCTAACATTGCAGTAGGATAGACAAATTGAAGCGGGATTTGCTCCTAATGAGTCCCCCATGCAAGGCGGCCATGCTTGCTGTCAAAGCATAATGAAAGATTTTAGAAAAATTTTGTGCAAATCGTTTTTGATTGCAGTGAGAACCTCGAGCAGCCTCTGGACAGCTGTTTCAGCCCTGCTTGGGACAGCTGTCCAGAGGCTGCTCGAGGTTCTCACTGCAATCAAAAGCGATTTGCACAAAATTTTTCTAAAATCTTTCATTATGCTTTGACAGCAAGCATGGCCGCCTTGCATGGGGGACTCATTAGGAGCAAATCCCGCTTCAATTTGTCTATCCTACTGCAATGTTAGGTCAAAAAGCGATAGTAAGATGTCGCTATTTTATATGTTAATAAAGTTGAAGTTTGTGAAACGAGTCTTATTAATTATGAAGATATAGGTGAAGAAGTTAAAAAAAGTTAAACTGTTGTAACTTTCTAATTATTCGGTTTTGGTCAAAAGCGAATTAACAATAAATTTTTATTTATTTATTTTGATCTATTAAAGCTGTCCTTTCAATCTCCTCCATATGTTATGAGACACCCAGTATATACACGCCTGATATAGTTAACTTTTAGTTTCTTAATTTTAACTAAAGTTATTCTTGTTCGATGATAATTTGTATAACAAATCTTTTTTAATATTTTAACATAAACATAAATGATACTCGCACAATCGTTTGATAGGCTTATGAAGAGTAAATAATAAGGTTCTCAAGGTTATTTTAATAATTATTTTTTTATTAAGAAATTTTAGTAAATATTATAATTGCTGCATTTATATGTCATTTTTTTTAATAAGCAAAACTCCGTACGTTCATTAACATAATTCGATATTTTAAATTTGTACATTTAAGAAAATGTGTTTTGAAAATATTGGGTTCACTCCTACCAAATGTTCTACAAATGTTGAATGATTTTCCTTACTTTTTTTTAGATATGATATATGTATATTTATGTTGATCTAAAATTAAATTTTGGCTTATTTCTTGTGTATAAAGTGAATTACAATGTAATTTCCTAAACCACGACAGGTTGTTTAAATTTCGGTGTTTTGGTTTTTAAATTTGAGAATATGATGTTGAAATTATTAAACTTCATTTTAGCTCTGTAAATAATTTACGATTTATTAAACCTTATATAAATACAATAAAGGATAAATATTAATTACTATATAATTACTTATTTATTTTCTACTTTGTTTATTTGTTAGTGTTACGAAGCCTTCAAACAATAGTGAAACGTTAAGCGATTGTGCTATTAATTAGTGTCGATGAAAATATTGTTTTTTTTTTGTTGTAAATATATACTTGAATTATTGTTTTGTTTATTTTTACTTTAGTTTTGTTTTTACTTGTAATAAGTTTTTCGTTGTTCTCAATAATAGAGTCTACTAATTTATTATTGAGAAATATGTCACAGTATTATTGGGCCGGTTTTTTTTTTGTAAATATATACGTGAATTATTGTTTTGTTAATTTTTACTTTAGTTTTGTTTTTACTTGTAATAAGTTTTTCGTTGTTCTCAATAATAAAGTCTTGAATACTTTTTCCAGTGTATGTTATTCTTTTTTATACGGTATCATATAATATTGTAATAATTTACAGTGAAATAAATTTAAAATAACTTAATTTCATTTAAATAATAAGTTTACTGATGATACTTATTGATCGAATAATTAACTCATTAAAATTATTCAGAATCATACAAATTTATGAAACTTAACATAGTATTAAACTCCTAGAATATAGAATGATACGTGTAATACTTAAAAATTGCAATACTTGCGTTAAAAATAATATAGATATTTCATTCTACGCCACAGAGGAAAAAATAATATTCTTCTTTTTAGTTTCTTTTCAAATCTGACATCAGTAAAATAAGTTGAAAAGTTCATCCACAAAGTTTGGCAAGTTTTCATTAATCTAGAAGTTAAGAGAAAATGATTAAATCGAATAACATTTATTTTGTGAAAATATGTGAATGATTTTTGAGTATTTGAAAAAATATATAGAATGAGCTAGATTATTTAAATTTGTTTCTTATTATAATAATATAAATGCTAAGAAGTTCTGCTCAACAAAGCTATTAATTAGTTGCAAAACATATGTTTATTTAATGAAACTAGAAAGTTAAATTTAATTATCGAAAAATAACAGATTTTATTTTATTTACTTATTTAATTTCAATTGCCAAAGTTTCAGAAATTTTAATTTCATAATGCACACATTATTTACTACACATGTTATAATATTTAGAAAATAAATTTTCTTAAATTTCTTATCCATCCAACTACAAAGAAAGTCTTTCTAGCAGATTATTCAAGTTGGTTGAATAAGTTCGCATCTGTGTTAAATCGCTGTGTTTGCGATGACCGGTTTTATTATCGGGGTAGCAGGTACGGTTGTAAAAGCTATAAGGTTCATAATTGCAAAGCATAAAATTTCTTACTGCCAGTGGCATGTCTCATACTCCGAAAACTTTATAGCAGAAGTGTACCACTGCTTTGTTAACACAAAGCTTTATTTTTCAAGATAATTTCTTCTGTTTAAATTTCATCCATCTCTATTTGCCATCTGAAAAAGATTTTCACTTCCCTCTTTCTGTATTTTATTAAAATCCAAAGGCGAAAATCCAGTAATAAAATAGAACTTTCAACCATGAGCTTATCCCGAGGAAGTTTATTAGACAATAAATAATAGCGGTATTCACTCTGCCCGCAATAAATAACAGCTGTACCTCCATAAAAAAATAAAAACACGCTCTGACGCAACCTGTAAGAATAGTGTAAGAGGTTTCAGTTGTTTACAACAACGGGAAAGGCTTGAACATGTTTATTATGTTATTCTCTCGTCCACTATCAATCACTATCGCCTTTGTAGGTTTTGTTCGATTTATTTTTATGTGTTCTTCGTCCGCGCGCGCCAAACATAGCCGTTCAGATTAAAAGAAAACCACAGGGTTGAGTTTCTCTTCGTAAATCAATGATAATTACATTTCCGCAAAGCTAAGCTGGAATAAAATTGAAACTTTTTTGGTATATCTGTTTAAAGATGGTGTCGTTTCTGTTGTATGTTTGTAAAATGTACTGAAATAAGTTCTCTAAAATGTCTTACGAAAATTCCTTGTCGGCTAAAGTTGGGAACCATTCCCAAGTTATCTTAGCAAACTACCAACTAATATATAATTCTATTCAACACGGCTAAGACTTTAATGTCGACGCTATCTCATTTGCAGACACAATATGTGTGATTGTGCGGACGAAGTATGTGCATCTTGAACTGTCCGAAGTACATGTCTCAGGATAATCCATTATACAGTAAAGGAGGAAAGACGGAAGACAGATAAGAGCATTAGCGTCAATAATAAACAAAGACTTGCGGATTTCAAAGATTTCGAAAGTACGCTTTCAACTAAAGAGTTTCAGTGCTAACATTAGACGATGAGAGAACGCCATCAAGCATGTAATAAATTGTAATTAATTTGCTTTTAAATGTAAATAAAATAGTGCTATGACTAAAATACATATTTGTAGATTAAAACATAGCTGGGTGATGTTCTGACCTAAACTGTTCTTAAAATAGCAGTGAAAAACATCTCGAAAACAGACCACTTCATTTACTCCTTGATCATCCCTAATTAGTGCACAAAGTAGGTACGCAAACAACATCAGTGGCGGACGTCGCGTCGCCTTGCGCTCAGTAATCGAAATAAAATAAACAAATATTTACACGTATTAATTACTACGATCGAGCCCATTGCATTGTCTAGGTGTTAGGACTTTGAACTCCACAAGCTTTCCACACCCTGGTTACAACCCAATCTATGAACTGTACTTGTGATATGATGATATACCGGATGTTCTTTTATTGTGTGCAAATATTTAAACCTGTAATACATTACGATAAATGGCAATGATTGAACTCATATGTCCTGAACAAAAAGTTAATAGTTTTCGAGAAAAATGCAGTGGCAGATTTTCACCAAGCCGTTTGAGAACTTCTGGCATAGCTAAAGAGTGGATGGTAGCCTAACTCTCGCCGCCGCCTGTTGAATGACGACGCGAGTATAGGTCAGTATTTAACTTGACCTTGTGCATGAACGATGAAAATTATCCGGCCAGTCAAAACATTTTAAACACGTTTACAATGCACCTGGATTTATTAAAATAAATAACTGTAACTTCACTCAAAGTAATTACAAGTTTAAGTATTTTCAAATTAAAAATTAGTGCAATTCAAGAAGCTGCGTGTATCGTACGTAGTTTGTTGTTTCTTGTTACCGAACAACTTAAAAACGAGGTACAAATAAATTGTAATTTCTCATTTCATATGAATTTTTAATAGACTTATTAAAATTTGACATTTGCTTTTTCCCATGGACCGTGAGTAATACTTTCATAGTTAGCAATGAGATTAGTTAAAGTTGATTTAAGTAAAAGGGAGAAGGAGAAACATTTTTAACACGCTCTCCCAATTAGTGCATAAATTTTCGGATTTATTCCTCGATAGTCGTAAAACAAATAAATAACTATTTCGCTCAGTGAATTAAAACTTTAAAGAAATAATTAATAAACGATAACTGATTATTATTATGAAACGCTGCGTTGATGATCGGATGCGTTATTGGTGGGCGTGTTCGTACCGAGTGGAAGGATCGTTGGCCTTGCTATATTTCTTTCTCGCACATTTCAGCAATTCCAAACAAGTGGTACCTCCGAAATTTTTTAGCTATGATACGGTAGCCACCAAAAAATACCCACAGAAGGTAGCAATTCGTGTACTTATACTGAGGTTTATTTATTCGCACACAGTAAAAAAACCAGCCTTTATAAATAAATCTGAAAATACTGAAACAACAATTGCCAAAATTTCAAATTTCTTACTCAAACAAGAGCCCCTTAAGGACTCTTGCTCAAGTTTACAAAGCTTTCATTCCTTACAGAAGACGCTGGTTTTGTTAGAAGTTAAACGTAAGATAATCTCGAAAAAAAAAATACCTGGCCTTCTAGGCCAGCTTCCTAATAATGCTAAAACAATAAACACTAAAATTCAAAAAATTTTACATCATAGAACAAACCAAAATATGTTTGATTTACAGATGCGGTGAAATATTCAACGCAACAGAGCACTAGATATTAAAGAAGCAAAAGGATATGACGGAGCCATGATTGCAGTGGAATAAATCAAGATCAATTTGTAAGAAAAGTTAAAGAAATCTACTGTCTTGAATAAAATATGTGAAAAGAATATCAGTTTAAGTTGGACTGATTTGTGTAAAAATAAAATAACAAATAAAAAAAATAAAATAATTTACAAATAACCGGTATAACCTTAAGAGCCTTCGTTTTTTTTTCGTTGGTCAATAAACGAATCTCAGAAGTTTTTCGTATTTGCAAATCTTCAAGAACTTTCTTGCAGTTTTTCTGCTTTAAGCGCAAGTCTTCTGCGATAACCAGTGTATTTTATCCTATCAAGAAAATTAATGAGCATGAAACTAAATAATTTGTTTGCGAAATTGAAGGAAAAGTGAGAGAAGAACTATAATTGAAGGACAGGATAACAAGGGGGAACAAAAACTGTTTAACAACAATAATACGTGGGCTGCTGGAAAATTTTCTGAAATCTAGTAGGTCTAGAATTGTTAGCGTTTTTCAACTGTCATATTTAAAAAATTTGACGTTTTTCGCCTATAATTCTATTGACAGTTCCTATCCAAGTGAACTAGTTTTGTTTGTACAGCATTTGAGAAAAAGTAATTTTGTGTAAACATGAAAATCTCGAGTGAAAATTTTCGTGCCATGATTTTTACGATTTCAAATGTGGTCTAACGCCGAAACAATGCCTCGATGGTCTTCATTTGGCTTTTGGAGATGAAGCACCATCAAAGAGCAGTGTTTATAATTGGTTTCCCGAATTCCAGCGTGGAAGTACCTCTCTCAGTGACGAATTTCGTGAAAGTCGTCCATCAACATCTGTTGTTGCTACTAAAGTAGATGCTGTGCGTGAAATGCTTGAGCGAGATCGACATGTGAGATTCAAGCATCCTTACTTATTGACATGAAAGCAATAAACCAGATTTTGCAAGATTATTTGAACGTACGAAAGCTTTGCAGTCGATGGATCCCACACAATTTAACAGAAGCGCAAAAGCAGGGTCGTGTCGAATGGTGCGAAGAAATGCTCAAGAAATTCAATGGAGGTCGCTCAAATTTAGTTTATAACATCGTTACTGGTGACGAAACGTGGATCTATTCGTACGAGCCAGAAAGTAAACAACAATCTACCGTTTGGATATTTCAAAATGAACCAAAACCAACAAAAGTTGTCCGTTCACGCAGTGCTGCGAAGCAAATGATTGCTTGTGTCTTTGGTTTAACTGGACATTTAGCAACCGTGGCTTTAGAGGATCGAAAACCCGTGAATGCTGATTGGTATACTACAATTTGTTTGCCGGAAGTCATCGATCAAATAAGAAGAAACAATCGAAATCGACGAATTATTTTCCATCATGACAACGCCAGCTCTCACTCAGCCCGTCAAACGTTGATTTTTTGTCCACCAAAAATGTTGAATTAATGACTCATTGTCCATATTCACCTGATTTATCACCTAATGATTTCTTTCTGTTCCCAAATGTCAAAAATAAAATACGTTGTGAGCGATTTTCGTCGGCTGAAGCAGCGGTTGAAACATTCCGGACACTGGTTTCTGAGGTTCCATCTTTAGAGTGGAAAACGTGCTTTAGAAATTGGTTCGAGCATATGCAAAAGTGTATTGACGTCAAAGGCGAATACTTCGAAAAACAATTTACGTTTACCAAATTTCATATGCGATTTTTCATACCGTTTCCAGAAACTTTTCCAGCAGCCCACGTATAACCAAAGTTTACGTTAAACAAGATTTAGGAAAAACTGGTGACCCACAAATGGGGAAGAAAGGTGCTAAGAGGTATTTATTTATAAACAGAGAGCCAGAAGAAATATAATAGTGAACAGAAAATAAATACTTTCATCAAGGCTTTAAGAGATAGTTGGTTAGAATACGTAAAGAGGATGAGTGGAGAAAGAATGCCAATGCCCAAACGATTTAGAAAAAATCACGAATTGGCAAAAGATGAAAAAGCAGACCGAGGGAAAGAACCTACTTGAAGATCTTAGAAGTGTAATTGGAAGGAAAAAGATTTAAGGAAACAATGACGGAGAAAGACAACAGATAGTAGCCTATATGCATCATTACTAATTAATTTTAAAGAAAAAACATTAAAAATCCAATTGAAGGCTATGAAAATCAACCATCAACTTCTTTTTAATAAATAATCATTAAAAACTTAAAAGATTGAAAGTATAATTGAAATTAACCTCCGTCCACAATAATGTTTATATCCGTAGATACGTATTTCGGCAGCTAAGCTGCCATCTTCAGTACGTTACCAACTTAAAAGCTCTAAAAAATGTCTAAAAACAACCTAATCACACTGTCAAAACCATAAAAATGTTAAACCTAACAAAAATCTAATCATCCTAAAAGATATATATGTCTAAATGTAAGTAAATATAAATTAATATGTAAAAATCTAAAACAAACTGTATATGTTATGCATGTTATGTATAAATCTGAAAAGAAATATGTGAACACCTAAAATTAACTGTTAGAAAACCTTATAAATAAGAGCTAATCAAACAACATGGAAATGCGGAAATAACTAGTCCAAAGACCTCCTTATTCTAACGAATAAATAAGTATATAATTCCCTGTTATTTGATACCTATAAACCTAAAAATCCTGACAAATAAAATAAAATATATATATTATGTATAAATCGTCAAAAAACAACCTACAGATGAGAGCAAATCACACACACACACCGCAAGTTAAGAGCACTTTAGGAAAATTTTATCTCCCCTTATGAAATATCCAGTGTAGTTTGCACTGGATTATTAGATTTTTGTTAGGTTTAAATTTTTATGATTTTGTCAGCGTGATTAGGTTGTTTTTAGACATTTTTAGTGCTTTTAAGTTGGTAACGTACTGAAGACGGCAGCTTAGCTGCCGAAATTCGTATCTACGGATATAAAAATTATTGTGGGTGGAGGCTAATTTCAATTATCTCTTAACTCACAGTCTCCTTTACTATTTTAGATGGAAAGTATGTTTTAGAATACTATTTCAAAACTTTTTTCATATTTCCACGTTCTTCAAATCATCCATTGTTTTACATCCTTTCATTTTTACTTAAATTTTTTGTCATTCAAATACTGCAAACTTTTTCAGGACCACCTCATTATGAGCACAGAAAAGTAGATCAGCAATTAAGCAATACAGTAGCAAATTTATATGCGGAGAAAATTGATTGACTATAGCTGCGTTCCTTTTGTCACTAATCTTACCTCAGATCAGATAAACGTCATTTCTGTTAGCACGAACAAGTAAGTTTGAACTGAGATTTCAACCTCCGACTTTGCCACTCGAGCACTCTCATTAGTTGCTACGTTAAAATGTTCGTTCAAACTTACTTGATCATTCTAACGGAAATGACGTTTATCTGATCTGAGGTAAGAATTGTGGTAAATGGAAAGGACCTAATATATAGACAATTAACAAAATAGCGACGACTTTAAGCAGGCGTACACTCTGCTAAACACTATTCGGACTAGAACAACATATGCAAATGATGATATAATTTGTTTTCTGTAATATTTTTTTTTATTTAATAACATTTTTTATTCAAAATCAAAACAGAGTAGCAACAGTTTAGTTACAAGCATAATGATAATAATCATTTTTTAATTCTTTAGTCATGGTAATGGACAGGACATGTCAGGGATAGTACAACATTAATAAGGTAACAATGTAAATGAGAAACAACAATCTTAAACATTCAGCCATAGAATAAAAGCATTTATCAGTTAAGAAACTTTTAAGTTGATTCTTAAAACGAGTAATGGTTTCACAAGATCTAAGACTGATAAGTAAATAATTAAAAAAATTTAAGCTGCTACAGCAGGGACTTCCTTTCTAATATGGAGGTACGATGCTTCACAAGGCGAAGTGATGAGCCATGACGGGTATTATCTTGAATCATAAATAGAGGGAAAAGTCAAAATTTTACTTGAGATGAAAGCCTGTCTCCAAGATTCTCTAGAATTAAATAACAGTCTAATAAACCTTTTCTGAACTATAAAAATTTGTAATATAAAAGGTGAAGAACCCCATGCAACAATATTTCATTGTAACAAAGTGACAATAAACAAGACTATAATACATATTTAACAGAACGACAGTATTTAGGTAGGATTTCTTTTCTTTATTATTAATTGTACTCTAAATTTATCAAAACCACCAGTTACAAAATTTCTAAGTCGACTTGTTTTCTAGTTTTGTTTTAATTAGTCAGCGCTTCTCAATAATATGAACAGCTGTTTTTGGGTATGAAAACAAAAAGTTAAATACTCTTAAATAAATAAAACTTTTATGTGACTACTACACCAAATTTAGTTTAAAACGTAAAATATTACCGTAGGTACTAACTTTCGCTTATTAATAATTAATCAATAATGAAACAGTTAACAGAGTTTAAAATGGAAATTTTAAACTCTGTTAACTGTTTCATTATTGATTTTAAACAAAAGTTTATTAAGAAAAAAGCTTCGATTTGATCTCCTTTACTTACCCTTTCAGTCTTTTCTACATCTACATGCTTCTACATAAGAATTCTTTTTGGTATTTAGTTATTTTTAATTATTTAAAATTGAAAACGCAACGTTCCATCTAAATTAAATTTCTCCAAATTAGTCTCATGTTACGCTGAAATTTAACAGATATCTCTGTCACTAACAGCAGACCCCCATGTTAGTGACCAAATGAATAAGCTAAATGAAGGAAAATGAACTTGAATACTGATATGTGTCTGACGCAAAGCATCTACTACTGAAAATAAAACGACTGGTAATTAATTTCCATATATTTAAAAAATTATCGGAGTAATACTTATTGAATAGTATTGTAAGAATCCAGATTCTTAGGATAATTATTTTCGTAATTTAGTATGCTTATTTAATTCAGATATATTATTAAGTTAGAATTCGTATTATGACTCATGAAGAATACAAAACACGTGCAGCGTTATGCAACGAAAGCATTCGTCAAGCTTGCAATGTATGTCCGAGAAATTAGATCAAGGGCACTAATATCGCTGGAACATCGGCGATAAAAGAAATAATTATATAAGGAGGATGAATCATGTAGAAGAGCCTTGATCGAATCTTGATGCTAGAAAAATTAGAATTAGCCATCAAGGTTTTTCTCATTACCAAAGCTGACGTAGACCAAAAGTAGGTCATCTGATCCCAATAAATAGGTAGCGTTTCAGATCAAAGGGGAGTTCGACAAGACAGTTGCCCGGGAGGGTTTGTCACGCCAGTTGGCACGAACTCCTGTCATCTAGAAAAGTGCTTCTTCGATTCCGAATGTAATTTAGTTTGTGCGTCACGAGTCATAAAGTTTTCAAAATTTTAAATTATTTTTTTTTAATCAGTCAATTTTCCAAATTTATTTTAATTTAAAAGTGTACCTAAGAAGCATCCACGATCGGCGAGGGTGAATTTAAATAACAAAGATCTAACAAATGTTCTTATTAGATATAAACTGATTTTTGTTAATCTTTCCTTCTCTCTTTCATACTGTAGCTTTAATTTTATGTTAATTGTCAAATTTTACTTATTAATTTAATTCACATATTATTTCGTTTGTAATTACTTTTTGTTTGAATATACTTTGTAATTTAAAGTTTGGATTTTTTTATTTAAACGATAATAAGAAATGACTTTTAAGAAAACATAAAAAGAGATAAGGAGTGAACAGTTTTCGACAATTCCAAAAACAAATATTAGTAGACACCATTCGAGCTATTCGGGGAAAACGATTTGGAAATCGATTTCTGGCTTTCCATGCTAATACCAGAGCGCTACTAACAAAGAAATCGAATTTCAATATTGTACGGATTGCTAAAAGAATTGGGGACAAAAGGGGATGAAAAGCAAGTTTCCAACCTCCGTCCGACGTGCGTTTCTACAGTATAAAATGAGAATTAGTCGATTGCCTTTAATGATTCTGTGTCATTTTTCCCAGATAATATAACTTTATTATCAGAGAACGGAATTTCCGGGATTCTAGTGCTAATGCTCTTTCCACGTACAGTCATCAACATCTAAAGTTTCAATTAAGGACGAGGTTTACGTACTGCGTTGACCGATTAGAAAAAAAGCCTCCGAAATTACTCCCTCTGTTTATCAGTCATCATAAGAACTTGGATTCGTTTCTTTCTGCGTGACTTACACGACCAGAGATATTAGAACCGGAACGAAACACACGTCTTCTAACTACTTGTCCACCGAATGTTTGGACGTGCCGAGACATTCAAATACGCCGGGGATTTTATTTTTTCATCCATCCAGCGTAGTTGTCAGCAAGTATTTGTCTCCTTCGGCAATTTAATTTGACGAATTTTATCGCACTTGCTGCGTTCGCCGTTTCCTTCCTCCGAGGGAAGCACTTTTATTTGTTTGCGCACGAGCGACGAGAAATCTTTATTGTAGATGTAAAATTCGCTGTTCTCTATTTGTCATCGCTTTAATATATGCCAGGTCGTTAGAAAACAATGGGAAAGATATTGTCGTATTACCAAGGTTTTATTCCACCGCTATGTGGACGCATAAAACTGAGGATTGCTTAGAGGGGAATGTCTTTTATCCTAATGAATGCGAGCAGAACATGTAATTGTAATTTTAGAAATAAAAAAAGAAAAGGATTTACAACAGTGAGTTTAATTAACGATGAATGTATAATACAAGCAACAATATTAGACATAGCAGTTCTGCCCACCGTTAATATTCATACGTGGGCTGCTGGAAAAGTTTCTGGAAACGGTATGAAAAAACGCATATGAAATTTGGTAAACGGTATCATTGTTTTTCGAAGTATTCGCCTTTGACGTCAATGTACTTTTGCATACGCTCGAATCAATTTCTAAAGCACGTTTTCCACTCTAAAGATGGTACCTCAGAAACCAGTGTCCGGAATGTTTCAACCGCTGCTTCAGCCGACGAAAATCGCTCACCACGTACGTTTTATTTTTGATATTTGGAAACAAAAAGAAATCATTAGGTGATAAATCAGGTGAGTATGGACAATGAGTCATTAATTCAACATTTTTATTGGACAAAAAATCAACTGTTTGACGGGCTGAGTGAGAGGTGGCGTTGTCATGATGGAAAATAATTCGTCGATTTCGATTGTTTCTTCTTATTTGATCAATGACTTCCGGCAAACAAATTGTAGTGTACCAATCAGCATTCACGGTCTTTCGATCCTCTAAAGCCACATTGCTACATGTCCAGTTAAACCAAAGAAACAAGCAATTACTTGCTTAACTTTTGTTGGTTTTGGTTCATTTTGAAATACCCAAACGGTAGATTGTTGTTTACTTTCTGGCTCGAACAAATAGATGCACGTTTCGTCACCAGTAACGATGTTATAAACTAAATTTGAACGACCTCCATTGAATTTCTTGAGCATTTCTTCGCACCATTTGAGACGACCTGCTTTTGTGCTTCTATTAAATTGTGTGGGATCCAACGACTGCAAAGCTTTCGTACGTTCAAATAATCTTGCAAAATCTGGTGTATTGCTTTCATGTCAATGCGTAAGGATGCTTGAATCTCAAGGTATGTGACATGTCGATCTCGCTCAAGCATTTCACGCACAGCATCTACATTAGTGGCAACAACAGATGTTGATGGACGATCTTCACGAAATTCGTCACTGAGAGAGGTGCGTCCACGCTGGAATTCGGCAAACCAATTATAAACACTGCTCTTTGATGGTGCTTCATCTCCGAAAACCAAATGAAGCCGATCGAGGCATTGTTTCGGCGTTAGACTACGTTTGATTTAAAAAGTCATGGCACGAAAATTTTCACGCGGGATTTCCATGTTTACACAAAATTACTTTTCTCAAATGCTGTACAAACAAGACTAATTCACTTGGATAATTTGAGTACGAGGGGTACAGTCAATTATAAAGTTCCGGTATAGTTACGATTGGCTGCATAGTAACTGGCCGTAAGCCAAGAAAATTGAACAAAACGTTTTTCTTTTTTGAAATTCATTTTCCATTGTGAATTTTAGTAATTATAAATTATTTCAGTTTTCCTTTAATAGTATCAGAACGTGCATGTACATACACGAAAATTCAAACAGTTATTTAAAACAGCGTTAAACCGGCTATATTTTGTACTGGAGCCTGAACGTGATTATGATTTGGGTAAAGCTGGAGCGAAAAAATCAGAACACGTCTGTGCACGAGCACAAAGCAAGACGCAATAAAATTGAGAACGAGATATACGAGTAAATTCGTTGCGATTTTATGGCGACAGGAATAACGTCCTCTAAGCGGAATATGAGCTTATACAGCATGAATGAATGTATTATGTACAACCGATAATTTTTAATTCCAGAATTAAATTTGAAAATCGACAGCCTTAATTTATTTCTTTTCTAAAAGCAACTCGATTTTATGAAAAGTTCTTCAATTCATAATTTCAATACTTAAACATCGGAGAATCGTCATTAGCCTTTTGAATGCTCCCAAAGAACTCACATCGAATCAATACCGCTTTTTACTTCCTCATAAATTAGTTAATGTAACGGGAGTAATTGAGTATAACGTCGAAATTCCGTTTTGTAAGGGATAAAATTCTCTGGCGCTGACAGACAGGAAATTCTTATGCTATTGGTACCACTGAAAGCTTTTTCAATTTATGTCAAGTCTGATAAAGTCGCACAAGAAAGTGACAATGAATGAAAGAATTCAACTTCATAATTGGCTCGCGAAATTTTACAACAATGATGAAAGCGTTCCGTTTCGGACTGGCTTTGATGTAAGTAATACAGGATTTTTGGACATCAAATTTAAATTTAGTAACAATTTCAATAGCTTGCAGCCTGTTGTTCAGTTGGGATCATAAAAATTGGGACTATAATCATTAACGATACACAGATGTAATCTAAACTAAGAATAATAATAATAATTAGTTTTATCGAACATGAATATTGTCTTAGGTTAGTGTTTTCGGTATACTTGTAAGTTATTTAAAAATTTCTTTGTTCTTGTAGTGGTCTTTTATATTTCTCTCCATATCTTCCTGTAATTTTTATACGACTTACATGTCCAAACCATTTCAATTGTTCTTCTGTTATCTACAAATTTACGGTTTTAATCTGTAGGTTTTTCCAAAATGTGTCAGTATTATCATGCCGCTTCTAATTTTTATATTCTATCTATCTAACTTCATCTCCATTGCATTTATTTCGTGGTGTTTAATGTCTTTCCGCTAGGGTCCATGTTCAACTGCTGTCTTCCTACTTTTTTGTCGTTTTCATCGTATTAAACATTCAGCCTATTTTTAACCATCTGTCTTTTATTTCCTTGCTTATTTTACCATTACATTCAATGATGGATCCTAAATACATGCAACTATCAACTTGCTCTATTTGCTTGCCTGTATTTGTACATTTTCTATGATCCCTTGCTACTATCCTACTTTTTGTTTTCTCTAAAGTTACTTTTTGCATTTATTTTCCTAATTTTTCTTTCTATCTTTACTAAGTTAAATTTAAATTCTTTTCTATATGTGCTATTAAACCATTTTGTCTGCGCACATAAGTTCGCTTACTTCCGTTTGCTCCATCTGTGGGTATATTAATTTTAATGACTTCAACTCTTCTTTTGCTTCTTTTACTGCATGTCTTTCTATCTACGTTTCTTTTCCCCAAAGTCTTCTATAAATCTTCTCTATGAATCCTATCGGAAGCATTTTTCATGTTTGAAGCAAATGTGCAATTTTTATTCTTGTCAATTAGTTTATCACTGGCTTGTCTCATCATGAATTTTGGGCGATTTCTTCTCTCCTAAAGCTGCTTGGTGACACTTCGATGGTTTTCTCAAGTGTATTTCTTTCAGTTTCTTCAACAATTCTAATAAATACTTTTGCTTGTCACTTGTTAGGATTATTGTTCTATAATTTACGCATTCTCTTTTATCTCCCTTTTGTATATTGGAAGTAGTAGTCCTACATTGTACTATCAAGATATTTAGTGGTTTTCATTAGTCTATTCACTCTTTTTTGTATTATTTTTCCCCATGCACTTTATCACTTCCAGTGTTATATTGTTCACCCCGGGTGTTTTCCTAATTTTAATTTTTCTACGGCTCCTGTAACTTCGTCTTCTCGTTTAAATCGATTTCTTTCAATTTTTACCTTTTCTTGAGTCTCCATGTTACCTTAAGTCTCTGCTAATTATTCAAAATATTGCTTCCGTCGTTCTATTACTTGGTATTCTGTTATGTTTCCGTCTTTCTTTTTATATTTTCCGTATTATATTTTTCCTTCTGTCTTTGTTGTTTCGGGTTTTCAGAAAATAATTTTGATTACTTTTATAACTTTCAGTTATTCTTTTACCGAATTTTATCTATGCCTCTTGTTTTGTTCCCCATCTTCTATATTTCTTGCATTCAAGTATTTTTTCCACGTGAGTTTTTTAATTTTTATCCCTGATTTTATTTCACTGTTCCGCCACTTTTTCTGTGCCTTTTTCGGTATGCAGTTTTTTTTATTTCGAGCTTTTTATCCTTTCTAGAATTTTTTCACTTCTCTTTTCAAGTTTTTCTATTCTCTTCCACTTCAGATTTATCTTTATACGAAGTAATGTTCTTAGTCTTTTTTACTCTGACAACTTGTACAATATTCTGTTAGTCACTGAACCAACAGATACTGCGAACTGTTTTAACAAATACTTTGAAGTACAAGATTTTCCTAACACCGGATCTTTTATTCTTAGGGATGGATGCGATAGCACAATGTTTCTTTCCGTAGTTATTGAATTTGAGGTATTATAACAGAGACGCTTGCAATAAGACAACAGCTATTTTCTGTGATCTAAGCAAGGGTTTTGATCTCGTCGAACAAAAGCGATTATTAGATAAAATGTATTATTACGGCATTTGTGGAGTTAGTTATAATTGGTTGTCATCATATCTACAAGGCAGATCACAGACAGTAGAAAGATATTTAGATAAATGTAGTACATCTTTGTCGCTTGATATTTACAAAGGTGTCCCTCAGGGGTTTATATTGGGACCAGTATTGTTTAACCTTTACAGAAATTATGATTAAACCTAAATGCTGCTAATAATTGAAGACCATAACTTCAAAAGGGTCTAAGTGCCAAAAAATAAAAAATGTATCTTTTCACAGCAAGTGGGTCTATGAGCAAAGCCCAATGTCATGCAAAATGGTCTAAGTACCTGTGGCTAAATAAAAAGTGTAATAAATGAATCATAGCTGGCGATATCTGTATGTGCGTTTAAGACTTAGTCAATCAGCTTTCTTAATAACTTCTAAACATCTTTTTGGAACTTAGACCCTTTTGAAGTTATGCTCTTCAATCTCATAATGTATGCAGATGACACTGTTTTGGATAATTATGGAAAAGATGTTGAGATACTTTCAATTGTGGGTGATAATACGGTTGAGGATATGAAAAAGTGGCTTCAAGAAAATCAATTATTGCTAAACGAAACTAAATCTCAGTTCGTAGAGTTTAGCACTAAAAATGCAAATGAATGCAGTAAAGCTATAGTGATTTCCCTTCAAAGTGTATCCACAGTTAGACATTTGGTGTTCGATTTGCATGAGAATTACTTAACTAAACAAATTAGTAAAACATATTAGCCTTAAGAAAATGTTCGTTTCAATGTGTCACAGAAACTTGCAGGATATTTTATTTCTTGCATTCGTATTATTCATAAGTTATCTTTTAGATATAGATATATCTATTATTCTGTCTCCATTAGTGTTTTTTTTAATACTTAATTTTGGTTGCCCATTGCCCATTTCATTTTGGTTGCCTGCTCTTTCATTCATCGCCAATACACTTTCTCCCCTCCGCCTACTACTTGTTGCAATTTCTCAATGAAATCATCATCAGAATCAGTTACCCAGTGAAGGAGTGATCAATTTCGAACTTAGGTCTAAGGCCAAGTTTAAAATTGCAGCTCAAATTTGAGCTGAGGTTTAAACCCTTAGCGACCATTATTTCAACAACTGTTGTGAAGGATTTAAGTTTTGGCTTAAAGTTAAACCGTCATTTTAAAACTGGGCCTAATATCACTATAAATGCTAACGATTGAACTTATATGTCCTTAACAAAAAGTTAATAGTTTTCGAGAAAATCGTAGTTGTAAACTTTTTGGAAAGATTTTCAACTAGCCAGTGGTTCTCAAACAATTTCGAAAAAAATTCAACTGCGATTTTTCTCGAAAATTATTAATTTTTTGTTGACGACATATGAGCTCAATTATTACCACTTATTATATTACAAGTTTTATGCTTTACATAACTATTATAGTCACCCCGTATAAAATTGGAATAAGTACGCTTGCACTTGAACTCCTGCTTTTCCAGGTAAACAAACAGATCATTTTTATTCAATTATTTATGCAGCGATCACAGTGGTGATATGCAATTTAGAGCAATTTATTTAAAGGAGAGGGGTCTTTATTATACGTATCATAATAATATTCGCTTTGTGTGTGGCGTTCTTTAACGTTCTTCATAGCGGAAAAAATGTTAACACACGTGTGCAGAAAGTCTAGCAAAATGAACGTGTGCGTATATTTTTTATTAAAGCAACTGAATAATTGTAATTGCTTGGTCGTTGTACAGTCAATACATATTTCCCATTTGCAGACTTTTTGAAAACGTAATTAAATTAATCTCGTAGTAGTTAATACACTTGCAAACAGTTGTCAAAAAACTTAATACACAATGGGGCTTATTCTGGAAAAAAATTGTTAAATTTAAAGGGGTGTAAAATTGGTTGCTGTAGTTACTATCAATTATAACAGTCTATTTTAAATAGATAAAACAGCGACATTCTACGATCCCCTTTTGACCTAACATTGCAGTAGGACAGACAAATTGAAGCGGGTTTACTACATAATAAGTTTACCACATGCAGGGTGGCCATGCTTGCTGTCAAAGCATAATGAAAGATTTAAAAAAAATTTGCAAACCAAAAACGACTTGACCAATTTATTCGCAAAATAAATTAGTCGAGTCGTTTTTGGTTTGCAGTGGGATTTTCGAGCTACGTTTTCACGAGGTTTTCACTGCAATTAAAAACGATTTGCAACAAAAATTTTTTAAGTCTATTTCAAGTTTTTACGCCAACAGTTTATGCATGTTCGATAACTAAATACAAGCAAGATACAGCCAGTAAGTAACTTTTAGTGTGGCTAAAAAGAGTAGTTATTCAAGATGAGAAAATTAAAGAAATGTTACAATTTGCAGTTGTTGGACATATTACACAAAATTTTATTACGCATTTACAAAATGTATCTCTTTATCCCCAGACACAATTTTCTGCGGTCTAATATTTCTAAAAAAAGAAGATTTTTAATAATTGAAATTAACCTCCGCCCACACAATAATTTTTATATCTGTAGATACGTATTTCCTGCCATCTTCAGTACGTTACCTATTGTACTTGTAGTGACTTAAATGTTCTTTAAAATGTGTTAGTATATTTCTTTTTGTTTGTCCAATATATTTACTAGTACATTCGTTACACTTAATTTCATAAATTCCAGATTTCTGTTCAACATGAACTTTATCTTTCGGGTTTCCCAATAAATTCTTTATGGTATTGTTAGTTGAAAAACCTAATCGTAAGTTTTGGGTTTTAAAAATATTTTTTAAACCTTTGGTGCAAAACGGATCGAAAGGCATTTTAACAAATTTTCCTAGAGATGAAGTTGCTGTTAAATTTAATTTTAGGTATCAAATAACAGGGAATTATATACTTATTTATTCGTTAGAATAAGAAGTTTTTTCGGGTCTTTGGACTAGTTATTTCCGCATTTCCGTGTTGTTTGGGTAGCTCTTATTTATAAGGTTTTCTAACAGTTAATTATAATTGTTCACATATATTTTTTTTCCGATTTATACATAACATATATAGTATATTTTAGATTTTTACGTATTCATTTATATTTACTTACATTTAGACATATATATCTTTTAGGATGATTAGATTTTTGTTAGGTTTAACATTTTTATTATTTTCTCAGTGTTATTAGTTGCCGAAATACGTATCTACGGATATAAAGATTATTGTGGGCAGAGGTTAATTTCAATTACCTCTTAAACCACAGTCTCCTTTACTATTTTAGATTTTTAATATTACTTTTACTCAAGATGTGAAACAGTCAACGGTATATTCATTTCAATTTCAACGATTTTATGACTTCGATTTTCTGTGTAAAAAACGCTTGTTGCAGGTACGCTTTTAAAACTGTGTATTTTTGTTTTCGTCTAATGCAATAAGGTGTTTGGATAATTTTAACAATTATAACGAGTGGCACAAAAACATGTTTTGTGATGAGTCTATTCTTTCCCCAGTCTTTTTGATTGGTCTTTTCAAGAATAACCGTTTGGTAGTATATTCACTTTATTCGCATACATCTTTAATAAAATAAAACCCGTCGTCATATTTACTGATAAAAAACGAACCCTTAACGACATAGTTACCGCCTCCGTTATATAAATTAGTTCATCCTCAGCTTTAACAGCACCAGAGCAAAGCATGCGGGCTAATGTAGATTGGAGGTGGTTCATTAGCTTCATTGGCCGAAGGGGTGGATATCAAAGCCAGAATTTTACGAGCGCGCGATCGTTTAAAAATAACGAGCCATATAAAATGGTCCACAGTTATCGCCGATAAAGCAGCATTAGCAAGTCTGGCGGAATAACACAGCACGAGGCACTCTTTCGATTCGTCGTTATAAATCATTAGCACCTTCGTTTGTTACAGTGGCAATTTTCTTTAATTAACGCAGAGAATTTCGCTCTGAAACGTCCAAAGCTTTGGAGTCGTGAAAATGTATGAGAAAGCAGCAGCGTGCTTTTACCTCGTACGTTGGAAAAAGCTCTTTTTTCAATTTAGAATTCATTTGCAATGTGTTTGAGTGTGACGTAGATGAGTTAAGTTTTTAGAACAAGTACAAAAAATTCATTCCGTTTTTTTAACTGATCCGTACAGTTAATGTAAGTTAATTACAATGTTCCGGAAAACATAAATCAACTGAACATATTAAACAGAGAAGACATGAATACTTTAACAGTAATAGTTATAGTTTAGAATCGAAGTCAAAAAAATATTTTTTCTATAAATTTAATAAAATGTCAACGATTTTAAATTTTGCTTTTTGAGGTCTCAACACTCAAAAACATTTGAACGAACAGTAAGGTAATATTTTTACTAACAGTAATTTTATTTGATAAATCAATAATAAACCGCTTTAAATGATGATCAAAGAAAAAATACCAAATTCTATTATCTTTCTTTTATTATTTCCATCGAGAGCAAAATTCGCCATTTACAGTAGTACTACATTAACTATCTATACAGGGTATTTAAAAGTTCGCTAAATTGCTAGGATAAGTGAAGAGCTAAAATAAACCACGTTTGTTATATGTACAACCTAGGATTGGAGATTAATAATTACTTTTGCAAGCACATCTGACAACAATTGCAATTGCCTTCCAGGATTCGCTCGCTACATTGCAAAATAATCTTTAATAAAATAAGATATTTTATTTGTCTGTCTGCGCGCTCCAGAATTTTCTCAGAGTACTCTGGTATAACACCGGCATATCTTAAACGCTCGGCAGAGGAAGGAACGCGATAGATTGTGAACATTACGCTCAGTTTATGTTATAAATAAATTAGTCTTTAAATGTTTTGTATTCGGCTTTCAATAAATTAGTTTATTAAGTATATCATGTTGTGCATTGAAATAAAAATTAATCGAACCCTAAGTTCCCATTAATAATTTCTTCAATAATCACTGGTAATTACTACTAAGAAGTCTTCAGGAAACACCGTTTAAATTCACATAATAAAACCACTGTTAACTTTAAAGGTGCATATGAGATGGTAAATAGGAACATGTTACTGAAAGCCTTAAGAGAACAAGAATTTCCGGACAAAATGGTAAATTTAATCCAGATAACCTTAAAAGTTATAAACAGATAAAATAGCGACATCTTACTATCGCTTTTTGACCTGACATTGCAGTAGGATAGACAAATTGTTTTGGGATTTGCTCCTAATAAGTCCCCCATGCATGGGGGACTTATTAGGAGCAAATCCCGCTTCAATTTGTCTATCCTACTGCAATGTCAGGTCAAAAAGCGATAGTAAGATGTCGCTATTTTATCTGTTTATAACTTTTAAGGTTATCTGGATTAAATTTACCATTTTGTCCGGAAATTCTTGTTCTCTTAAGGCTTTCAGTAACATGTTCCTATTTACCATCTCATATGCACCTTTAAAGTCAATAAAAAGTATGCAAGTTTGAATCTGGCATTCTTATGCGAAAGTTAACAGTGGTTTTATTATGTGAATTTAAACGGTTTATTATAAAAAAACTTTAATAAGTCCCCCATGCATGGGGGACTTATTAGGAGCAAATCCCAATCAATTTGTCTATCCTACTGCAATGTCAGGTCAAAAAGCGATAGTAAGATGTCGCTATTTTATCTGTTCATCATTCTTACATCGCATTTGCGAATAAATTGGGCAAGTCGTTTTTGGTCTGCAGTGGGAATGTCGAGCTACGTCTCTGCTGAAGAAGCCCCAAGCAGGGCTGAAACAGCTGTCCAGAGGCTGCTCGAGGTTTTCACTGCAGTCAAAAACGATTTGCATAAAAAAATTTTTAAAAGTTATAGTTAGTGTAGTAAAAGTCAAGGGACACATAACAGAAGAGTTCAATGTAGGGAAAAAGGGTTACGTCACGGTGATCTCTTATCAATAAGCATAGGATTTGAATAAGTCCACGCCATCGTTTCAGTAGCGCCGTAAAAATGTATCGAAGAGGCACATTGTGTGGGACAGTGAAAATAATTTACGGCGTTCTTACTATATGACGCAATGTCGCAATAAAGTCCGCCGGTCGAGGTACAACTGGTCAATTACTTACTCTGAATATCTTTACACATTTAAACAAGAAGAGTTGATTACACAACTGTAATTTTTTATTGCGGCAATATTGCTCTGTTTTTTGTTATACTGAGTAACATCATTGCTGTAGCGGCGTTAATTGTCTCCGCAGCCCTCGCGTTTGTTTACACGTTACGGTCTAATATTTTACATTGCCCGCTTCACTAGAATTTGAACCGCGCAAAATATATTTCTCCTATATATACTTATCAACGATACTATTTAACTTAGTGAACATAAGGAAGAGTAACATAAATAGAACGGGAACACTACTGGAAAGAAGCCACTAGATTTTAGCATATGTGGACGACGTAGCTCTGATGGGAAGTCAAAAAAAAAGAATTAGCGTGCATCACAAAAGCTCTAACGGAAACACCAAATAAATACGGACTAGAAGTGAATAAAGAAAAGAGCAAGTACTGGTACCAATGTACCCATGCTTTGGGATGTTAGTGACGAGCATGTGCGACGAGGAGACAGAAATAAATTGGAAATTGGCCAAAAGTAATAGGTGTGCAAGAAGTCTAAGTAACATGCTAAGAGCAAAAAATATCTCTTTAAGAACAAAAATAAGAATTTACAAAATGGCAGTACTGCCAAAAATGATACGCTGCTGAAACTTGGGTTATGATTAAAAAATGCAAGAAAATCTAAGCATCGGAAAGGAAATTGAAGGATTTTAGAAAGCAAAAAGACAAACGGAATATGGGAAAGAAGAACAAACTCAGAAGTATATGAACTCTACAGGAAAAAGAAGGTGGGCAACATAGTTAAAGCACGAAGATTACAAAGGTTAGGACATTTAGAAAGGATGGCAGACAAGAGATCAGTGAAAACCATAAGAACCAGAAGACCTATGAACAAAAAGAAAAAAGAAAGCCAAGGAAAAAAAATGGAACGACGCAGTAATGGAAGATGTAAAAGAAAAAAGAATATACAACTGGAAAAATATAGCGAAGAATAGAAAAGTGTGGGAAAAAGATAACTCAGCTCTGGGCCTAAATGGCTTGGATACAGTTTACATACACACATAAGTCCACTATTATTGACTATGTAGTCGAAGTCGCTCATCTTATTAAGGGGTTTTGTTAACTAATTATACCGGGTGGCTGCCAAGGCATCCGAGATACCTCGTTTATTAAATCTATGACTAATTTTAAGCAAAAGCAAATCTATTCACTTGTTTTTCTGACAATTAACTAACTGACAATCAAACATTTTTTTTCTAATCCCAGCCAAGTTGCTAATTATTAAATTACGTAGCTCTCTAGTCGCAGCAATGTAATTTGCTCTTTAGTAACTACCCATACGACCTGATAACTTCAAACCCTGATATGTCAAGAACCGCTAGGAATTCGGGAAAAGTGAATAGAATCATTTTTGCTTAAAATTAGTCATAGAGTTCATATGCAAAGTATCTCGGATACCACCCAGTATTTGTATAATTGTATGAAAACACGAGAAACTAGGATTTCCAAGAAACCAATAAGCGAATTTAATTCGTTTAGTAGATTACATCCTTCGATGTATTTTCATACTTTAATCTGGGTCAATAGTGTATTACAAATAATGCACGCTTGTGTGCCTGTGCACGCAAACATGCGAGCAGATATACTACAGCTATATGTTTGTAGCAAATGTCCGCATTCTGCGAATAAATTTCACCGCTCCCCGTACAATGAATTTAAATTGCATTTAATTTACTCCAAAAATGAAATAAATATATATATAAAACAGATAACAACGAATTTTATTCGTTTGTGTTGCGCTTGCCGGGGCTCATTTGGTTTTTAAATTTAGTGCTTCTGGTCAATCGTAAAATTATTCCATTTATGATCGCAATTGATAGTATGTATATTAGTAGAACAAGTTTAGCAAGTTTTGGCGAATACTCGTTGCAAATTACGGAATGTTATCTTTTCCATATCAATATCATACATACAGTGAGAATCTTGTAACGCTGCACATAGACGAAAATTACGTGCTCAGATAATACATTTCTGAATCATATAAAATTGCACATAGGGGTTTTAACATTACGTTGCTATAGTTACTATTTAATTCTTAATGCTGAATCATTTACAAATTGCACATAGGAAGTATTAAGGAAGGGAATAATTGATCTATTTGGCGGCAAATGACGAAAAGACCTCTGTCAATGAAGCTTCATTTGAGAATGATGTGTACCTACATTTCCACTTTTTCGGCGGTTGTATACATTTTACAATAAATCGAAAGAACAATTTAATTCAATCTGACAATTCAAAATCAGTAGTGTCATTACTAACAACGGATGGTAACCATGGCGAATAAAATAAATTTGGAAATAATGTAATAATGCTTCCGTTGATAATAATTACTATGTGCAGTCTTATAAGATTCTCAGTGTATATTAGAGTGGTTGAATGAAGAATTATTAAATTAAATCCGAAACACAATTCGACGCATATTTACTCTATCTCTTACATACAATTTATTTGTACCAGAAAGAGATTCGAACCCTCGCCTAATACTTACCCGGTCTGGTGTCAAATGCTTTGTCAGAGCATTGAACCAACTCGGCTATGCAACTACTAAACAATAAAACAATTACTAAAAAAAAGAATAGTACCATGAAAGCTACGGCTATTTAATATTTTCTTTTAATATCAAAAAACTGCTGTTCATATTGTCTAGAAGCGCTGACTTGCTAAAACAAAATTCCCATAAAGCAACAATCTTTTCAACTTTCACCAAAATTCACAAATTAACGGTTAACCTACACGGCGTGATAAACCCTAAAGAACATCTATTAGGCACTATTAAACAAATAATTAAAGGGCCACTGCGGGAATTTCGTTTCTGAAATATCTTCAAAAAACTAAAAATTCTCATATTCGAAAATTTCGAACGTCTTCTTTATTCATTTAAATAGAATTATAAAATTCGATATTTTATGTTAAATTCGATGAACAATCTAATAGAGTCCGAAGAAATAGGTTAGGATTGACAGTGAAGCGACTGTCAAGTGTCTCTTTTCTTATGATATTAACTTGGATCTTCATGAAACGTGATACGAAAATAAAAACTGAATGCGACTATATGACAGACTGGTTTTGGTTTAAAACAAAATGTCAAGTTACTAAAAAATACTTTCAAAAAAAGATTATTTAATAAGCGGATGCATAGAAATATTCAGAACTTAAATTACACTGCTCCAAGAAATTAACGCGCCCACTCAGTAAAATAAGATTTTTCGTTTTCTTTATTTAAAATTTGAAACGGCTGACGTTGATTTTAAACAATTTAGTAACAACTGTATAATGTGTTAAATCATCACTTACAAGTAAAAAATAAGCAATAAAAACCAATAAAATCAAAAGTTGAAAAATTTGAGAAACAAAATTTTTGAATAAATGATACCAATGTCGGGTATTATCACCTCTATTTGAAATAACAGAATGTTTTATCGACGATCCATACATAAAACAATATATTCGTAAACATATTTCCACAGCTCCCCAGCTCTTCCAAGTTATTAACTTGATTCAGGTAATCTCTGAGTGCTTTCAGATGTCTACCAAATGTGTCCCAGATATGTTCAATGGGACTGAGGTCTGAACTTCTTCCTGGATAAACCATAGCATCGATTTGAATCTCTTGCTTTAATAAAAAAAAATGCGTCCGATATAGGGCACAAATGGCACAACATGATCTTGCAGGATGTCCATTATGTACGGACAAGGCAATAAGTTTTCCATTATTTAACATCACTACGTCCGTGCGCGCTGTCAAAGAAATTCCTACTCACTAACGCGATATTTAAATGTTGCAGTGAGCATACCGCTCATTTGGTCGTTGGTATACATGACCACGTCTGTCATACTTGTAGAAACAAAATCTAGATTCGTCTCTAAAGAGAACTCGACTCCAATCGTCCTATAACCAAATCACATGAAATCTAAAAAATTTCAAGTGATCTGTGTGATTTTCAGTAGACAGGGCTGGACGTTGAATAGACATATGACATGTGAAATTAGCTTCTCTAAGACGTTAACAAACAGTTTAGATGCTAATTGGAATCCCATGCACTTCCCTCAGTTCAAATTGAAAATATTTGCTTATAACCAACCTCTGTTTTAAAGCAAAAAGTATCAAAAATGGTCTGAACATGAGTTGTTGCACTATGTATCTCTTTACTAGGCTTTCGAGAATAATTACCAATCTCTCTATACCTTCGCACCATTCGGCATCGAGATTTGGGACACACCGAATCTTCCTCCTACTCGACAATAGCTTTGGTCTTATTCTAACTATACATTCTTCTTTGGTCAAATTTCGAAATTCGTGTGGTACAATGACGAAGAAACACAAAAACAAAAAAAAACAATAAAGTCACTTTAAGAATAAAACCGAAATTTAAGCATTAAAATTGAAATTGATTTTTTGGTTAATGAACTTGCATAATTTTATAGAATCACCCTTAAGTGATAATCAAATGTAAATAAATGTTGGAAAATGAACCTCGTATGCTTAGCTATTTCATAGGAATGCCAGGTACCGTAAATTTTGAATAAAAATTCGAAAATTTCTTATTTTATTGCATGGTGCGTTAATTTATTGGAGCAGTGTATTATTAAAGTAACAAATCTTATTCACTTATAGTACGTTTTTACGTATTCACATAAAAAAATTACTTTAATTTACTTTATTTTAAAACAAAAGCATAAGTATTCGTATGGTCGTATTCAGATTTAATTTCCGCATCATGCGGTATGAATATCCAAGGCAATTGACAGTTGACATTCATACCTGCGAATTTAATAAAAAAAAACACCGAATTTTATTATTCTATTTTAAGATATAAAGAAGATATTCGAAATTCGAAAATGAGATAATTCAATTTTTTGAAAATATTTCAGAAAGAAATGTAGATAAGAAAATATTTTTTTTTCAAGCTTTTATAGACCTCAAAATAGCGTAAGTTTTCTGTAATTTAATCGCCTTTGTGTCTCTTGTAGTTTACGAAATTCCCCTAGTGGCCCTTTAATTAGTATATTGGTATTGTACGGTGCAATAAATAAGTTTTTATTATGGATTTAGGCTCGATCTTCTCATTTCTGATTAACACAATGTATGTGTAATTATATGCATAACCTTTAAATTGTGATATATTTGAAATTATTTTAAAAGTCAATCAATGTCACCAATCGCCATAAAGAAACCTCCTATTCCTATATTGAATTATAAAATAAGGCAGATTTTTAACCTTTTCTTCGGATCTAAGAACCAAAATAGAAAAATTAGTATAAAATACACGTTTCATAAGACATTTTGTCACACTTGTCCATTTAGAAAACTTGACACGAGCGCAAAAATCACGTCTTATGAAACTTGTTTTATTTGTTTAATACTCCAATTTTTAATAATTAATTTTTTAATAATTAAAAAACTAAGGATTTTATACTGAGAGCTTATAATAGTTTTCAACGCTTAACGTTTCACTATAACTTGACAGCTAACAAGCGATAGTGGAACGTTGGGTTATTAATTATTATTTAATTATTATTACAATTATTAATTATGCATTATGCAATAATTTATAACACTACTACACTCATTTTGTAAAATGATTAGATCGTTTTCAACAAAATATTGATATTGATTTATTCTTAATTGATTAAATAAATGTAAATATTTCACATAACGCTGTGTAGAGCAGTGTTTCGAGGATCCCTAGAGCACTTATATTTTTTTCTAAGGGACCCATTAAGGTGACACAATTTTGTGGTGTGATTTCAGTTTTTATTTGCGGCGGAAGCCCAAACACCCCCTTTGCGGAATCCAGGTTGAGAAACACTGAACTGTAGAAGATCAAACATTTTCGTCTTTCGTCTTTCGGTGAGAAAATATATACGGTGTTCAATATAAAAAAAAATCTGCCGTATGCTGCCACTAATTTACGGAAACACTCTGTATGTGTCGAAATAATTTTACGTAATAGTACTTAACAGGTAGAAACTCTATAAATGAATTATCGAAGAAGGCGCGCTTAGTGACTTGCTCTGCATATTTTACGAATATGCAATAAAAAATCTTAAATGAGTCCATTAGTAACTAAGAATAATTTAGTTAACTTGAGAACGAAACAGAAAATCCAGCTCAGTTTTATATACCAATTGAACACTTTTACTTTGGCCAGTTGTGTTTTAGTTGCTCTGCATATTGCCAATATGCGAAGAGCGTTTTCCTACCAAATTCTTCAATCAGTATGTATAAATAATACCATTAATAATGCAGTATCTTTCTTACATATACCGGGTGATCATTTTCAATCCGCAACATAGGAGATTTGGTATGATTACCTTTGATATTGATTTTTTCATGTTTTGAATATTATTTTAATTAAAAATGCCATTGTCTAAGGTAGTCATGCTAACCTCCTATATTCCGGATTGAAAATGATCACTCAATATCTAGTTAAAACGGAATTTATTCAATTAACCATATAAGAAAGAGAATTAGAAATATTACTTGAAAAGTAGAAAGTGAGAGCAGGAAATCGCTAACTGTAAAGATCCTAAAAAATAAAAGACCTTTGTTTCAAAAGACAACCGAAAAGAAATCCCCTAACAATATAAGACTTCTTATAAATTGGTAAATTTTAAAAATCAAAGTCGTTCCGATTCTTAAATTCCACGGTAACAACTTTGAAGTTTTCTTAATCAAAAGAAGAAAAAACATTGAATACTAATGAACTGATGGTAATTGATTTTAATCGCCTTCATAAATTAAAAGAGATTTATTTTATAATCCGAACAAATGAAAAGACTTTTAAAACTGCAACCCCCAACACTCCTGGAGTTTCAATTTTAATACCCCCAGAACTATAAACTTTGTTATAGAAACTTAGTCCGAGTCGAGCATCCGTTGCGACGAATGAAATTACTTAGAGTACGTATCTTCGCCTTAATTAACTGCAAAAATTCCGGGAGATATGCAAATTCGATGAATTCTATAGGCAAACTCGATTAAAACGAATTAAAACGCGATCAAGTCGTCTTTGTAAACAAGCGATGAGTTTCTGATTCCGGAGGGATCCGGATAATTGCAAATCTCCAGTGCCGTGTGTGCTTAAAATATTAGAGCAGTTTCGCGAATTAAGTTGCTTAATGTGATTTATACCTAGTTTAATTGGGGGAGGAAGCGAGATAAGGTTCTGTTCTGCCGGTGCACGCCCAAAACTAAAATAACGGAACGCTAAAATACTCTGTTACCGTAATTGGAAAGTTTTCGAATTCATTTGAAATACTAATGAAAGCTTGCGATATCGATTCACTATTAACTTCTGAGGAATAATGCTCTTTCTTCAATTAAATAAATATTTATGTTGCACTTATTTCTACTTTTGGTATTATTTGCTGAATTTTCCAAATTATTCACTTGCATTTAACGGTATAGGTAAATTTTCAGGAAATTGTTTATGATAACGTGTATAAAATTGATTTTATTACGTCGAGAGGAATGTATCTCAAATGTCTTCTCCCGATTTTGATAAATCCTGATACGTGTGCGGCCCTTATATAATTATATTTAAAGCTATATTTCGTTGCTGCTTAAATTAATTTTAAAGGAGTGAAATGGGCACCCTGAAATTATCGAGTTTTCAAATATTTGTAAATAACTGGGTACAATCTTATAAAAGTAGAAAATATTCATGTATGTGAAGATATACTAATGCGCAATTTGACGTAATAAAAGAATGTTAAGCAAATAATATTACATATATTGTACATTTTACGAGAAGCTGCAAATATCGCATGTGGTCCATTGTTACAAATAAATTATAATTTCTCATTCTTTATGTACTTTTAATATACTTATCAAAAATTGACATTTACTTTTTTCCATTGACCGTAAGTAATATTTTCATAGTTAGCAACGAGATTAGCAAAAGTTGATTTACGTGGTGTATAAATTTTCGGATTTATTCATCGATAGTTGATATCATAAAACAAATAAATGTAACATTCCTTCGCTCAGTAAATTAAAATTTTAAATAAAATAATACTAAGTAAGTAACGAAATTTAACTTTTTGAATGTTTCTGATATGAAAATGCTAATTTTTTTTATAAAAAGTAATATATTAAACACTAAAATAACAATGAAAACAATTTGGTAGCTCTGGTTAAAAAATAGCTTATATGCTAGTATTTTATGCCTTTAAGAAGCTTCACCATAAATACAGAAAGAAATATCCGCTGTATTTACACAAGAATAGGGAATTATTGCAAAAACTAACATTAGGTAATACAAAATCTTTTAACCTTTTAAACTTTTTAACACATTTTGGTATATTTTGTAAGCACTTAATATCAATTGTTCTACTTATTATGATTGATATGTAACAAGGATAACATTTGATTTCCTAAAAACTGTATTCTCATGAATTTATTATTATGGCGTTTTGATGTGTCAGTGGAGGATTGCTGCGGTTGCTATGGTTACGTATAAACTCATTTATCTTCAGTTATTCTTAAGGTGCGTTTAGATATGAGCACGAACGAGCTGAGCATACGCGCACGGCATTCGTTGGCGCTCACCAGCATTTATTTTCTGGCGCATGGGCTGATCCAGTTGTTCGCGCACACAACGGACGACAAAATAGCAGCGGCTGTATAATTGTGATTCATATTTTAATAAAAAAAATAAATTCGAACGAGACATCGACTTTCGTGGCAAACGCCTAATTTTTATGAGACAAAATAAATTACTACTTATTATTTAGTGTCAGAGTTGTCATAAGTAATTCAAAAATTTTACTACAATGACTAAAATCGCCCCAATAAACATTTTATCTTTTTTCGTGCTTCCGCACTGTCTAAATTTTCAATATTTAATTTGTTCACAAGCTCCTGGTAGGTCATTTTTTAAAAATAATATTTTGCGTGCTTCACATTCCATAAAATAGGCAGTTTTTCATAATCTTGCAAAGCAACGAAGCTGTTTCATTGGTCCATTCCATGGCTAACTGAAAATTCAGAAACCTTTTCTGCGAGGACTGTGTCGCGTGGCTTTCAATATGCGACTTTTTTCTCGTTCAAACTACGCATTCATGCGTGAAGCAATTAATTCCTTTGAGCACGTACCCGAGACCGACACCAAGCGGCTCGCTCTGCCAGCCATTCGCGCATGATGTGCGTGCGCGCATAGCCGTTTACACTTGAGCATTCGCGGTGGATCAGTGCGTGCGTGCTCGTCTAAATGCACCAAAGGCAATCATATTTACGGCTATTCGAGCTCGCGGCTGTTCGCGCACAGGAAAACACAACGTGAGCGTGCGCGCATAGCCGTTTACACTTGAGCGTTCGCGGAGGATCAGTGCGTGCGTGCTCAAGTCTAAACGCGCCTTTAGATATACATTGAAATTAGTTAACGGGCACACACAGAAAAAAATGCGAAGTATGATCACGACTGATCAATTAAGGAATCAATTCTATAACTGGGCTGCAGTCAAAATAGGTATATAGTAATACTCTTTTAAAGTTCAACCGAGCTTTCGGAAAATTTATTTCCTTTATCAAGGTTTCTATAAAGCAAATTTTAAAATTAATAATTAATAATAAGAACAATTTCACATGATTACTTACTCCTTAGTGAGCACACAAATTTAAACCACTAGTTATAATAACAAATTTCATTAAAAATAAATTTTAAGAATTAATTTTGAATTTACATTTTTTTGACAGCTAAATTATTTGCGAAATTTAGAAAATTAAATCACGATAGAAAAAATTGTTTATTCATTATTAGGTAATATGATGTAAATTTTGATTTCCAACATCTTGATTTCTTTTTAGTTTTAAAATTTAATAGGTGAGTATAAATACAACTAAGCTTATCAATATCAGTTCTTTTATAATACATTTTTTATTACAAAAAATATGGTACATTTCAATAAAAAGTCTTTGACTCAATATCAAAAATTTTTGCATCTTCAAAATTAATCTTATGGTCTTCATTAATGACATATTCAGATATAGCACAAGCATTAGGTCTAAGTCTAATATCACTTTTATGAGAAATAATTCTGCTTTCTAGAAACCTTGACAAAGGAAACAAATTTGGACTTTAAAAGAGTATTACTATTAACCTTTTTTGACTGCAACCCAGTTATAGAATTGATTCACAGAAAAAAATGTATGATTTTTTTTTACAGATAAAGTGGAGGAAAGGAAACTGTGAATATTTGGATTAAGGGCGTGACAAATGTTTGTCTAATTTTATTCTCGCCAACAAATATTTCATCACGTCAGGAATTTAAAAGGGTTTAATTATGAGAAAGCTAACATCTAGTGCTACTATCGTGTAGGTGAAACTACTGGGTTTGTGTAAGAACGTGACGGATAAAATAAAAAAGTTCGACGAGCGATTTTTGTACAAATGGAGCTAGGATTATTTCCGTAAGGCTATTTATCAGAGTTTTTTACGTTTACTTACCTGAGTCAATGAACTAAAACATTTTATCTGCGTTAAAATCCAAAGTTGAATGAGGAGAGCAATACAGAATTAAAGAATTTATCATTTTATCCGTGCATTGTTACAGTTACTCTTTTGCTTTTGTTTTATTTTTCTCAAAGAAGAATATGAAATAGAAGAGTACAATTAAGAGAAATGTATTCAGTGGTTTTACGGTTGTTTGTATTTGTATTGCGTGAAATGCAAGACATCGAATATAAAGGTTTTTACCTCATTAGTGTTTAAATATTATAACGGAAAATAATTAAAAGGTCAAGTGCTCTCAATTAAATAAAATAGAGAGACTTGGACTAAACAAAGTAAACACAAAGGTTACATTACGATTTTTTGGAGAAGAATAATAAGAAATATTTTTGCTAGTGGATGCGCCGTGGATCGCGACCAATCAAAATAAACTAACTGGCCGTCCGACCACCCCCACCACAGCAACCAGGCGCAGGTAAATTCAAGCACATAAGACAACTTCCAATAACTAACTTTGCTCCTTAGCTACCATTTTATTATTGTATCATTTATTGTAACTAGTAACGCGCATCTTACGAAGACTCTTTCGTCTAAATTGCAATACGTACTTTTGTTATTACAGCTACACGTAAAACCTAAAGAAATCCTTATTATTATAAATATTATAACTCCTAGTGCAATATTAAAAAGTGCTGTTTCTTGTATACAAGAACAAAATATTTTAATGGCAAGGAATACTTAAAATATGTAAATACGACTAATATGTTTTATTACTCTGTGGCTATTATTTCCTCTGTAAGAGAGAACTCGGATGTACGAAATTCAAGAACAAAGTGGTAGAGAGAAAAAAAGTAAAATAATACCATTTCTAACGTCGCACCATGTTTATTATGTTGTCCCGTACGGCTTCATTTAAGGCGAAACGTACGACGCCGTTACGAAATAACAGAGCGAATTTACTGACCGAATTATTCCATTCCGAGCAGCCTTTATTGTAGCGGTGGAATTGGAAATCAGATTTCAGCAGCAAGCCGCACTTACCGAGTATTCCAAGACGGAAATTGAGTGTAACCACAATGACGTGACCGTACGAGGCCAGGACGCTTCCGTCGTAAGGGTTACCGGATCCCCACTCGAAACTTTCCCCGTGCACGAACACCAACACTGCGTAGGGGGCCTCTATTCCGCGGTTCCCTGAAACATACACACGTATTCATATAAATTACAATGGTCCGGGGATCCCCGAAGTTCGGGACACTAACTTCGTTATGTATGTTGCGGTTGGTTCAATTTGTGCCTTCGCAATAAAAACTTCTTAACTCAAATTTTATTTATTTTCATAGTTAAATGAATTTCACATTTCCCAAAAGTATATCCCTATAAATTTGCATACAAAAAAGAGGGTTTAGCGCGAGTACCTTTTGTTATACATTTTGCCAATTATGTCAAAATGTTTTTATTAAAACTATAAATTCTCTTCGTGGCTACATTCTTTTTAAATTGCCTTCATTCTTTATTATAAAAAGCAAAGAAAGGGAGCAGATCTGAAATAATAATCAAAATTAAAATTACTTAAAATATCCTATTTTATAATCAAACGTTTTCTTACGTTAATAACATCAAATAGATAAAACAGCGACAACCTACGATCGCTTTTTGCAACAAATATTTGTTAATAACATCGATGGTTTTTATATTTTTAATAAGTAATATGTTTTATTAATCCATTATAATAATATAAATGTATTAAAATCGTACGACAAATTTAGCGTGAGTACACTTTCATGCACTTTTGAGTGGTCGTAATATGAGAAGGACCTATAAGCGGAGCTTATCTGCTCAGCGCAGCGCACATCACGTGACAAGTCCATCTTAAAAGGGTAAAACAACAGCAAATTAACAAAATGCCACAAACTGAACGACCGTAATAGCGTATTCTTTTGTTTAAATTGGATTGATTGAAGTGAGTACATCCATAAAGACATAAACTTTTTTGTTGGCCGTCGCTTTCCTTTGTGAGGCATGAAACTGTATCTCCTGTGAAACAGCGTTTTATTATAATACATGAAACTGCACACCGGTGTCACTAAAATATTAGTGAAACCTGCGTGTGCTACTAACAACGGGAGATTGTTACGTGTACACTTACGAGGTTAGATATTCACATAAAAATTTAAGTTTTAGGTTCATATTCCTAGTAACTTTGTGCACTTAAGAGAAACTTAAGTAGCGTCTTGTAGATTCACAGACATGTTTTAAGAAAGACTTATGTATCTGCTTAAACTCTTAACTTACGGAAGATCATTTGATTTAAAACATTTCACGGTCATAGATTAAGAACTTTTTAAGCTTTAACTTATGTATTCACGGTCAATTTAAAACAGTTACGTTTTTCTTAAGTCATAGTTACTTAAGTTGTTCACACTGTTCTCGAAGCAGCGAAATTACGAAGAGTTCTTTGCAACGACAAACAATTTTATTTATTTATTAACATGCGAGATATTGATGACATTGATTTTGAAATTCCGACATTGACTTATCTCCTGTGAATGCAAAGCAACTTGAGGCAATCTTAAACGAATAAGATGAACATACGAAAGGAGGTATTAAGCACTGGCTTAAGTCACGACTATGAATATCACCCTTAAAAATCAACAATGATAGTTCAGTTAGATAGTTTCAATCTCAAGTCACTCAAATGTTAAAACATCTTTAAAATCAGAAGAAGAAGAAGAAGAAGAAGAAACGTTGTTGCTAACACACTTGCTAGTAACGAAATATGATGTTTCCATTTTAGAGAAGCGAAGCGTCAATAAAGACACTTAAATATTTGATGCCTTCTTCTTGTACAACATCTACATGACTAAAATTAACGTCCTATTGGCTAATATAAAAAATACCTTAGTTTTATTTAATTTGAATGATAATCTACTACAAGAAAACCGCAAAGAAAAGTTTAATTTACTGATAAATCATTAATAGTTGTAGTTTGTAAATATTCAATGTTCAAAGCATGTCGGGCGAACAACATCTAGTACCTGTGTCCAGCTTAGACAAACCGTAAAATAAATAAAAGCGGTCCCAAAATGGACCTTTGGGGAATCCTGTCGCCTTTGCCTATCGGTACCGACTAGAAGCCGCTCTTTTGTAAAAGATTCGATTTATATACCACCCGTACGTTCTCAAAGTCGAATGTAGGAATCTAATACTTTTTTAATCTACTTCTTTGAAAAAATTTGTGCAAATCGTTTTTGATTGCAGTGAAAACCTCGAGCAGCCTCTGTACAGATGTTCCAGCACTGCTTGGGGCTTCTTCAGTAGAGACGTAGCTCGACATTCCCACTGCAAACAAAAACGACTTGCCCAATTTATTCGCAATTGCGATGTAAGAGTGATGAACAGATAAAATAGCGACATCTTACGATCGCTTTTTGACCTGACATTGCAGTAGGACAGACAAATTGAAGCGGGATTTGCTCCTAATAAGTCCCCCATGCAAGGCGGCCATGCTTGCTGTCAAAGCATAATGAAAATTTTTAGAAAAATTTTGTGCGAATCGTTCTTGATTGCAGTGAAAACCTCGAGCAGCCTCTGGACAGCTGTTTCAGTCCTGCTTGGGGCTTCTTCAGCAGAGACGTAGCTCGACATTTCCACTGCAAACAAAAATGACTTGTCCCATTTATTCGCAATTGCGATGTAAGAGTGATGAACAGATAAAATAGCGACATCTTACTATCGATTTTTGACCTGACATTGCTACGTCTCTGCTGAAGAAACCCCAAGCAGGGCTGAAACAGCTGTCCAGAGGCTGCTCGAGGTTTTCACTACAATCAAGAACGATTTGCACAAAATTTTTCTAAAAATTTTCATTATGCTTTGACAGCAAGCATGGCCGCCTTGCATGGGGGACTTATTAGGAGCAAATCCCGCTTCAATTTGTCTATCCTACTGCAATGTCAGGTCAAAAAGCGATAGTTAGATGTCGCTATTTTATCTGTTCATCACTCTTACATCGCAATTGCGAATAAATTGGACAAGTCGTTTTTGTTTGCAGTGGGAATGTCGAGCTACGTCTCTGCTGAAGAAGCCCCAAGCAGGGCTGAAACAGCTGTACAGAGGCTGCTCGAGGTTTTCACTGCAATCAAAAACGATTTGCACAAAATTTTTCTAAATTTTTCATTATGCTTTGACAGCAAGCTTGGCCGCCTTGCATGGGGGACTTATTAGGAGCAAATCCCGCTTCAATTTGTCTATCCTACTGCAATGTCAGGTCAAAAAGCGATCGTAAGATGTCGCTATTTTACCTGTTCACTACTTCTTTGAGTTTTAAAAATTCTGAGCAGCGCTATTTAATACTTATTTATTGTTTATTGTAGAAATAATATCAAAGGGGCTCAAAATTGTTCTATTTTCAGAGTGTACGGTATAAAAAAAGAGCTTACAAACTCAATTACAATCATTTATTCAATTAATTAAATACGAAACAGTTAAATTCTGTAAGCAGAAATACTTACAAACATATTACAAGTTAGTAGCGAGCGGACTTGCTTTTATACAAGCACTAATTCTTTCAGACATACTTTGAATTAGTACACAAACTCCTCTTGAGGAATTGTTGCCATACAATATTATGGATAGTTCCTGTAACTTCCTAGGAGGACTTTCGAGAGCCTTAATCTTTCTCTCAAACTTTTCTCAGAAATGTTCAATGGGACATTGGGCTTGGTTACGTGTCGACGCTCTCAAATATCGATATTGCTTGCCGCAAACTCTTAGATTATGATATTTGTAATTTAAATTATGATATTTGTCTAACGTTAGGTCGGCTTTATCGCGCATACAAATAAATTCTGGTTCATGTAGTGCAGTAAATGGTGCTACAGTAGGGCTTATTACTTCAACTTTATATCTTATGCAGACATTGACCTTTTTATTACTATAGCAAGTTTCGTACGATACTCAAGAATTATTCCACTCCGTACCTTAATTGTTCCGCCACCAAACTACTGCTTTTGATGTGAAAATCGTTCAATTTAATGTCTCCCTACTCTTACACGACAGTTATTATTATCCAATGGAAAGGCAAGAACTGTTCTTATCCAAGAACAAAATATTTATATCTCTCTGTGCTAATTACGATGCTAGAGACAGATCCGTTTTTTTCGTTTACTTGCAGTAATCGGTCTTCTGTCAGTTTCTTTACCTTTCAATTTCAGCCAAATTCTTGTAGAAAGTAACTTCTTTGATCAGAGTCACCAATTTGACGATTTCTGCTTTTGATAATTAATTGTCTCTTATTGTTCATTGTTTTTGACTGACTGGTACGATGTAAAATCTCGATTAGCGCAAAATTCTCCAGTATGGCTATTGACTGAGCAATCTTATTGTCGCCGTTAATCTTTCCGCTTGATAGTATTGATTTTTCGGGAAGGTTACTGTAATAAGTGAGTTTGGGACTTCTTTTCATGCCTTAGATTCTGGCTTTGCACAGAATCAAGTACAAATGCGTCAGTAGAATTGCTAAACGCAGAGAAGTGTATTTCGTTTGCTTATGAACTCTTGCAATTTTGTTGCTTCATCAGGCTGTAAGTCTGAGTGATTTCTGAACGGAAAATACTACTCCATGTTCTGAAAAATGCACTCTACGCAAAACAAAGAATTTATTTTTGCTTTTCAAAGCCTGACAATTTCAGATAATCAGGTATTTCTGACAAGACATTTATGTGCGCCGTTTAGTTCGTAATATCTGCTTCGTTCTTTTATTATAGGTGCTTCTTCTTAAGATATTTCCAGAACGAACTTGAGTAATTAATTGGTATCGTTGAACGTGTATAAATGGTTGGACCGGACTCCGTGAACAAAGCAGATGGTACTGCTTGTTAATAAAGTTCACACTGAGACGCAGATGGACGCAACGTCTTTCTCGTTGTTCGTTGGGACGCGCGCTCTTGTACGAAAACTCAACGTGTTAACCTAGTGAATGAATGAGGTCGGATATTGCCAGGTTGAAATTAAATTATTATCTATATATACTGGTGATTCAAAATAAGTGTCCCATCCGTCAACCACAGGTAGTACCCAGAAAAAGAAAACAAAAAGTCTATATGCACAGGGGGTCTAATGTCCATAGTTTTTGAGATAAAATGTATTGAAGATTTAGATATAAATTGGTTGATGTGATACAGTTGAATTATGTCACAAAAGCAATGAACTCGCGTGGAATAGAAAGGACGTTGAAACTTGTTGTTTAGAGTAATTGCGTAATGTTGGAAGTACTTTTGATATGACTTTCGCGTGTCCGAATAAAGACTGTGTAAAACTGGTGCCAATTTTGTTTAATTTTCTTGAGTTATTTAGCGCTCAATTTGAGCCAGTCCGTCCCATTGAATTAGCCGGCAGTGGGATGTACAGTCATAATTAAAAGTAATGTATCCTCAATAATTACTAAAAAAGTATGATTGTACCACTGACTGTATTTAGCTTCCTCTCCAATAATGATGTGATTTACAACTAGGTATCAGAACTTTATATATTTTTCATTGGAACGATAAACAGAACACCTGCTTGCAAACTAATTATTTTGACGAAAAGTTTTCTAAACAGGATTACTGCAGAAAGCATAATAATTTATGTATTGAAAAACTTTATTTTTCCTTAATTTGATAGCGAAGTGAACTTAAAAAAAATCAGCCGTGAATCCGTGTTGCAACCGTACGACACGATGATAATTTTTGTAAAAAAATTAGATAAATTTGTTACAAAGCGATAGAGACCGTAATTTACTATGTTTACGATCGAGCTCAGGATTGCTGCGTAAAGTTTCTTACTTTAGTTTCAAGTTTCAATTCTTATTTTTCGAAGTACAGGTTTTTCGAGTTACCACATAATACAATTAAATACTCGGTATTCCTGTATTTCGGAGTTCACATTATTGGATTATCAGACCGCTCTTTTCCCAGATTTAATAAATTTCAGGTTTACATTAGTCGGAGCCGTTCTGCTTAACAAAGTCTGACACGTAATCTGAATATACTTGAATATTCGTAACACGTCCGCATGCAGTGCATACAGGTTCGGTATTTTCAGGCATCGCCCCCTTTCCGAGTACTGGAAAAGTCGAATTTTAGGTGTATTTTCGTCTCACCACGTCCCTCGCTCGAGTCGCGGAATATCAAAACGTGATTTCCTGCTTTTTGTGGGCCCTTCGCTACTTTCCTTCCCAGCCCGGCGTAGCAGATACATTATTCTGTGCTCATTTCGCAAAGCAAAAAAGGATGTTTAAGTATTCGCGAAATATTTTGTTCCGAGCACATCGACAGTATTGGTTTTTTCAAAAACTTGCACTTTGCTTAAGGGTTACTTAAGGGTTTTGATGAAATATTTACGAAAGGTTGTCGAATCGTTTGAAGAAAAATATTTCTAAAGGCACAATTTGTATCAAAGTGTTAGATTTGTTTTCTGCTTCTAAGTAAAAATGTGTCACATTTATTTTATAATACAAAAATAAAAACTTGATGAATTCCTGCAATGCATTCGTCAAATTTTATTACGTTCTGCGAGGTTATGCTTGCGATGGTCGAGACTTCTTGCGATTACACAAACAAAAATTTTTGAATCGTGGACTACAAAAAAAGTCAATAGAAAATGAATCAAAAACATCTCAAATACAACCATCCCTGATGACATTTCGGAGTTTCTACCTTTGGGAGTACAATTTAGTATTTCTCTAGGCAAAACTGCTGACAACATGTATCAGAGGTAGAATCATTCATATTGTTACCAAGTACTTACACCAAGAAGAAAGACCATCTGATCTTGAAGAAATTTATTATAAAACTAAAAGGTTTCTAAAAATAAATCCTAAAATTCTTATTGTAAAGGCTGATTATAAAAATAAAGTTCAATAGCTTCTAGAGGATGACGATGCATATGAAGCGTTCCCTTTGTTTTACTAAAGGTATAAGAATGGAGGATCAAATTATTCGATTATAAACCGATATTAGAAACCTATAATATCAAATAGACATATAAATTTTCTTTCTGGTTATAATATTAGACAGAAGTTCAACGTTAGCATGTCCACGAGTTACAGAATAAAATATATTTCATATGTTGATTTTCTTAAAGATAATCTAATTAAATTATCTACGTTAATCATGGATAACAGTGTTCTTCAACCCATCATGACTAAACTGATCAAATCAAAATCAACACCTCCAATCACCATGTGTTGATGAAAATAATGATAAAAAACACAAAACACAAAACACTAACTCATGACTCATGTACAGTCTCTAAGTAATAGAATCATTAACATATTTAAAGAATTTCAATTTCTGAATATTGTTCAACACGGAACTCTTTCTATTACATTTTTTTTCTCAACGACCAAGAATAAGACGACTTTTGGTTTTAACAGTGGTTTAATCTATTCCATACCATGTAATCAATGTCAAAGAAATTACATTGGCCAAACCAATCAATGGTTGGAAAAACGGATTAGCACATAAAAGTGATATTAAGACTAAAAAAATGCGTTGGTCTCACGTGCAGTTAATAATGATCATCAATTTGACTTCAGAAATACAAAAATCTTAATATTTGAAAAGAATTTAAAAAACATACCTTTTTTAGAAATCATTTATCAAAGTAACCAATAATTTTAGTAACTTTTCATTCTAACTAAATTTAGGTTACATCTTGCAACTTGAGACTCGCAATTTGGTGCAATTTATAGTCTACTGTATTAAACACTGATGGTTACGCTAAGGCTATCTATTATACCTATATAGTAAGTAAATAAAACACAGAGTAATAGAAACAAAAATAAACAAAATAGCAATGTAAATCTGCGTTACCGGTTGATAGCATACACATTGAATTTACCCGCTCAGGAAAGATATCTGCGAAGACAACTCGCAACATTATATCTCTATTTCACTTCCACCCGAATTTAAATTGAGCTGTTCATTCAAATTCATAATAAACGTATAGATAGTCTGCCAAGACCAACAGTGTATACTAGGTGGTCCAAAAGTAATGGGGCGTACAGGAACGGTATCAACATATCAATTCAATTTTCTTCAAGGATTTTTATAGTTTTCAACATTTTGCGTTAAATATTGACATACATATATGAGACGAGAAATAATAAATTGAGCTCAATTTTGATGTAACATATTGCTATGTATTGTCCGGCTGGTAGCTCTTTTTGCTATTTTTTGTTGTTGTTGCTGCTGCTTAAGGTTTTGGGTTCTGAAAGGATGGAAACCCTCCAACACTTATTTTAGATGACCAAAAGACTTATTGGCTTTATACGCGTGAGAATTCCGGAATTAACGATAGTCAAATCATTACTTCTGCTTCGCACTTATTGTGTGAATTTAGCTTTCGCTTACGCACAATGCTCAATGATGCTCTGGGTTTCCACCCGTTGCACCAATGCAACACTTGCACTCAATGAACCCAGAATCTCGTTTTAAAAATATTTGCTTTAATAATTTGTTAAAATGCTAAAAGCATAATTCTCAATTCTAAAATAATAACGAGGAGTGAGAGCTTACGCCAAGCTACAGCTCATTACCATGTTTACACTTTTTGATTTAATTTTATTTCATCCAAACTGTATTGTTATGTCTTGACTCCAAATCCGGTTATTGTTCGTCACTCAATAAAATTCATTTTCAACTTGATGCGTTTAATACAATAAAATTTAAAACTAACAATTTCAATATTTTAAAGTTTTAGAAGATTTTTCCTCTTCGGAATCTACTGAAAATTTCCTGAAATTTATCGCGTCTTCGCATTTTAAAGAGTCCTCGTACCACCACTTCAGTTATTTCCCACTATCACTGTTCCACTTGGGCCGCGCACCGGTTAATGCTAGGGATATTTTCTGGAGTATAAATTAGAGTGTCTATGCTATATAAACAAATATAAATTTCGGTTGGTACCCTATTGTCATATTTTCTAGTTTCATGATGTATCTACAAAAAATTGGAAAATTCTCAATAAATGAACACGTAAGTACACATTGTGATTAATTTACAATTCAATCTGTTTACCGTAAAATTTTTCTAATGTTTAAACAAGTTCATTCGATCAAAACAGTGTTCAAAGAATTTCTAACCTAACATAGTTTTGTTTCAAACTTAAGTAGTTTGGCCTTAATTTTGAAATTAACTGTTATGACTTTTTGTTATAAATAAATGAAAATTTAATATCTAAACCTAAACAAAAGTTTAAAAATGTTTCAACCAAAATGTTTTTTTTTTCTGCCGTAGGTGTGTTATTAAGCCAATGTGGAGCCGTTACGGGGTGCCTGGGCTTTTCGTGAAACTAATCAAGATAGTTGCTGATCTCTAATCACCTAGACTCCCTTAGCGTCTCTTCAAACCAATGCAACTTCCTCAGGTACATACACTTGAATCTCGCAGCCTTCTTTTAACATACAAAATTAAATTACGATATGTACCGAAATTGACAAGTAATATTTTATTCGCTACTGCTATACTTAATTGTTCAATCCACTGTCAAATTGTCTGTCCTTTTTATGAACCTACATTGTTTCTCACTTCCAGAACCAAAAGTCATCTCGCACTTACACGAATTCAATATCTAAGTTTTTTTTTGATAGTTTAATAATCGATCTTCAAGAATTACAGTTTACCACACAGTTCACTGTCACATTGTCAGCTTAATAATAATAGGTATTTCTTATCAAAAGTTTATTAATAATTGAAATTAACCTCCGCCCACAATACTTCTTAAATCCGTAGATACGTATTTCGGCAGCTAATCTGCCATCTTCAGTACGCTACCAACTTAAAAGCACTAAGAAAAAGATCTAAAAACAACCTAATCACACTGATAAAATCATGAAAATGTTAAACCTAACAACAATCATCTTGAAAGATATGTATGTGTAAATGTAAGTAAATATAAATTAATATGTAAAAATCTAAAATAATTCTACATAATTTATTGTTCTTTCTCCAACTAATCTGAAATTTATTTCAGGGTTTCTTTCTTGCTGAACTAAATATGACAGCAATAATATTGAAAAAAATCGTCTATAGCTGAGCGTTCATTAAGATGGTGGAACGAAGCGGCGTGGTGTGCCTCCAAAACGGAATAACGTCTAAGGCTGAGCATCCACTAGGGCGGTCGATCGGAGCGGCGCGGCGCGACTCCCGAATGAAATGCATGTAAATCAAGACGTGTCCAGTAGGTTGGTAGCGCGGCGAGGAATAGTGCCTCTGATTTACATGCATTTTGTTTTGGAGCCGCTCCGCTCCATCGACCTATGGACGCTCAGCTTAAATCATACGCTTTATTCCGCGCTGCGCTACCGCCCTAATGGACGCGTCTTATTACATGCATTTCATTTGAGAACCATGCCGCGCCGTTCCGCCCTAGTCAACGTTCTGCTTAATACAATAAATTACGACAGCACAACGTTTTAGATAAGAATTCATTTAATTATCTGTATTTTAGATTAAAACTAACAATGCAATAAATTTCAAGAAATGCACCAGCAGGTTTTGTGCTTGACGCTAATAATTATTCGTGTTTTTAAATTATTACAGTGCCTGGTAATTCTCCAGGGATCTATTCAAATAAAGCGCAGCGCGAAAACTGCGTTTATCAAGATTTCTCGGGGCAGCGATATTTAAAATTGATGTTTGTATTGTTAGTGCACAGATGACTTCGGTAAACTGTAGCTAACGATGCATCTATGTAGTTGAATAGTGCAAATATTCCGTCTGATAAATGCAATGCAAGCGCTGTTGTTTACAGCATTATTTCGGTCTTGACGCAACGAATAAATCGCGTTTTGTGTTCTGGCTTGTTTGGGTAGTAAATTATCTCCGAGAATTAGTTCTTGGAATAATAAATAAATCGTGCGCGAAACGTGCAGTTAATGAGCTGAGCTAATATCGTGCAGTAAGTATAATCGGCTGATTATGATTTCTGTACCTCTCTTGCTTTTTCTTCTATTGTGGTAGATAAAGCTGATGCTCGTGTCTCATGACAGATTACTTTTACAAATCACGCGGTCTTTTATTAAAATAATGAAAATTGCCTTTTTAAAAACATGTAATACTACAGAGAGACATGCGGAAAGAAATATTCTGGTCACAAACATTGTAATGAAGACAGTATAAAAGACAGATTTATAAACTAAATTTAATTTAGATACACACGCAATATTACACTACTGCTGAATTCCGGCCGTCGATTAGACGGGCTTCACACTCAGCGCACCCGGACGGGTATCAACGGTCGGTCACAATTGCATTACAAGATTGTGTAAAAGATGTAAAAGTTAAATGTCGAACTGACTAGTTGTGTTCGATCAGTCGTAATCACTAATAAAGAATTTATTCCTAAAAAGTATTAAAACTTAACATCTTTTACACAATTTTAATCGATCGCCGATGCTCGCCCGGGTGCGTTTAGTGTGACGCCCGTCTTAAAGCTTTGTTTTCGCGATTATAGTTTCTGATTATTACTGTCATGAAAGTGACAATCACAGAAACTATACACATATGTTGATTCGTTTTTCAGACGTAGCAAAATACCATGGAAACTAAACGTTTCTAGCTATTGTCTCCTTTGGAAAAGTTAGAGCAAAACGGGAAATGAAAATATTGTCCAGAATTTTTAAACATACTTAATATTATATTTAGAACTTTAAATTTCACAGCCATTTCTTTCAAAATAGAAAAAATGCAATTTATAAAATTCATATAAAACATTTTCTTAACATCTGTGACTTGGCTTCGGAGCATTTTCAGCCTTAAATTTTATTTTCTATGTATTCTCATGTGAGATATGAAACGGTGGCATAACTGCATGTACAGGTGATTCAGAATAAGTATCCGACCCGTTAGGAGCGTATTCACTAAGGGTATGCAAGTGCGAAATTGCAAGAAATAAATCTATCAGAGGCATTTCAAAAAGCAACCTCCTTTATATGTACATACCCAAGTCCGGAATTCGAATGAACGAATTGCGTATTATACATTTCTCCGCAGAAAGCCATAAATAAAAACGTTTTACAGCTTAATTTCAAGGTAAACGCTAGTGTTTCGTTCTATTCCATGTGAGTTCATTGCTCTTAGATATTAGATATTAGATGCTGCTTGCCTTACGGTAGGTCTTATCACCTCTCTATAAAGTTGCCTTTTACTAAAACAAACTTTGAGTTAAAGGGTACACTAATCTTAACATTAAATTTATGCGTCTTTTCAACAACTGTAATGTGTTCTCTAACAATTGGATGCAGTAAGCTTGGAAACAAATACTTTAGTAATAAGCAAACTTACTTCACCATGCGAATAACAAAGCTAATATAATTCTTACGTAAAAGTGAGATGATAGGTGTTGTACATTCGATTAATTTTTGAACAACATTTAACAAATTCACAAAATAGTCAGTAGTTAAGAAATCTGGGACAACTCTACACATAAATTTTTGAGTTATTTTATTTGTTTTATTGTATGTATAGATCTTGACCTATGTAACGTACAAATATGGAAATAAACAAACGGACGGTGATAGTAACAACATTTAACTAGTCTGTTGCATTTGTATTTCTCTGTAAACGTTACGGTAGTGTAGGCTTTCCTTTGTGCACGCATGTTAAGGGCATGGTGGTTGTTGGTGGGCAGGTATTCGATCGGAGCGGCTGGCATTCTTTCGCTGAGCAACGAATAGGTGATCTGCGCAGGAGCCTTTATTATCCAACAGGGGGAACAAACTTGCAAAAGAAAGTGACTTCAAAATGACATAGACTCTCATACAAGTCTATGTAAATCACAGGAGAACTGCGTCATTTTGACGTCACATTCTCTTGCGGGTTTATTTTCGTGAATTTTCATCAACGAATTCAGCGCGAAGGAAAGCTTACCCTTAGTTTGTTATACTTATAACGTAGTCATGGGAGTTTTTTTTTTTAACTTTCATCGAATTATGTTTATACCATTTTGTCCCATATATTCCTTTATATTTTATTTTATATCTACATTTTTCATGTTAATTGTTAATGCTCTTGGCTCATTCAGAGAGTGACATTTTTCCGTTCCGAGTGTTTCTCCTCTGTACCTTTGTTTTGCTTTTCTAAGCCATTTCGACCTACGCGCTTCACTTTATACTTTTATTAAATTTCTGATTGTATTTTAAAAAATAATTTAAACAGGTCTATCTTATTATGAAATTGATTACTTTGAAAACAAAAAAAATATTTTTGTAGTAAGAAAAAGAAAAACAATAAAAATCATCGTTTCCCAGTCTATTTTAGCGAAAGTGAAAAACGGGAAACAATTAATATATTCGAATCGAGTTGTTTGTTTGATGCCTTATCGGTGCTCTCCGACTTACACAAACTTCGCGAGTAACAATGAGATAAGAGCCAGGGAAGTTAGTTTTGGAAACGAACAAAGAGGTAATATAGAAGATGTGCAATTAAGGAGATGAGTTTAACTCGGTGGGAAGCGACATGTATAAATAATAGAATCTCCGGCTCACAAAACTAAGGAATTGGCCACGGGAGGGTTCCGCTGAAGTTTGGGTTTCTCCTATTATGATGTTACAAATTGGTGCCAAGATTTTGATCTAGTACAAAGCGGAAATTACAAGAAATAATAACGCAAATATATTCTACTTTGTTTTGTTACGAAAAATTTTAAATACGCAGAAATAAAAACAAACAATTTATGTGATAATCTTTTTCAGTTTGAAGTAAAAAAAATAGTATGAGCGAAAAATGTTTGAGTTTCGTAGTAACAGTAGGAAAATAAATCATTTTCTGAAAGAGTCAATCGATTACTTAAATAAAATTGTGTTTATAGAAACTGAACGCGAATATTTGAACATCCCGTATTAATATCACCTTAACCGCTTTTAGCTTGCAAAAAAAAATCTCTTTAACAAAATGTAAACTTTCGTAAAACCCTTTAGTGCAGCAGCCAAATTATTTACTTAATCTACGTCGAGAAACTTTTCTAAGGGACAAGGAAGTGATTTTAACGAATTAGCGCCTGCTTCACTCCCGTCCCTTCTTAAGTTTTTACGACACAAATCCAAGTTCTGTCCTGAAAAAAATCTTTTCTGTACACATTTTTTAAGTGAACTTTGAAATATGAAAACTTAAATGAATTTGGTTTCATGTAAAATCCGCAGAAATGCAAGAAGTGCTTGCCACACGCGCATCTATTACGTTATTACCACGGATATAACTCATGTAAGGGCAACCATTGGAGGGCTAAAATTTACATTTGTCTTTGGTTAATGCAGTAATTCATCGTTTAAATAGGAGAGTTAGTTGCGCCGAGTAGTTTCAAGAGAACCACATAGAATGGAGAAGTACGAGCGAGCATCAGCGAAAGCTTTTGCGGTTAAAGACTTGCGAAATGTGCTTCATATGTAAATAGATTTGCTTGGTATTAAATTATCCGAATTTACGACCCACAGCAGTATTTTTAAAAGTTCGAGTTAGTAACAATTTTGAACCTGACACACGTTATTTTGACAATCTGCAATAATTAAAATCGCATTCATTATGACTAATTCCAAATCTGCTTTCTGTATTCATCCTCTTCAATTAGCCAATAGTCTTGGAAGACAGTATTGCTCAAGTTGCACTATGTTTTGCTAAGCACTGAGAATCGTCTCGGATCCCCAGCTTCTTGAGGCAATGCATAATCGGCATCCTGCACCAAACATAATTTATGGATCTGGTATCTGAGACGATCAATGCCATGTAAATGGGATTGGAGTCTACTACTGATGTTATTACAATTTAATTCTCCGTTAATTAATAAGACGCAAATTAATAAACTCAATTCGGTACACCCTCTGTCTGATAGAGAATTTCGCAAGAAACATTCTAAAAAAAATCTAAATGAGGGTGAGCTCATGCTTAAATGAAATACTTCCTTTTCTTCACTAATGTATCTCCTTGATGTTTTAAATATGATCATTAACAGGCTTAATAAATTAGTGTTTGTAATGTCTGCCTTTATGAACGAGTATTCAGAAATTTTCACAAGAGAGTCGTTAATTTGAGAAAGATAAAAGAAATAAATTCAAACTAAAACAGAAGTTTAACGGTGTCGGGACATTTGCGCCACCTATACATTTCTCGGGTTAAATTAACGGGGAACGGTCAGGTAACGTCAGTAGAAATTTTACATTTGCGCCGTTGCCCCAGCATTAATAATATTCTTGGAAATTTTCGACCACTTTACTAAATTATGTTTCTGCAAATTTTAAATAAAATTATTTCTATCACTTTTAATAGCGCTTGTGCACATAATATATGTATAATATGCAATTACTTATTTGTAGATCTTCAAATCATTATTATTGTTCTTCTGAACTAGTACGTATGTTGTCTTTCTAAATTAGTAGGTTTTTGTCTTGTGTTTTAGTGAATTTTATTCAACGCGCTATTTAATAATAAGAAGACGCATAATTCTTGCTTGGAATTTACTGAAAACTCGAGAGTCATTTATTTTTAAAAAAATATTTCAATTAATAGCAAAGCCTTTCAAATTGTAAACCTAATAAATATAAACAGATAAAATAGCGACATCTTACTATTCGCCGTCGTCGCTATTTTATCTGTTCATCACTCTTACATCGCAATTGCGAATAAATTGGGCAAGTCGTTTTTGTTTGCAGTGGAAATGTCGAGCTACGTCTCTGCTGAAGAAGCCCCAAGCAGGGCTGAAACAGCTGTCCAGAGGCTGCTCGAGGTTTTCACTGCAATCAAAAACGATTTGCACAAAATTTTTCTAAAAAAAATTTTTTCTAATAAATATAAACATAAATAATTTTTTTAAAAAAAATGTAACGTAAAGCTGTTTTCAAGATGATTAATTTTATACTTAGCTTTCGTTCAATAAATGTTAATGAGTAAGAGAAAGATTAAGTTAAGACACACGTTAATTTTCCATGGATTGCTACGAGTTTCAACTGCACATTCTTTATATTCGCGCTAAAAAAGAAAGACGGCCTAGAAAGACGCTTACAAAATTTCTAAGTGGCTGGCTGTTTTAGCTATTACAATAGAATAATAATGTTTATTTCCCCAAAATAGAAATTTTAAAAGGTTGGTGAAGGCGCTAAATTTGATGCTGTATACTAAACACAGACTAACAGTCTGGTGCACAACGTGCTTTCTGTGTTAAATCGTTTTATAAAATTCATGATTCCACGACAACTATACGAAGGTTATTTCGTAATCGGTTCATTATTCCACGTTATGGACAGGTACCGTCTGTATATCTTATGGGTCAAAAAGTTTGAAACTGGTTCCTCCTTAAATTTAAAACATAAAGGAGCAGCCAGCTTAAGAAAACTTTTCTAAACCACATATTTCCAAAAAATGAAGACATTTGCGACTAGATTACCTGATCTGTGCGCCTGTACTTTTTTTTTGAAATTGCAAGCAAGCAAGTTGTACGTTGGACGACCGCAACAGTTAGCGGAACTAAAATTAAGAAATCAAGAAGTTGCACGTATGATACGGGGAGTAATTGAAAATGTTGTAACTTACACTCCAAGAGTGCATAAATAGTGATGGTGCCCACTTATCAAGAGATATTAAAAAAATAAAATAAAATAGCATGTCTTACTTAACAAACAACTGTAGAAACATTCATGTTAAAATAGAAACCTGTTTTAAATACAATATGTAATATATAAATACAATATAATTATAGGAAACACTAAATATTTAAGGAAGTGCAATCAGCAGAAGAATACATAGAAAGGGTAGCAATTATAGTTAAACCAAAAAAGTAATTTTGTTTTTAAAATTATAAATACAAAGTTTTTTTAATCTTGAACCGGATAGAAATATGATGAGAATACATTCAAACATTTTTCATCGGATAAGAACCAACTTCATTTAAAATTATAAAGATTAAAATAGATAATAAATATAAACAATCCACAAAAGTAAACCTGTGGGTGGATAAAAAAAATGAGTACAAAACATGGAAGCGTAATGCTAACAACCAGTGATATCACAGCAAGGTGCCACACTAAAACAGAAAACAAATAAATTTCCTCACGAAATAAGAAGTTTATTGGTAAATTTTCGTCTATTCAAGAACTAAATAACTTCCTAGAACGGAAGCGCACTTTACATCTTTACCTATGTGGTTATTGAGTACTTTTTTCTTGGAAGGGCGCAAATGTATCTGTGGCGCAAATATGCGCGGTGCAAGAGTCCCGGATTCAGTTTAATGTAATAAATATATAATGAATTAGGAATAAATTTAGCGATTATGGACAAGAAAGTCTAACTAATGAAACTAATGGTCAGTTGCATCAAACACTTAATATCAGCTTAACTTTAAGCTTTAAGCGCCACTTAGATGTGACTTACATTAATGTTATGTTACGCCAAATGCCATATTATAAGCTTAACTTAAATTTAAGCTCAGCTTAACTGTTTGGTGCAACTGGCCATAACAAGCTAATCAATTCAGTAATAATACAAAAATTTTTCTTTTTTTTTTGGTTATAGTTCAACCACTTTTACGGTTCAACTCTTGAAAGATACATGCACGTCATTCGCAGAGTGCTTTTTTTACTACAAATAAAAATAATCCCTCAGTACACGAAATGCTAGTTTCTGCGGGTATATTTTGGTGTGTACCGTATCATAGCCAAACAATTTCGGAGATACCACTTATTTTGGAATTGCTGAAATGTGCGAGAGATAAATATTTAGGTCAACAACGCCTTCCTCTTGGTATGAACACGCCCATCGATACCGCACCCGATCGCCAACGCAACGCTTCGTAATAATGATCACTGATATCGTTTATTAATTATTTTATTTAAAATTGTTATTCAGTGAGGGAAGGGGAAGTAATGGTACATTGATTTGTTTTAGAAAATCAATGATCGATGAATAAATCCAAAAAATTATTCACCAATTAGGCGAGCGTTAAAAATGTTTTTCCTTCTCCCTTTTACGTAAATCAACTTTTGCTAATCTCGTTGTTATAAAAGTACTATTTACGGTCCAACAGTAAACGTCAAATTTTGATAAGTCTATTAGAAATACACATGGAATGAGAAATTGTACCTTGTACCTTTACACCAACTTGCCAACTTGGCAACAACGAACCACATGCGATATTCGCAGCCTCCTGAATTGCAATAGTTTTTGATTTGAAAATACTTAAAACTTGTAATTACTTCGAATAATGTTACACTTATTTATTTTAATAAATCCAGGCGTACTGTGAACGACCCGCTGATTTACATCATTCGTGCACAAGGTCAAGTTAAATACTGACCTAGCTTCAGGTCGTCATTCAACAGGCAACCGCGAGAGTTCCATTTATTAGCCACTCCAGCAGTTTTCGAACGGTTTATTGAAAATCTGCCACTGCATTTTTCTCGAAAACTATTAAATTTTTGTTAAGGACATATGAGTTCTATCATTGCCATTTATGGTGATGTATTACAGGTTTAAATATTTGCACACAGTAAAAGAACGCCCGGTACAATACTCGTTTGTATCAAATATCTGGACTAGTTATTCAACACTACTGCACAGGAATATACACATACCTGAAATTGCTATACATACACCTGAAATACGTCATTAAATTAAATTGAAATATTAATGCACTTTGATATTAATTTGAACTAGTGATCTAATGAATCAATTAGGTATATTTATGTCTTCTCTGGTTTCCTTTCTAGGTGCGTTTAAACAACTATTTACAAGTTTAATTCATCTTGAAGATAGGAACCGAATTCACAATATACTTATTTATACAGAACACAGAACTCTTTTTTGCTTTGTTCATTGTTACCAACCGATCTTGTTCTGACTCGCCCTCGAGATTCATTAATTAGCTGCGTTTGCTGGGCTGCGACTGGTTGGCAGCTGATTTCACATTTGATCGGCTTGTCCCGTTATCCTCTTTGTTTCCTGCGTGCACAGTTTTTTGCTCGCCGTTTTAGCGAAATGAATAATTTACTCGTTTTTACCAATGCGGAAATCTCCTGTGTCATAATTTGACGTGCTCATGCAAAAGCTAACGCAGGAAATTTCGCATAATACCTAAAAAATAATTTTATGAAAAAAAGTAGACTGAGTTCAAATAATGTACAATTTCATGCACTATTTGTTTTGCACAGAAATTATTTATGAATTTGTTTGAATTATTTTGTTTATATTTTAGATGTGTATACACGGCCGAAAGTTTTATTAATTAATTTCATTGGTGTGCCTATGTATAGTTTAAATTTATAAATGTGTGTTTATAGACAAACACTCATTGTATTTTATATGTAATCGACACAGTGGCTAAAATGTAATTAGTCTGTTTGTGTTCGTAATATCTAGTTACGTTTTGTAACTTGTTTCGTTAAGGGAAAATTAAAAATATACAGACGTCAGTTATTCATTTAGACAAGTTATGTACATTATATCTATAACACATCAAGTCTGTAATGAAAGTGTAGATGCACGTCGGGACAGGGATTGAAAACTCACTTTTCAACCCCTTTTGTCCCCAATTCTCTTAGCAATTCGTACAATGTTGAATTTCGATTTATTTGTTAGTAGCGTCCTGGTTCTAGCGTGGAAATCCAGACATTGATTTCCAAATCATTTTCCACGAATCAATCGAATGGCGTCTACTTACATTTTTTGGAATTTTCGAAAATTGTCCACTCCTTATCTCTTTCTACGTTTACTTAATCGTCCCTCCTTATTATTGTTTAATTTTGCAAAAATTCAAAGCTTTAAATTCAAATATACCTATTCAAACAAAAAAGAAATTTCAGTACAATACAAAATATTTTAAACAAAATACTATATGAATTTAATAAAATTAATTAATTAATTAAAATTTAACAATTGTTATAAAATTAAAACTAGAGTATAAAAGAGAGAAGGAAAGACTAACAAAAATCCTCCATACTTAACAAAACAAAAGAATTTAGAGTTTTGAAAAAAATTGAGGACGCGTGTCACTAAATTACATAAAGAATCGAAGAAGCACTCGAGCAACTGTCTTAACGAACTGACTTCTGAACAAGAAAGCTACCTATTTATTTGGATTTGATAACATACTTTAGTCTACGTCAGCTTTCCATCAGGTGTTGGTATTGAGAAATACCCTGATCACTAATAATTCTATTTCTTTCTAGTATCAAAGGTTTTTTGCAGGAATCAAAAGTCCTTACCTAATTATTTCCTTTTATCACTGATGTTCCGGCGATATTAATGCCCTTGATCTAATTCCTCGGTACAAATGTACACTCATGGACTTTAAAGACGCCCAGGTCTTTACAACCCCTGTCCACTACTTTACCGGTCGACTATATTAATCCGACCGACATAAAATTATTTACGACGGGTACTCTTGCAGCCTTTCCAAGAATTATCTACACGTGTTTGTATGTATTCATGCTTCAATATAATACTGCTTTACACGCCGTGTCCGCAGATCGGGTTTACTATAGGAAAAAGTTTTATTTTTCATTTTTCTGCTTGCCCTAAAACGTAATAAATTTTACGAAAATAATAAATTCCCATCAATAACTGAAAAAGTTAGGATATTTATCTTTTTACTTTAACAAAATGTCAATCATGTCAGCTAGGAATTGGCGGTATTATGAATTTGATACCGTACCACGTTTTCATTCACAATATCTTAGTTTTATGAAAATGTTTACAGGTTCTTAAAATTTTAAAATTGAAGTTAAAAAATGAAAACCTGTTTTTAAGAGAGGGGTAACTATTACCCCTTTTACGTTTACAGTAATTGAAGAGTAACTTCTAACTGGTCTAATTGCCAATTTTGTGTTATTTTTTTTTGTTAAAACTGCTCCAAATTTTGTTTTCAGTTTTTGGAATGGACTCTATTCACACTTACACCATTAAAAAGTTAGGTACACTCTTTAATTAAAGTGATATTACTTTACTGAAACAGTTTAAGTGTATTTACTAACGGAATATTTGAGTATTACCATATTTTGTGACAGTGTAAATGATTTTATTTTATTGCTGTTAATGGAGATTAATATTTTCTATGGCGGTTTTGGAATTTTTAGGACAACCAGTTTTTTTTTATAAAGAATGATTTTTTTCGAGAAGTGAAAAATTAAAACGTTTTTCCTATAGAGAACTCGATCCGTGGATATGGTGTATATTGGATTCTATACAGTGTGGTGTTAAAATAACGCACTAAGCGAAAAAACATCCTTAGGGTTGACTTTTTATTTTTGGCCGATAAAACCGTCGGTTTTTCCCACTGTACGCCGATAGGAGACTGATTACCTGTTCTCTGAACCAGAATTGCGAATTGTTACCTGCCAGATGTTTTACAATCCCTATAAAGTATTGGACATTGTTTAAATTATCCTATATAGTTCTCACTACAACAAAATTAGAAACTTTTGTGTAAACACTTTCGGAGAAGAATTAAAATCGTAAGTGTGCCTAATACTTTTGGCCCAGGCTGTAATTGTGTTAAGAAAGATTATCTTAGTATATATAAGGAGATGAAAAATTTTATAATTTAGTTTAGTTTTGTCTGTGGAAAAGAATAACCTGATTTGAAAGAAAATGCCGCTAGATTTGGGACAGCGAGATTCATCTTTACAAGACAGGGGGTTTATTATTGGTTTATATAACAGTGGACAGTCCGTTAGTGAAATCAGCAGAAGATCGGGACTTTCGGTAAGTAAATTTGTATTAAATTTTTAAATAAAAATCATTAGTATAATTTAAAAAAATAAAAGTATTATTTTTTTGAAAATTCAGTTGTTTTAACTACTACAATATTCAATGAAATTTATTTAAAAGAAACATTTATTCTAAATTAAAAATTTGTTCAATCCACAAAATATTTAAATTTAGTTCAAATTAAATATATTTTTTTAGCGTCGTCAGGTGAAGAGATGGATCGATAAATGCAATACGGAAGGGGATCTAACGACGCATAGATCAGGACGACTTCCAGTTTTATCGGAAAAAGACTTTCAACAAATAACAAATTTCACCAGAATGACTCCTATTGTTACATCAATTATTCTGAAAGAACCATTACGACTTAACTGCTCCACTCGCACTATAAGGCGAGTTTTAAATAAAGAGGGTTTTCACTCGCGCATACCTGCAAAGAAAATTGCTCTTTCTGCAGAAGATGCAGCGACTCGATTGCACTTCTGTGGGGAAAATATAGACCGTGATTGGAACCAAGTTGTCTTTTCTGATTAGAAGATGTTTATGTCATCAGACGATTCTCCAGTACATTTGTGGAGACCGAATAATACTCGGTACAATAGAGAAAATGTTCAAGAGAATAGACGCAGTGGAAGATTATCAACAGGTTTTTGGGGATGGATGCACAGAGCTGGTCCAGGAGAACTTGTATGTGTATCACCCACCAGATTCGATGCCCGGAGGTATGTGCAAATTCTGGATGAGGTGCTGCTACCTTCATTAAATATATTATATCCAGAAAATTAAAGAAACGAGCCAATTATATTTGTCGATGTGTAAACAACTGGTTTATAGAAAATGAAAATCTTATACGACGTTTACAATGGCCAGCGAAATCTCCTGACCTGAACCCCACAGAAAATTTATGAGACAATATGGTCAGGAGCTGGAACGAAGGACAAGATTATCATGGGGAGCGACAAAGAACACTCGAGGCCCTTCAACGCCATACACGTAGAGTATGGAACAATTTACGAAATGTGAATCTATGAAACGAAATGTGAGAAATTAATTGACAGTATGCGTAGTCGTTTGCAGGACTGCATAGATGCAAATGGTTATTACTCACGATTTTAAATACATTTAGTTTAGTTGTTAAAGTTATGTATATAATTTGAATAACTTTTAATGTATGTAGTCTATATAATATATATTTGTATAGTACATAGAAAAAGTTTATTGTTTATTTAACTAGTCCCCAATTTCAGTTTAAAATTGTAAATCGGTTTCCAGTAGAAAAATAATTTTTTTCTCGGAAAATGTTTTTTTTTTGTAAATAAAAAAAATACCTATATATTTTGAATCGCATATTAATACACAATTTTCCTTAAAAAAGCGTATGAAAGTTTGTCGTACTTAAAAAAAATATAAGTTGTTTCGCGATATCATTCTTTACACTTTCAGGTAATTTATGTAATTAATACACTGAGAAAAATATTAAGGCTGTATGCTCGCTTAGAACTGAACTCGATTTCAAATGGGCGTATCACTATTTTTCGCATATATTTAGAAGAAACATACGTTCAACATGTGTTCCTGCATTTTTACACATAAACGAAAAGAACAGAGAACAGAATTACCACCTAAACGTTTTCCTTGTAATTTATGACTCTGCTGTCACTGATCTTTATTTTTGATTGGTTTACATGTCAGTTTGTGACACACCCACAAGAAAACATTCGAATAAGGCCTCATTCACATTGGCACCGTCCGCGGCCTTCGGCAAATTCTAAGGGCGAGCGTACACTCAGATGATTAAATTTTTTTATGTAAATTGATATAAATAAAAACAGCGACCTGATCTAACACAGAAACTATGTAAAACTCGGGAAATAAAACTACGTCTGTCGGAAAGTGAAAGTTTATCAGAATTGAAACAACGACACAAAAGAAAGCGCATCGCCTGTTCCTCTGTAAATCAATAACGTCATTTTGTTGTTTCATTACCGTTATTATTATCCCTATAAAAGTGTTTTTTTTTTTAATTTTACGTGGATTGTTTTTTTATCTAGACTACACTTCTGTACACTAAAATTAGGCACAATGAAATATTGCGGTTTAAAGTGGACGTAAAGAAAAAATATACATTATACAGAATAAAACACTAGAACAAGAACAGTCAAATGAAAACATTAAAAGTGCCTTAAAAACTGAACCCTGATTTAAGCGTTGGAATAAATATTACTGACTGTGCTTAAGATTATTGGAAAAAGAGCAAGTAAATGCGTTAAAAAAAGACATTATTAACGCACGTGTTCGGCGATCATTCTGATTGTGACTTCTATTTTTGCACCGGGTTCAAAGATAATGAAATTAATTCAGTTCTAGACTTAGTAGAATGTGGATTATTTCATGATATTATTGCTTGGTGTAATCATTTGACGCATAATGCACAGTTTACTTTTATATATGAACAATAATGCAGCGGAGACGTACAATTCAATTGTTTCAAAATTTATTGGTGGAAAAAGAGTTAACTTCTCTTTGAAAAATAGCTACGAAGTGAGATGCCACGCTGCGAGCGTTTCTTATAATTTCAGTGAGCAATATCACCACCGCATTTATAAGAGAATGGTCGGGAAAAGTCCAGGCAAATATACCAAAGTATACAGCGTGCCCGGATACGTAGGGACAGCATGGGTAACTTCCGTCTTTGAAGAGATAGAGACATGATTAAAAAAGATGCTGGTTCAAGAGCTCATTAACAATCCATTTTCAAATATTACTTGTCATGGCCAACTTGGTTAAAATTTTACAAAAAGCAAAATCTCCAAATTTCTTTTATTTGTCTTAACTTTTTGTTACTTAAGATATTGAGATACGGCTTGAACTAGTTTGCATGATAATTTAAGTACTTTTATGGGCACTTAATAAAACTAATCTCATTTTTACAAATTTTCAATAATCTAACCTAACCTTAAAATTTTAAATTGGTACTCCCTAATTTTCTTGGCCTTTTTAAGAGAAAATTTATTTCTGAATGCAATGATGTAGCACACGATATGGAGACTTCTTCAAAATTTTGGAAAATCGAACTTATTCTTTTTACGAACAGAAATCGCTAGTGCCATGATCACAGAAATTTTGCTTTTTGATTATCAAGTGGCACTGATCGATTGCAGCCAATGGTGAGCGAGCTATTAAAATTTTAAACCAATATCACATCAGCTAGGGGTATGATGTGCCAAAAAGGTAAGAATTTCATTGGTCTAAAATTTTAATCGCTTGTACACGATTGTCCACGAACGATCAGTGGCACTGCAGCTTCATCTGTGTTGCCTTTTCTGGATACTGAGCTTCGTATATTTCACGAGTAAGTTCTACGTTCTTGTAGCACTTGGTATACGTATAGTCGCGATCAAGTGAATCGAGACCTACTTAAAGTTCTGCAATCCTTAAGGAGTGCTTACATTACATACATGTCTTCAATAAATTCAAAAACAAATCTTTACAAAACTGTCGACTTGTCGCATACAAATCCTCAAATCCTCATGAATCTTTAGCACAAGTCTTCGACAAATACTAGCACAGGACATCGTTTACACTATGTGACCTGTTCGCTACATATCTAATATTTAATAATAAAAAAAAAGTATCGCTCGTGAAAGATGACAATCAATTTTTGTTTTTGGCCGCGGCCGCATATTATTACTATGCTCTTTTTGGATCACTCCATCGTCACAAACCATCAGATCGCTTAATAGTTTAAAACAGCTAACTATTCTGCACGTGCGTAAAGTACCTTTGTATGGTCTGCGATCGCTGTGTTTTCCATTAATTTGGAATACAAATCTGTCTGGTAAAACGTGTCGGATACATGTCAAATACATGAAAAATGTAATAGTAGTATGAGACAAATTTCAGATTCATTCCAGATTTGTCAAACAATATGTAGGACACATGTATAATACAAATATGTATGTAATGTAAACGCCCGTTTATTACCAACGTTAACAAGGGCGCGGTTAGCTTCCAACAGTCTCGATAACAAAGTTTTGTGATCATGGCACTAGCGATTTCTATTCATAAAAAGAATAAGCTCTGTTTCCCAAAATTTTGAAGAAGTTTCCATATTATGTGATACATCATTGCATTTAGAAAAAAGTCTCTCTTAAAAGGGCCAATAAAATCACTAATTTAAAATTTTAAGGTTAGGTTAGATTATAGAAAATTTGTAAAAATGGGATTAGTTTTATTAAGTGCCCATAAAAGTACTTAAATTATCGTGCAAACAAGTCAAACCGCATCTCAATATAATCAAGTTGGCCATGACAAGTAATATTTGAAAATGGATTCTTAATAAGCTCTCGAACCTGCACCTTTTTGCTAATTTAATCATCTTTCTATCCGGGCACACTGTATACGTCAGATAGATGAGTAAGGATCGATTAGATACATCACAGGAACAACGCTAATACGTGTTGTTTCATTTAAAACTATTTCCAGCTACAGCTGCGTCCGAGAACTTCGTATCTCACATCAAAGTTACTGGAGTCCATCGAAACGCCAAATAACATGATAGATGAGTTAGGATCGATTAGATACATCACAGGAACAACGCTAAAGCGTGTTGTTTCCTTTAAAACTATTTCCAGCTTCTGCTGCGTCCGAAAATCTCCTATCTCACCATAGAGTTACTGGAGTCCATCGAAACGTCAAATAACATAGTAGCTAAGTAAGGATCGATTAGATACATCACAGGAACAACGCTAATACGTGATGTTTCGTTCAAAACTATTTCCAGCTTCTGCTGCGTCCAAAAACATTGTATCTCACATCAGAGTTACTGGAGTCCATCCAAACATAAAATAACGTGATAGATGAGTAAGGATCGATTAGGTACATCACAGGAACAACGCTAATACGTGTTGCTTTGTTTAAAACTATTTCCAGCTCCTGCTGCGCCCAAAAACTTCGTATCTCACATCAGAGTTACTAGAGTCCATCGAAACGTCAAATAACATGATAGATGAGTAAGGATCGATTAGATACATCACAGGAACAACGCTAATGCGTGTTGTTTCATTTAAAACTATTTCCAGCTTCTGCTGCGTCCGAGAACTTTGTATCTCACATCAGAGTTACTGGAGTCCATCCAAACGTCAAATAACATGATAGATGAGTAAGGATCGATTACATACATCACAGGAACAACGCTAATACGTGTTGTTTCGTTTAAAACTATTTCCAGCTTCTGCTGCGTTCGAAAACGTCGTATCTCACATCAGAGTTACTGGAGTCCATCGAAACGTCAAATAACCTGATAGATAAGTAAGGATCGATTACATACATCACAGGAACAACGCTAATACGTGTTGTTTCGTTTAAAACTATTTCCAGCTTCTGCTGCGTTCGAAAACGTCGTATCTCACATCAGAGTTACTGGAGTCCATCGAAACGCCAAATAACATGATAGATGAGTAAGGATCGATTAGATACATCACAGGAAAAACGCTAATGCGTGTTGTTTCGTTTAAAACTATTTCCAGCTTCTGCTGCGTCCGAAAACGTCGTATCTCACATCAGAGATACTGGAGTCCATCTAAACGTCAAATAACCTGATAGATAAGTAAGGATCGGTTAGATACAGCACAGGCACAACGCTAATGCGTGTTGTTTCGTTTAAAACTATTTCTAGCTTCAGCTGCGTCCGAGAACTTCGTATCTCACATCAAAGTTACTGGAGTCCATCGAAACGCCAAATAACATGATAGATGAGTAAGGATCGATTAGATACATCACAGGAACAACGCTAATGCGTGTTGTTTCATTTAAAACTATTTCCATCTTCTGCTGCGTCCGAGAACTTTGTATCTCACATCAGAGTTACTGGAGTCCATCCAAACGTCAAATAACATGATAGATGAGTAAGGATCGATTACATACATCACAGGAACAACGCTAATACGTGTTGTTTCGTTTAAAACTATTTCCAGCTTCTGCTGCGTTCGAAAACGTCGTATCTCACATCAGAGTTACTGGAGTCCATCGAAACGTCAAATAACCTGATAGATAAGTAAGGATCGATTACATACATCACAGGAACAACGCTAATACGTGTTGTTTCGTTTAAAACTATTTCCAGCTTCTGCTGCGTTCGAAAACGTCGTATCTCACATCAGAGTTACTGGAGTCCATCGAAACGCCAAATAACATGATAGATGAGTAAGGATCGATTAGATACATCACAGGAAAAACGCTAATGCGTGTTGTTTCGTTTAAAACTATTTCCAGCTTCTGCTGCGTCCGAAAACGTCGTATCTCACATCAGAGATACTGGAGTCCATCTAAACGTCAAATAACCTGATAGATAAGTAAGGATCGGTTAGATACAGCACAGGCACAACGCTAATGCGTGTTGTTTCGTTTAAAACTATTTCTAGCTTCAGCTGCGTCCGAGAACTTCGTATCTCACATCAAAGTTACTGGAGTCCATCGAAACGCCAAATAACATGATAGATGAGTAAGGATCGATTAGATACATCACAGGAACAACGCTAATGCGTGTTGTTTCATTTAAAACTATTTCCATCTTCTGCTGCGTCCGAGAACTTTGTATCTCACATCAGAGTTACTGGAGTCCATCCAAACGTCAAATAACATGATAGATGAGTAAGGATCGATTACATACATCACAGGAACAACGCTAATACGTGTTGTTTCGTTTAAAACTATTTCCAGCTTCTGCTGCGTCCGAAAACGTCGTATCTCACATCAGAGTTACTGGAGTCCATCGAAACGTCAAATAACCTGACAGATAAGTAAAGATCAATTAGATACATCACAGGAACAACGCTAATGCGTGTTGTTTCGTAAAACTATTTCCAGCTACAGCTGCGTCCGAGAACTTCGTATCTCACATCAAAGTTACTGGAGTCCACCGAAACGCCAAATAACATGATAGATGAGTAAGGATCGATTAGATACATCACAGGAACAACGCTAATGCGTGTTGTTTCGTTTTAAACTATTTCCAGCTACAGCTGCGTCCGAGAACTTCGTATCTCACATCAAAGATACTGGAGTCCATCGAAACGCCAAATAACATGATAGGTGAGTAAGGATCGATTAGATACATCACAGGAACAACGCTAATGCGTGTTGTTTCGTTTAAAACTATTTCCAGCTTCTGCTGCGTCCGAAAATTTCGTAACTCACCATAGAGTTACTAGAGTCCATCGAAACGTCAAATAACATAGTAGCTAAGTAAGGATCGATTAGATACATCACAGGAACACTGCTAATACGTGTTGTTTCGTTCAAAACTATTTCCAGCTTCTGCTGCGTCCAAAAACTTTGTATCTCACATCAGAGTTACTGGAGTCCATCCAAACGTAAAATAACATGATAGATGAGTAAGGATCCATTAGATACATCACAGGAACAACGCTAATACGTGTTGTTTCATTTAAAACTATTTCCATCTTCTGCTGCGTCCGAGAACTTTGTATCTCACATCAAAGTTACTGGAGTCCATCGAAACGCCAAATAACATGATAGATGAGTAAGGATCGATTAGATACATCACAGGAACAACGCTAATGCGTGTTGTTTCGTTTAAAACTATTTCCAGCTTCTGCTGCGTCCGAAAATTTCGTATCTCACCATAGAGTTACTGGAGTCCATCGAAACGTCAAATAACATAGTAGCTAAGTAAGGATCGATTAGATACATCACAGGAATAACGCTAATACGTGTTGTTTCGTTCAAAACTATTTCCAGCTTCTGCCGCATATTATTACTATGCTCTTTTTGGATCACTCCATCGTCACAAACCATCAGATCGCTTAATAGTTTAAAACAGCTAACTATTCTGCACGTGCGTAAAGTACCTTTGTATGGTCTGCGATCGCTGTGTTTTCCATTAATTTGGAATACAAATCTGTCTGGTAAAACGTGTCGGATACATGTCAAATACATGAAAAATGTAATAGTAGTATGAGACAAATTTCAGATTCATTCCAGATTTGTCAAACAATATGTAGGACACATGTATAATACAAATATGTATGTAATGTAAACGCCCGTTTATTACCAACGTTAACAAGGGCGCGGTTAGCTTCCAACAGTCTCGATAACAAAGTTTTGTGATCATGGCACTAGCGATTTCTATTCATAAAAAGAATAAGCTCTGTTTCCCAAAATTTTGAAGAAGTTTCCATATTATGTGATACATCATTGCATTTAGAAAAAAGTCTCTCTTAAAAGGGCCAATAAAATCACCAATTTAAAATTTTAAGGTTAGGTTAGATTATAGAAAATTTGTAAAAATGGGATTAGTTTTATTAAGTGCCCATAAAAGTACTTAAATTATCGTGCAAACAAGTCAAACCGCATCTCAATATAATCAAGTTGGCCATGACAAGTAATATTTGAAAATGGATTCTTAATAAGCTCTCGAACCTGCACCTTTTTGCTAATTTAATCATCTTTCTATCCGGGCACACTGTATACGTCAAAGTTACGTAGGAGATGTTTTTACCGAAAATGCAGAGCACGACTATTTCCTGGGCAAGGCAGAAAAGAAAACGGGATGCCAAAGCTGAGGGTGACTAGTGAACGAATAGAAGAGGTGATCCATCTTAAAAACTTAGAAGAAAAGAAATCATCTTTAATGAACTACTTGAGCAGGACCCAGGTAGAGTTAGAATCGTTAGAGAGAAACACTGTTGGCCAAAACACCAAAGTGAAATGGCATAAAGAGCGAAGACTAACAGCAACGAAATTTGGTATTGTCTGTAAAAGACGTCAAACAACTGAAGCCAAAAAATTGGCGTAAAAATTAATTTCCTCTAATTTTTCGAAAGTATAGTTACAAATTGGTGCCGTAACCATGAAGAAATTGCGAGAAAACAATTTTTACATGAATTTGGACATAAAGTTGAACGGCGGATTATTTATATCTAAAGAAATGCCGTATCTTGGAGCTAGTCCTGATGGACTAGTTGGTGAGGATGCTATAATTGAGATCAAGTGTCCCTATAAGTTAGCGAAGTTCAAAATAACTCCTCAGGAAGCAGCAAAGATGAAAGTTATGCCCTATTTCTTTTTGGATGGCAATACTGTGAAACTGAAGAAAACACATATCTACTATTATCAGATTCAAGGGCAGTTAGCTTTAACGAATAGTTGTATTCGTTGTATAGACACCTTTGGGAATGATATGTGAACAAGTAATGTTATTTACATAAACGTCAAGAAAGTTCTGAATTCATGATAATACATTATTTTTTTCTGAAATCGTATAAGATTATTTTTGTAATAGTTTCAACTTTTAAGCACACGAAAGCTATAATTTTGACAATAAAAATAAGTAAAACCGATGTGGTTTTGAAGACTAGTGTATAAAATAGAAATGACGGACGATTTTAGAAAAAATAACAAGCAATTTAATCCAACACACACACTGTAATACGTTTTCTTTTTCAGATTAAAAAAGATGACAATTTTTGGCATAACATGAAGCCGAAGTTAAAATATTTTCATTTAGAACATATGCTGCCTATACTGGCTTTAAAAGAAAATTAAAATAACGATCCTGATCGATCTGGACAGTTGAAACCTCTTTCTGATAATCTGGTGACAATTCTGAAATAGATCTGTATTTGAAATCTGCTCTGCAAGATTCCATATTATATAATGCCATATAATATCTGACTGTACTATGTCCACTAAAAAAAAATTGAGACAATTGTTGTGCATACATATTTGAATTATTTTATTATAGCGTTCTCCGCTGGCTGCACCGGTATGCACTGAGTGTATCTCCATCTCGTTTTATTATATAAAGCTGAACCGAGTTGGAAATACACTCAGTGCGCACTAGTGCAGCCAGTGGAATCGCTATTAGTTTGAATGCAATTTTAAACTTGTTTCTACATAAACTTAAAAAACACGGAAATAAACAAACGGACGAATACATGATAGCACCAATAATTAACTCCTCGTATTTACAACAGAACGTATTACGTGTTCCAGATTCTTTTGGTGTGTAGTACAATATGATTCAAAACGGCCGCACTATTATCACCAGAATGTTAATATTAATAGGATCAAAAACAAGCTTTTAATTTTTTTTTTGAGATGCTTGACGAATGTTTAAAAATATCGTATAATGCAGATGCACTTACAAATTTGAAACCGTGGTTGTAGATTAGGTTACAGTTGATGAGATCTGAATCCTCGTATTCATCAAGTATTTATATTTTATTCAATTAGTTGTGTAGAAACAAAAATTATTTGACGCAGTTCCGTTTCACCATTTGGGTGAACTTGATATTCAAAATGTTACATCACCGACCCATTTTACTTATTGTTTATTCCTGTGTTATCACATAATATTAATTACATGCATTAACAGGGATTTTTAATGATGTCAAGGTAAATGTGTACACAAATAAATAACAAAATATTGAGCAAAATGTTGAGCATTCCCTTTTTAAAACTAATTAAGTGCATGACTACTAGATTTGCAGAAGTTTATTATGACAAATAGGTTTCTTTCAATGTACCGTAAAAAATTTACCAAAAAGCACGACTCTGAAAAGAGAAATCTTTGTAGAATTATTTTCTGGCAGCGCTCGGTAGCGTTCGTGTGTTTACGGTGCGTGTATTGTGTGTTTCACTCATACACACACTGAAACGCATTCGCTCTCACTCATACCTTCATCTGTCACTAAATCGGGAGAATGAATGTGCGAATTCGCCCCTCTTGCACCAGGCCCGAAGGCGGAGCTAGCATGTATCACATACCACATTTGATTTCAGCGATTTCATTCCGAAAATTTCAAATTTGTTTCCCATTTCCTGACCTTATTTTTAAAAATAAAAAAGAAAACTAAACGGTTTATTATTATTGAATACTTCGAAATTTCGGCTAAAGGCTTACATTTTCGAATTTTTTTAATTTTAATTTTTTTTAAGGCCTTTTTGGCAATTCTCGAAAAACGAGCCTTTAGCCGCCTAACAGAATCTATTTAAAAATTTTTCGCGAAAAATTGGTACGATTTTAATGAAAAATAAGCCCAGGAAATGGGAAAAACGATTTTGGGGCCGAGCAAACAGCCTTAAGGGACACTTTCGTTTAAAAACCGACTCAGCGTATTACTGCGAAATTAACAGTTTAGAATAGTTTTCCTTACGTGTATCGCTGAAAAGAAAGCATTCTTGTACTGTAATTTTTGCAGGTCAATACGCTGAGTCGTTTTTTAACACGAATCTGAATAAAGCGTTTGCACATTTTTCTCAATGTAGGGTCACTTCCAAAAATTCTTTGATAAAATTTTTTAAGATAGTTCTGATGAAGGCCAACTAGCCTGAAATACATGTATAAACTCTTTTCTAAAACTTTCCTGTTGCCAGACACATCATTTCAGTTATATTTAATCACAATTTTATAAAATTCTGATAGTAGAAAATCGCTGTTCACAATTTTATAGTTGTATAATCACAATTCACAATTTTATAGTTGTATAAAATTATAGTAAAATTAAAATTCTAAAGATTGTTATATCTAATCAGAAAACTTAAAAAATTACTACACTTTTGCGACATTTTTATAATATAGAATCAAATATACAATGTGTCCACGGATCTAGTTCACTATAGGAAGACCCTTTAATTTTTCACTTTTCGAAAAAAAAAACATTCTTTATAAAAAGTCTAAAAAATTGCAAAACCGCTATAGAAAATATTAAATTTCCATTAATAGCAATGAAATAAAATCATATTTACACTTTCACATAATATGACAATGTTCAAAAATTGCGTAAATTCACGTAAACTATTCAAGTCAAGTAATATCAATCGAAGAATGTAACTGCTAAATGGTCCAAGTGCTAATTTGATTTAAGCGAAATAGAGTCTGAAACCTATTTAATAGCAAAAGTAACGAAATCAAATCATATATAAAGGCACGAGCAAATTACACCTTAATATTGCAGTTCCAAAAACTAAAAACAAAATTTGGAGCAGTTTTAACAAAAAAAAATAAAATTAACACAAAATTGGCACTTAGACCAATTAGAAGTTACTCTTCAATTACTGTAAATGTAAAAGGGGTAATATTTACGTAGAATAAAATAGTTTAAAATAAACTCTCTGAAAAACAGATTTTCATTTTTTAACTTCAATTTTAAAATTTTAAGAACCTGCAAACATTTTCATAAAACAAAGATATTGTGAATGAAAACGTGGTAAGGTATCAAATTCTTAATACCGCCAATTCCTAGCTGACATGATTGACATTTTGTTAAAGTAAAAAGATAAATATCCTAACTTTTTCAGTTATTAATGGGAATTTATTATTTTCGTAATATTTATTACGTTTTAGGGCAAGCAGAAAAATGAAAAATAAAACGGTTTTCCTACAGTAAATCTGTGGACACGGCGTGTAAAGCAGTATTATATTGAAGCATGAATACATACAAGCACGTGTAGATAATTCTTGTGTGTGTGTCTTTCATGACACGAATTCTAATTTAATAAAATATATCCGAATTAAATAACTGTACTCAATTATAAAAATAATCCTAAGAATCTGGATTCTTACAAAAGTATTATGAAAAAACAAACATTTGGATTTTGTACCAGATATGAAAATTGTATGCACGGATTCGAGTTTGTCTTGGTGTATGTGGTTTGGTTTCAATCTGAGAAACTAAATTTTCTTATGTAAGCCGTATTGGGATTGATATCTGCTCTTTAACATTGAATTTTCCGCCTTTTAACATTTTCTAATGCCAAAGGGGGAACTACTTGTAACCGATTAGATTCAACTGGCAATAAATAATAACCAACTTCCCAATCTCTTCAAGCTAATAGAGATTGCAGCTTGTAATAATGGCTTAAAACAAAACAATATACCGATTGAAGACGTTTATTTTAGTCAATAGTGGTTTCATTGCACCTCTTTGCCATCTGCATCGCAAGCAAGCAAACATGCTACGTAAATGTTCTTTGTTACGATTGGTTAAAGTGAAGGTATTCAGTCGGTATAGATGAAAAAAAGTGTAAAACGATGTTAAATATGTATATTTTCCGTATTTTATTTTATTGTACAACAGTGCTCTGTAATAATGTATTTGTCAATGGGAGTTAAGATGCAAGTATGATTTATTGAATGATTATGTTAGAAAGCGTATATGTATAATTCAAAACAACGTATGAAATATGAAAGCAATATAAAATTTTCAACTGTGTTATATGGATTGCAAACAATGAACAAGATTAAGCCAGTTCCACCAATGATTATTCGGAACACGCAAACATCCAGCAGTCAGGTATTAATTCGACCATAAACTGGTTAATGCATTTATGCTGGGGGTTAACGTTTGCAGGTGATTTGTTATTTTTGATCCGGTTATCTGCTGCTAATTGCCAGCATATATATTATTCAGTCAGGAACCGCACCCCTTTAATTGTTTCGGTGCACACTAACTTTCCCTTCAATCTATCGGCCAAGTAATTTATATAATGCTGCTGAATTAATCCGGTCTGCAATGCTTAGCGGCCACTTTCGGTTCAGACTGAGGTGAGACGTCCGAAACTTGCTTAATTAACTTAACTTCTCCAAAAGGGTCATTTCAGAGCTCTGTTTTAACTTTACAACTGCCTTGCAAATGAGCAGTGGAAGAGCTCAAGTTTCCGTCTCAAATTCAAAATAATTTATATTCCGCATGTCGAGACATCAGAAATGACTGTTCGTCATTTTTTGGTTCATTAGGATCGCATTACCAATTATTTATGTACGAGGATTGGCAAACATGCATATTAGTATTAGACTTTAATCTTCTGGCTCAACTCCAGAAACAGCCACTAATGATGATATATTATTTCAAAGTGGAGTTCGGTTTTCCGTTTGTGGATGCATCACGTTTAATTCTAATGGGAATAATTTATCTGAAACATTCGAAAGCTAAGCAAAACAATAATGGATTATAAAACATAAAAAAATCCCTTATTCTTCTTAGTTTTGTAAATAATAAGGCTATTGTTATTAGAAGATGTGAAGTTGCTACCTGTAATTGCTTTAAAAAAGATTTCATTTTCTTTTCATCATGAAACAATAAAATCGGAAGTCATTCGATATTCTACGTTTCAATTTAGAACTGAATTTAGTCGTTCGTGAAACGAACAATTAAAATTTAATTCAAAGTCCTGGTTGGCGACGCGTCGATCGCTAGATCGGTCAATTTAATAGCCGGTTGCACTTTGTTATTTTGGGGCGAATTTTTCCGAACTTCAGAGGACTGTGCGGAAAGCAAAATAATTCTGTTACATTTTCCGAACATGTACTTTACCACTTTGCGAAAGCTCACGTGAGTGTTTCGAGTAGTTTCAGCGCACCGTTCGGTGTAGCCGGGAAATATTATTACTCGCGAGGAAATATCCAGAGCGAGGGTTTCCGAGGGCGTTATAAACGCCGAATGGAGAAATTATTGAAACTACGTAAGGAAAAAAAGTCAAATTCAATTTTGTTTCTGTTCAATACAACCGTGAGTTCTTCGATTTCTGTATTTTTCTAAAAAAAAGTGGAACTCTAAGAAGAAATATTAATTAGGAATGCCAATTCACAGAAAAATATTCTTTAGGAAGAAACTTTGTGTAATTACCTTTGAAATCATTTCGATAAAACAAAGTATTATATTAAAAAGTTCCTATTAATATTTCATTTTCTTTATTTAGAACATTTTAGATGTATTAATCAGTAAAGTGATTTTTTCTTCTAAGGCCACAAAATGCACAAATTTCCTTAATGGAATATAGGAAATAAAGTAAGTATCTATATGTTTTTCTTTGTGCACAAAGCAGTTCTACCAGCAAAATTGCTTTATTAATAGAACAGTTTTAACTTAGCAAATTATAATTAAACCGCATATATTCCACTAGAGAGCTTTGCAAATACGCATAACGTTCAAAGTTAAAGTTCGAAAACGACAATGAAGCCCGAGGGTTTTCCATACTCGTGTTTAGCGGAGCGAACACGGAAATCATAAATTCGTAGACAATTAAGCAAAAGAACCCCGCAACAAATTACGCAGGGTAAAAAACCGCGCAGATAAGTAAAATAAGTCAGCCAGGAACAATTCATTAGTTCGAACGGGATGCAGCTCCAACGCAAAACACATAGATAAATGTAAAATCATTTCTCCCTGGTGTACCACCCCCTATAAAACAAGGGTAGTAAATAACGCACATCTTTGCCAACAGCAATCAGACAGAGGTTACCAATTTGTTTTTACGTCACGTCCTTGCTTTTACCGTACTGCGACTGTCTTTCTCTTCTACTGCCTCTCCCTACCGCTCACCCCGTGTGTATTGAAAACATTGCGAATTAAATTTCGAACGCGGACTGCATTTCGATTCTCGAGTTTTATCAGAATTATGCATATCGACCCATTCGGAATACGGAATGACTTTTATCAGGTTATTTAAAACAGGGAGAGTTGGAATTCGTTTGAATGTGGCGTCACATTTATAAGAGAATTTTCCTATGAGAAAATGAATGTCATAAAAATGTCCAAAGCTGTATTTGAAAGAGCCAGTGAAGGATTGTCGTCGTATTAAATAATCGTTGGGGTCAATTTATTCATGTTTCATTTCGGAGTTGCAAAAATTTGCTTTCCTATTTTATGTCGCAAAATTGCATTGTAATCTTTTTGGTTTGTAACCGTTATAGCCTTCTAATTTATGAGAAATAATTTATTCACTAAATTTTTATTTTAAAGGCTACCTGACATGTTCAATCAGCATACACATGTATTTTGTACTAAGGAAAATGTTAGTATAAATAGCATCAAAACTCTTCCTACAACCGATTTTTAATGAAAAAATGTTCTCGCACGTAATATTTGAAAAAGCACATCGCATTTCGGTTTTCAAATTGGCTTGTTTATCGTGGGAATCGCTTCACTTTTTCTTTCGTCTTCATTTTCCTTTATAACGTATAATTTTATTAAAAAAATTTGTTGCAAATCGTTTTTGATTGCAGTGAATCCTTCGAGCAGCCTCTGTACAGCTGTTTCAGCCTTATTTGGGACTTCATCAGCAGAAGCGTAGCTCGAGAGTTCCACTGCATACCAAAACGATTCGACCAAGATTAATCGCAAATGAATAGTTAGTAATGAAGTAATGAATAGTTATTACCGATATCCTACGAGGAATTCACTCCAATTAAAAACGATTTGCAACAAATTTTTGGAAAACTTTTATTAGCATGGCCACCTTGCATAGGATGACTTATTATGTAGCAAACTGGCTTCAATTTGTCAATCCTAATGCAATGTCAGGTGAAAAAGCGATCGTAGGTCGCTGTTGCTGTTTAAACTATTTATAATTTTCTTATCATGCTGTATTTTTGGGCAGTTATTAAAGCTTCTTTTCTTAGTCTGCTTATCTTTGACTTTCATCTGAAAACTATTTTTCTGAACACGCTCGTATTTTACAAAATTTAACGTTTTGTTTTAAAATTTTATCCGGGATTGTTTATTCGTTTTCAATGTCTTTGTTGTAAACACTATATACCCTTCTATTCTTACATGTGTTCAACCAATTCTTGATCTCCTGTATTTTTGGCCCTTCTACTTTTCTTTTGTTCTTCTACTTGGATCTGCGCCGTTTTCTTTTCTTTATGATATTAAATATTGTTGACGAGATATCCATTTCCTTTTCGCAATAGCGCTTCTGTACAAATCGCGTTGAGATTTTTTCAGTTGCTTTATTATTGTTTTGAAATTTTCTATTATCATTTTTGTAAGACTCTGCAATATCAGTGTCACTGTTTTTCATTTCAGTTTATTCCTGTAAAGATATGGATATGCATTTAACTTATACCGTGCCTTTAAATGAATTTCTAATTAAAGCAGGCTTTGATTGTTTATACAGTGGTCATCTACCAATTTTACCAGACTGCTCTAGAGCACTCTCCATTTCCATCCTTTTTTAATCCGATATAATAACAAGGGATAGATATACAATTACAAATGAACTGAAAACTCTGCAAGATCTAACGTCTCTGAATTTCTGTAAATATTTTTCAAGTTTTCTTTCCATATATTTTATGTCTTTGTTTGCTATCAAAAGAGTTCACGGTATTTTTAAGTCGTAATCAACGGTATTATTTTTGTGCAGTTATTATTTATTCTGGCTCAGGTTCTACTTTCCATTTTATTTTTGCTGTTATTGTACGGGGTGATCATAATTAGATTATGTGATTGGCGCTATTGTATGTTGTGTTCAATGTGTTGGATACAAGGAGAAATAAATAATAAGTTGACAGTTGTCATATTTGAGGTTATGTTCGTGCTTCATACAATCTCTATTTTGTTATTTTATATGGATCTTAGTTTAAACTCATTTTTAGAATATTAGTGAGGAGGGTTCCACAACACAAATCCGTTTATTAACAATTATTAAAAAGAATAAATGCCACAATTCTGACACTTAAAATTTTTAATTTGAAACTGTAAACCTGTATTGCCAACTTTTTTCGAAAATACCACACCACTAACTCTAATTATAAATTCCGTTGATCGCATGGTAGAATCATTATTCACTGCCACCAACTGTTTACGACCGGCATTCAAGTATATATATATATATATATATATATCCTTCTGTACTTCTCAATCTTGTTTCTTTTTGTTATTAAGTATCTTCGATGCAAATTTGATGTCGTATAGAATAGATATTGATCGACTTCAAAACTTTCACTTCTGTGGCACTAATCTTTTGCTAGAACATTATGTTGTGAACATGAAAATTTATATGTTAGAGGACATTTTATTTAGACAATCGATTTGGGCTTCTTCCTAACTAAACAGCATTTATTTTTTCAATAATACTGGGGGTCATACAAGTACGAAATTGTAAAAAAATAATGTATCAACGATTTCGAAAATCAATCTCTTTTGAATCCCAAATGGAAACCGTCTGACTAACACTGATGACTGTTCTGAAGCATAACGGGTTTTTAAGCCGGGTTGACTAACTGTTTGTGTTTTCGAAACTTTGTTACTGAACAAAAAGCGAATGTGGTGTAATGTAACTTACGCTTTGTATAACAAGTACTCGATATTGAACTTTTTATGTCTTCTAGCAGTAGTACCTGTCTCTCTGAAGCGAGAAAGCAGCTTAAAAACCACACTTTCAGATTCAATACATCTGAGATGTTCACTTGAGATCACCTCTTCGACGTAACACTACGGCCAAATTTGCTTGCTCTGCTGATAAATGCGTCCTCTCCATTATTGATGATTGCAATACACAAAAGCGCTGTCTGAATTAATAAAATTTATACTAAAGTCAAAAGAACAATAAAATACTTTAAAAATTGGGATGATAAGCAAAGTAAACAAAATTATTTATAGGTTAAAATTTAAAAGTACTTGTTCTGTTTTCTTCGTAGAAATTTTAATTTATAATTCGAATTTTAACAGCATTCGATATGACTATATTAAAAAATAATGCATATTTTATCGTTTTTAGATAAACTTTGAAATTTCTGAGAGTCGTTAATTTGTTTTGTTTGTACAGTAACTACAGTAAAAACTAATTGTAATTATCGTAAGCTGTTGGAAACTGCATTATATCTTCGGCGTTTAGGAAAGTTAAAAACTTTAAAGTAAATAAACTTATCGTTCGCGAGCCACTGGTCTTTGAGAGAACTTCCTGTTCCGCGGATAAAACTTCCGAACTCAAGTGCAGCGATGAAACTGTGGAGGCAAAAAAGTTAAAAAAGACGTTATCGTCCTCGTTATGTTCCGGATTGTTTGCCAGAAAAGTGCGTCAGATTTTACAAACTAAATTTTACACTCAGACTGAGAGGTAGTGGACTTTTTTGACGAAGTGTTTTATACCGGCTGAAATTTCTTGAGAATATACTTAATGCATGTCTAAAGAGGAAATCGATGTTCTGGCGGAGCAATTCCGGGCGCAAGTGTACTAAAAATTATTTTGAAATCTCTCTGTCTTGCACAAGGGCATCTGCATAATCTCCTTTCCGTCGCACTCACGTGAAATTTTCTTGAACACTTTTCACAATGATGGAGCAATTCGAATCACTTGATTTTTCAAAATTTACCACTCTTATGGTATCATGAATATCCTGTGTAAATGACAGGCGGCATAAAACATTCTGGATTTAACCGAAAGAGTTCAACTTTGCAATCGTCTGGCAGTATGTTAAACCCAACCAAGAGGCCTATCAATTTTTTTTATCACTCAAAAAGGTATCAAATTTAATATGTTAAGTTTCAAAAGGTATACTTCACTTTAACCTAGCTATTTACTTTTTGTTTGAAATGTCAAAAAAAAATTATCACTAGTCTTTTCCATTTCTTTATTGAGTTACCAGTTTAACTTTGGGGCATTATATCGGGACCACCCGGTACAGACAACACATTTTTTAGATTTTAATAATCGAGTAACATACTATCTCATTCTTAAACACTCTGTAATTCAGTTTTATAAATTTAAAATTTAAAAACAACCTCAAAATTCTAAAAAACTTCAGATAAAGTCTTAACACCCCTTTGACGTAACCGAATTAAAGAAACATTCCTACCAATTCAATTACAATAAAAATAACGCCAAATTAAAGCCAATTAAATTTGCTTGAATTATATGTGCTTTCTCTTACTACCAAAAGCCTACATTTAATTAATGTGCCTGGGTAACATTCTTTTTTGTGGAACGTGGAGTCATTGATGTAACCGAATTAAAGAAACATAGAAACCTCCTACCAATTCAATTACAACAAAATAACGCCAAATTACAGCCATTTAAATTTGCTGAAATTGTAAGTGCTTTTTCTTACTATAAAAATCCTACATTTAATTAATGTGCCTGGGCAACACTTATTTGTGGAACGTGTAGTCATTATACAGGGAGTAATCGAATAAGTTTCACTTATGGAAGAAGAAAAGAAAAAATCAAGCAGTAATATAATACACAGTGCTTTTTTTAACTGTGGCCATAGGGATTTACATGGGGAAAACTTTACCTAGTATTAACTTTTATTCTGCCAAGCATTTTAGTCAAATTTCAATTTTTAATAATCGATTACACAATTTATTACAAACTACACTTTAGCAGAATAATTTGTACTTTGTTAGTTCCAATTTTTTAACATTAAAAGTTCAAATTAATAGGAGTATTAAATATTAACCAAGTAGGCCAAAGTCAAAATGTAATTAACGTCAGCGCTGTATAAACTGCAAACGTCACCAGAGTTTTGTGAACGGATGAATATTTTCATTTAAAGTTACTAAAAACAGGCGTTTATTTAAATAACATAATTCGAAAATTAACGGAAACCAAACAATTTCGACTCTTTCTTTAACGGTGTAAGCAGACATTTGTGTTACATTTCTGTTCTGATGTCATGATGTGGAGAGTACAATGATAAATTAATTTTTAACGTTGATCTACTCTACTCGATTCTTTAATAATTTCAACTTTTAATCGTAAAATAATTAAATTAATGACACAGCTGTTATTCTGGTAGTGTGTATTTTGTAATAAAATGTGTAATTGATTATTAAAAACTGAAATTTGTCCGCTTCGTCAGGTGAAAATTTTGAAAAATTGGCAGAGCTTTGTCCATATAACAATCTCGGGAAATTTTTTTCAAAATATCTAAATCTGGATTTTTTCCATGACTGCATTAATTTTTTTATCGCTAATAACAAATTGAATGATCCGATCCAGACAAACTTTCCTCTACTTCATCAAATAACTTTTGTTTGCAGTTTTGTAGTTGTAGAACATTTAATTCAAAAATCATTCTACCAAAATTGTTAGAATAAAACTTCGCAGATTTTAACCAAGTTCTCCGGCAAATTATAATTGGTTGTGGAGGTAATGACAAACCCGGGATTCCTTTCTTTAAATTGACAAATCCTTGGGAGACATTTTAAATAAACTTTTTTTACTGAGGAAATGAACGTGTTTATATCTGGGCAACTATTCCTAACATCTTAGGCAACGCGATGCAAACCATGAGTAGGGTTAGTAACATGAAGTAATTTTTTTATAAACATTCTTTTAATTCTCTTTTCTTCAATATGCATGGTCCATCATCCACAAATAAAAGAATTTTATTACATTTTGTTTCCTCTAAATTGGGCCACAATAAGTTAATCGAAGTGTTAAATAAATCTGTCACACTTTGGGTGTTACCAACCTGTAGGTGTTCGCTTGTTAAAAGCATACTTTTTGTAGGTGTTTCTGAATCCAAAACACCTTCTATTACATACCCAATGCAGCGCCAATCAGAATCGGCTGTTTCGTCCGAAATCCTGAATATAATTAATAGTTTTATCATACATTTGTTTAATACAAGTTTTATGTAAGGAATCTTTCTTGGGAATGGACTTGTTTGTATATTTTTCTAGGAAGTTCGAGAAAATTGAATTGTCTCATTTAGACAATGGGATGTCTACTGCCGGCAAAGCTTCCCAAACATTAAAATTGAACTGCTGTTGATCAGGGGTTCTAGGACTGTATTTTCTTTTGATACTAGCCTCACCTTCCGTTTTGGATTTATGCCTTATACTGCTCATACGACGTATTAAAACTTTTCGGCGTTTAGTTTCAATTTTTTGCTTACAAACCGTACACAAAATGGTGTCGCCTTACATTACAAACATGTCCTTAAAATTCACCTCGTAATTTTCTAAGAGGCTCATGTAAATCATTCAAATGCTTAAAATAAACTGAACTAGAGTAAAACGAAATTAGAAATGAAAATTGGAATTATAGAATTAAGAAAATTAAAATTAACTGGTAATGAAGAACCAATAATAAATTCAATTCAAAAATTAAAAGGAAATGCTCAATTCTTGCAGTTAAAACAATTAGGTGTAGCTATTCTCAACGGCAATTAAGAGCAGCCTGGATAATATTTATATTGAAAAGATTTTAAATAAAAATTTAAAGTTAGAGAAAGAAATAAAAGTTTTTTAAACCTAGTCGGCCTTTTATCACACATATTTAAATCTTGCGAGAAAAAAATTACGATGATTTTGAAACTGAAACTGCACTTTTTAGTTTATGTAATAATCGCCTTTCTCTTTTTTAAACAGATTTTATTTTTTAAAACTTTGTTAAATAATTAACATTTTGTCTACGAGACGGTTTTTCATATTTTATACCCTTATACTAGGGGGTTTCCAACGGGTATACGAAGACTTGAAAGGGGCCAATGAATCTTTAGGGGCCGGGGTATGGGTCAATAAACCATTAGGGGTTTTATATGGGGTCTGAGTTGTTAAGTCCTGTTTAATGACGACCTATCTGAATAAAACAGTTGATATTTTAAAAGTAAAAGCAAAACAAGTGAAATTGATGAAAAGAAAAAACAAAGCTCCATTAGTTGGTTATATTAAAAATTAAATAAAATGACGTCAAATGAGGAGTGAAAGAATAAAGGTCGATAATAAAGTTAGGATCAAAATAAAAATTATTTTAAGAGCAGCCTCAATCAGATTTATATTGAAGCATTTAAGCCTGGCTTAAACGTTTGTGCAACCCATTTTGAAACTAAATCGCATAATCGCCGAGTTTACCTAAGACGGGTTTATATTTAAAACAGATTTATAATTTTGCCTTTTGTTGTGTGCAACTGGTTTCCTCATTTAAACCTGTCTTACCTATTTAAACCAGACTTAAGAATCTAAACCTATTTTCTGCAACCGGGCCTAAGCGGGCTGAATTCTTAAGTCTACTGATGACTAATGAGCGGTATAAACTAATTTGAATATCTTTAAAGGATGTTCAGGATTTTGAAATTGAAAGTAAATCAGATTAAGGTGCAGGGAAGGAGAGATGGGTTACAATGAAGGTATTTATATAGTTTAAAATAAATAATTTAATTTATTGGATTTTAGCTCTAGGATATGCACGTATCGCCATAGACTTTGACTTGCTCTTAGGTTTTCCGAAAGGTACAATTCAGCGAACTGAAATGATGGCAAATCAAAGATTGGAACGACTTGAATTTCCAATGAGCAGATAATCTACAGAAACTTTAAAAGGCACAGCAAGCACAACCTCGGTTTAGAATCGGAAATGCCTGGTCTGTATGAACGCTGTCGGTCAGATGACAATTTGTAACAAATAAGTTAAACTGAAATGAATTCATTATTATTTTTCAGTACGAGCGAGTCTAGTCAAAACAAGCTGTAAAAGATAAATAAACTTGTAAAACTTTATAAGAATTAATTCTTGTATAATATTATATTTTTTGGTTCTAATCTTACTGTGAAGAATATAGTTGTAGATGTAATCATATCTCAAGCTCATGTTAATGCCACTGATAACATCAATTCTTTTTATTCTATACTAAAAAATCTTGCCCATCAAATATTTTACCCCGCAGGATATTTTGAGACTAACACTGCTATTTTAATTAACAATTAATCTCTCTCGCCAGAGGGTAGCTCCGTTTTTCCACCGTTATATGTTTACCACACATAATCAGATTATGCAAGCGGACGAGTTGCGGCAAACAACGGCGTATTGTTTAGCAAACGCGAAGCAGACGTAATCAGACAGTGGAGTAACTAGGAGTGATGTAAACATAAACAAAATCCGGTAATACCGATTACACCACACAACGGGAAAGCTATGTAACCTCGAGAAAATACGCAGACAGGGCGAATATATGATGCGCCGAAGCACAAATTGCATTGCGGTCAATTATGTTAACCGGCAAATGATATTTATGTTTCTGTAATCAAATCTAGGCGAAGACTTGTGTGAAGAGCTTTGCATGGTTTATCTCAAATAATGTCGATTGATGCTATTTTATATCTTGGCTTAGGATGGTATATGAGTTTTCCATATTTATTTGTGTTACATATTTGCCTTGTAACTACTGCAGATCAACAAATTAAAAATACTTTAAAGCCAATACAGATGTTTTTTTTAAGGTAGACTATTTTATTATTATGTATTAATCTTATGTATAATCAGAGAGTCAGCATTTTATGTACTTTACCTCAAGCGCAAGCGTAGTGTAGTGAGTGGAACATTGCCTTACTGATTCCAAGCCTAAAATTTACCTGACCGATTAGGCAGCGTTAATAAACTACATAAAATCTAGTTTCCTTGATAATAATTACGAAGCAAATACATACAAAATACGTGTTCGTAGGAAAATATGAATTATAATAATAATAATAATTTTTTGGTCACCTAAAAAATTCATAATGTAACAAAAAACAAAGTAAATAATTTTGATAAATGGTGACCAAAGGCTTCCGAATCAGCAATTTCCAAAGAAATATGCTGCTCTGCCTTCGGAACCCTTGGTTAAAATAAAAAAATAGTTGTTAATTAAGTTTATGACTGCAGTTTATATTATAATTTTTAATATAACAATGTCTTCCTCAATTCTGTTTCAAATTCATAGCAATTACTTGTATATAAATTTTTGAGTTTAGACGTGACGTCCTACTGTTTTCAGCTGACAGGAAGAGAAACGAATTGTTCACGTGCGACCCCTTAATATTTCATTGACAAACTCTTAGAAATATTTATCTTCACAGGATGGAGATCACGTTATTTTTGTTCGCCGGTAATCCATCTAACTCGCGAGTGTAATAAATCTTTTCACACGGCAGCAATGATTTATTTCCTCATAAACGGCGGCGTAAACACATCGGGAACAATTTCTAATCGCGGACGAATTTTCACTCTCGAAAAACACGTTGATAGGCGAGGCTTTCACAACAAAACCTATTTACAATTATATGTCAAAGAGTAAAACTAATCACGTTTATTTAATGAATAGATCATATATGACATATTTCCAAGAAGAGCCAAATCCGAAATTTTAGGGTCTGCAATATTAAAAAATAGGATATTTTCAAGAATATTCGCTGTAAAGAGTCGGTTGTAAAAGAACCAACATTATTTGTTATATACGTTATATTTCTCCTGGAATTTATTTTGGTATGGCAATTCATCCAATAGTCAAAACCATAGAAAGAGTAACACAGAATTTTAAAATGTTCACTTGTTAAATTGCAAATAGTATGCTTAGTTTGAATAACATGTTTTTTGCCAACAATTTCTTTTCTCCTCTTTATAATACTATTATACTATTATTGTTATATAATAATATTTAGGTTGAAATTACCTCCCGAATTTCTTAAAATTGAAGGGAATAAGTAAGGTACGAAAAACTATTGATTTAAATATTTTCCAAAATATAAGGAATTTTACATTCAAAATTTTGTGTTAATAATAATAACAATAATTAATTGCTAATGCACTGTAGGAATTCAAAATTCCAATAGGTATGATGAAAAAGTATTTAATTTCATTTAGTATCAAGTACACGATAAATGCAACGACAGTTTTTCTCCACAAGAAAATAATATGTTTTTCTTAAGTTACGCGCATTGAGTGCAGTACGATATTACATAAAATCTTTATATTTCAATTTTTGGTGAGTATCCAAGCCAGTCCAAAAGCTCGTGGGAAGCTCTGGAAAAAAATAATACCAAGCGAGATCACTGCGCCACCTAGCGGACGGAGGTATATACGGTAAAAGTGACCCTGGGGAAGGCGAGGAGATGCAGCTTTGAAGTTGATAAAAACAAATTTGAATTAGTGACAGTTTACTTCGAATAAGCTTTAGGGAAAAAGCGCCCGACTTTTTTCGTTCCGGGCGATTCTAAATTTGAACTTCAGATTCAATCTTCTTTTATTTAAATTCAGTAATTTTCCACAAGTTTAATATTTAGTAACGGAAGCAAATGCTTTCCCGCGCAGAGTACTGTCATTGTGTATTTAAACCATTCTGAATAAGTCTGATCATTTTTTTTTTATTATATAAAATCATCGTGATCCATAGATCACGGATTACGAGAAAATTTAATAGATTCCGGTTGGTAAGTCGAATAAATAACGGTTGAAAACTAATCATTGAAAGATCAAAAATCCTTTTCCCTCTCTCCCTTTTATCATTATATTTGGTAAAGTTTTCTTTTCTTATGTTTAGAGTTGAGAATTTTAAAGGAATTATTTTGTATTTTATTTTATTTTCATTCTTTTCTTTCAATATATTTATTAAAATGACCATTCTCTTTTATTTGATTGATTTTAACCTCGTGGTACACCTCCAATAAGTACCTATTCGAGAGAAAACAACTTCACAAAGACATAAAGAGAGAGACAACGAGATTGGAAAATTTGACAATCTTTAGGCGAATAACGGCCCTGTTTCGACTTTTCGAGGGAAACACCGTTGTGAGAGTGTTTTTCGGCTTTCAACTCAAACTTGCTACCGAACCAGTAAATCTATTTGCAGCGGTGGCTTGTTGGTCCAAGGTTATCTGTAAAACAAGAGTGGTTTCATCTTGATCAGCGTAAGAGAGTTTTGGGTGAGTATTCAGGCTGACCACCTGTTGTATTCAAAGTTTTGAAAATGTGAATTCTATAAATATTTTGATTTTGTTTCATCTACATCATCTACCATCTTCACGCCATAATAACTGGTGAAAATTGCCATGGTTTTTCGAAAGAAGGTTCAATTCAAACCCTAAACGACTTGCTTGCTCAAATATAGGGGTAAAAAATTATGAAAAATTGTCGATATTTTCAAAATGCTATAAAATAAAATTGTTAAGCTTGGCGAGTTTTTCTACGGTTTATAATTATCACGTTTTTCTGATGCACCCAGAATATGAAAATACTACATATTGTGGCAGTGGCAAACAAATGAGGGTTTAAAGGGGGGTGGGGAGGGGGTGTACAGTCCATACTTATTCAATTCATTTGTAAAATTTCAGTGCGTGTGCAGATGACAGTAATTATGGCTGGTGGCGAAAGAGATTACAAAGCAATTTGAACATCTGACATGTTTAAACAGAAAATATAATTTTTTTTCAAATATTTTACTCACTCATTCTAAGCAAATACGTATTATGGTAATGGTATAACAAGAGAAGAGGAGCCCGTCGTGTATAGTTATTTGAAGAATGTTCAGACTGCCTATTTTCTACACATTTGGTCAGTTTCTAAGAATATTGTAGAAGATTCAGAACTAAATTAGTGGATTTTTTCTTGAAGGAGCGCATAAAAATGTTGTTTACGCTTACTCATATTTGAATGAATCGGAACAGTATTAACGGCACTTAGCAGTAATTAGATTTACTTCTTCTTATTTCTGAACAAGGTTTTCTTTAAAACGTTTAGTGCTTCAGTAGAAAACTGGTTTTGTTTTCCACAGTACACTAGATCGAATAATATTTTATGTATTTTAAGGTTTACAAGAATTATTGAGCAAACAATACTTTAAAAACTCTTTCAAAATTGTGACATAATCCGAAAAAATATATCTGCCATTTAAATAAAACATAATACTGTTTCTTGCAAACGATGATTTGATTTTAAGTGTGCCATTCGATTTCATTGATAGGTAAATGCAAATGTTTCTTATTTTATCCTATTCCGACTTGTCCAATTTATTTTATATTTATTTATCTATTCATCACTCTTACATCGCAATTGCGAATAAGTTGGACAAGTCGTTTTTGTTTACAGTGGGAATGAGGAGCTACGTCTCTGCTGACGTAGCCCCAAGCAGGGCTGAAACAGCTGTACAGAGGCTGCTCGAGGTATTGACTGTAATCAAATTTGCAAAAATTTTTTTATGAACTAGTTTTGTTTGTACAGCATTTGAGAAAAAGTAATTTTGTGTAAACGTGGAAATCTCGCGTGAAAATTTTCGTGCCATGATTTTTTACGATTTCAAATGTGGTCTAACGCCAAAACAATGCCTCGATCGGCTTCATTTGGCTTTCGGAGATGAAGCACCATCAAAGAGCAGTTTTTATAATTGGTTTGCCGAATTCCAGCGTGGACGTACCTCTCTCAGTGACGAATTTCGTGAAGGTCGTCCATCAACATCCGTTGTTGCCATTAATGTAGTTGCTGTGCGTGAAATGCTTGAGCGAGATTGACATGTGACGTACCGTGAGATTCAAGCATCCTTACGCATTGACATGAAAGCAATACACCAGATTTTGCGTGATCATTTGAACGTACGAAAGTTTTGCAGTCGTCGGATCCCACACAATTTAACAGAAGCGCAAAATCAGGGTCGCGTCAAATGGTGCGAAGAAATGCTCAAGAAATTCAATGGAGGTCGTTCAAATTTAGTTTATAACATCGTTACTGGTGACGAAACGTGGATCTATTCGTACGAGCCAGAAAGTAAACAACAATCTACCGTTTGGGTATTTCAAAATGAACCAAAACCAACAAAAGTTGTCCGTTCACGCAGTGCTGCGAAGCAAATGATTGCTTGTTTCTTTGGTTTAACTGGACATGTAGCAACGTGGCTTTAGAGGATCGAAAAACCGTGAATGCTGATTGGTATACTAAAATTTGTTTGCCGGAAGTCATCGATCAAATAAGAAGAAACAATCGAAATCGACGAATTATTCTCCATTATGACAACGCCAGCTCTCACTCAGCCCGTCAAACAGTTGATTTTTTTTTCTAACAAAAATGTCGAATTAATGACTCATTGTCCATATTCACCTGATTTATCACCTAATGATTTCTTTTTGTTACCAACTATCAAAAATAAAATGCGTGGTGAGCGAGTTTCGTCAGCTGAAACAGCGGTTGAAACATTTCGGACACTTGTTTCTGAGGTACCATCTTTAGAGTGGAAAACGTGCTTTAGAAATTAGTTCGAGCGTATGCAAAAGTGTATTGATGTCAAAGGCAAATACTTGGAAAAACAGTGATACCGTTTACCAAATTTCATTCATTTTTTCATACCGTTTCCAGAAACTTTTCCAGCAGCCCACGTATGTACAATCGCGAGTATTACATTTCCATCTTCGCTGTCAATCAAAACGCCTGTTTTAATTCCACAAATTACACATTTTTATTTGCGTTTTACCACGAAAGTGTCAAGATTAAATATGTAAGAGACTATTCCAAGCATTGAAAATTAATACGCAAATCTCCTTAGTTTTAATAAAATACGGTTTGGTGCCAACCTTTGACAAAATTAATGACGAGAAAAATTTATTTATTGTTCGCAACTCTATGTGATTTTTATATTTATTCTGCTGCACCCCCCTTTGAAGACTGATGCGCGTCCCATAGTTTAGGAAACGCTGCTCTAAGGTATGAAACTAAACTGGAGTACAAGGCATTTAACTGGGCATTAACAACAGTATGTGTATTTGTAAAATCCCTATAGGAGATATCAGTACGGCTTATTTTTTGATCAAGTTTTATCTCCTTTTTTATTTAAAATTTCTATGTATGTTCTGCAGTTTTGTATAATCAACGGTTGCCGTATTATTTGTATTAATTTCCTGTGGTTGCATTTACAAAGTTAATGAGCGTAAACGGATTTAAACCAAAACCGCATCAGTTAACAGATCAAATAGACCGACGAACAACCAAAAATCTGATTTCCTCTTAAAAAAGGGAAACATTACACAAAATTTATGACAGAACGTCGTCAAACAGGATGTTAATTCGAAATTATTTTCGTCGCCGTCGCGTTAGAGAACGAAAATTATTCAGCCGTGTAATTTATTTACAAGTTTAATTAATGCGCGTTGGCTCTTACAATATTAATTAATGTAAACAAAGGCGGCATGTTCTCGTTTGCAATTAGCGCGTATTTGAAGCCAATTTACGCGGAGTTTTTGACGAAAGATGCCTTTGTGGGCAAAATTGAAAATTATTATAATAATTGTCAATTATCGGCTATTCGAACATATTGCCTAATTTTAAATTTAATAATTATAACACATTTAAAATGACCAAATAAGATTTAAAATATTAAATTTATTAAATGCATACCTGTAAACATTTCAATTCTAACAGGTGAAAACAGTTATTTCCTGAAGGAATGGTCAAAAAATCTTACTCGCTTTGAAACATTTCGTTTCTTTAACAGTTTGTGGTACAATTTAAGTCTTTTGTTTTAATACTTTGCTTTTTAAAATCAAATAGTAAATAACGGTACTACGGCTTGCTCCGCTTGTTCCGTTTGTTTTGACACAGACAAAGAAAAAGAAAGTGAAATAACCCCAACTTTTATGTGACTACATTTTTTAGATGGTTGTTTCATGCAAAGTAATGTTCAATTAACTCTTAAATACCCCAAATTTGAATTTAAAACGTGCAATATTACTCCAGTAGTAACTTTTGTTTCTTAAGTAATTTCACTTTAAACTCTTGTAACTTTTAAATTATTGATTTTTTTACCAAAATTTAGTAAGAAAAAAGTTTCAATTTGAACTTATCCAGCTGCCCTTTCAATCTACTCTGTACGTTATGAGATACCCAGAGAACCAAATAATTATTAGAAAAAATTTTGTTTGTTTTGTGTGTATGTATAAGATTCTAGTTTGTAAGATTCTCGGGACACATATCGTTATAGAGCACATAAAAAAACAAAGTTATACAATGACCGCCAAAAAGTTCGCACCAAATGGAAAAATTTTTTATTATTGATTTTTTTTAAAACATACTTTGTGCATGTTCGATAACCAAATATAAGCTGTACAATGCTGGTGAGCAACTTTTAGTGTTGCTAAAAATAGCACATATTTAAGGTACGAAAATAAAAAAATTGTTGTAATTTGGAATTGCTGGACATTTTAGACAATATTTTAATAGGATTCAATAGTTATTTACAAAATGTGTGTCTTGATTGCCAGACAAAATTTCCTTCGGTCTAGTATTTCGAAAAAAGGAAGATTTTCGATGTTCTCAGTTTTACTCAAGATGTGAAGCGGGCAATGGTTATTTGGCATTTAACTCTTACGAGTGGTTAGCTTATTCATTCATATTGATAAAAAATATTTAATTGAATAAATTTTCCTCTTGGGTTCCGAATTGTTGCATGCACAAAAAAGTTTGAAACAATTTTTCACATTTCTGGTGCAAGCCTTCTTTACATACGATTTCGTGTTAATGTTTTTGATTTCGTCATAATACGTTTCTCATAATCCCAATTTACTCTAAGTAGACCAAAAATTGCAAGAATTGCATCGACTTTCTAAATCGATATGTTTCGTGGTAGCCATGAAATTGTATGTACTGTTTGTACCAATGTCGATTTTATAAGTACGGATTTAAACGGGTTGAAACCAAAAAGTAGATGCGATTCTTGCAATTTTAGATCTGCTTAGGCTAAGTGAGGGTTAGAAGATTTGTGTAATCAAGAAATCAAAAGTAGTAACACAAAATTTTCTCTAAAAAAAGCCTTGCACCAGAAACATGAAAAATCGTTTCAAATTTTTCTGTGCCTGCAAGAGTTAAAAACCCAAGAGCAAATTTGATTGTTTTAAATACTGCTTATGGATATAAATGAATAAGCTAACCATTCGTAAGAGGTAAGTACCAAATGCCCATTTACTTCTTCACATGTTGAACAAAACTGAGAATATCGAAAATCTTCTTTCTTCTTTTCAAAAAACTAGACCGAAGGAAATGTCTGGCAACCAAGACACACATTTTGTAAGTAATTATTGAATCCTATTAAAATTTTGTCTAATATGTCCAGCAATTCCACATTACAAAATTTTTTAATTTTCGTATCCTAAGTATGTGCTATTTTTAGAGACACTAAAAGTTGCTCACCAGCATTGTCCTACTTATATTTGGTTATGGAACATGCACAATCTATTGGCGCAAAAAGTTTCTAAAAAAAAATCAATAATAAAAAATTTTCAATGTCCCAACTTCTTGGCGGTCGCTGTATTATAATCTGTTTTACTTAATATTCAGTCGCGAGAAAGTGGTCTTATACCTCGAATTTCTTATCTCGATTTCCTAAGATTTGTAAAACTAATAACTTTTACACCAGTTTCGATAATTGAAGACTACCAATGGAACATAATTACTACCTCATGGATTACATAATTATATAAGACCTTCGTCGTCGTAAGCTATGCGCAATATCGGCCATTTTGCCTTATCGTTAACGACCATTCCAATCAGTCACACAGTTTGTTATGAGCTGGATCTGAGCTTAAAACAAGACAAACATCCATGACCCGGGTGGGATTCGAACCTACGCCGACGTGTAGCACGACTTTATAAGTCGGCTCGGCTATCCGCTGTGCCATCCGTCTGTCTGCTCGTGAAATCTCCTATGCGTATAACTAGGCATGACATTTTTTTGAAGTACTTTTCCAACATTAAAGATCTTATACAGAAGAATAGTATAATTTCAGAAATTTATGTCAATCAAAATGCCGCCACGTCGACGTCGTATACAGAATAAAGAAAATAAACTGATTGATATGGCCATAAACGGAAATGAAGAATTTAAAAGATTTTTTTAGTATCTCGAGATTTAAGAGATTTAAAAAAAACTGTAGGTAAAATAAGTAATTTTGACCCAATTTTGAAATCTATGATGACCATATTCGCTTTAGAATATTGTATTTGAGAAAAGATATTTGTTATTGAAATATGAATGTACAGTTTGTCCACTGGTTGTTGCTTCAAATGTGCATTCAGTCTTCTAATCTGTTGTACTCCATTCACCTCCAAATTATGAACACCTTACACCTTGGGTATATTGTTCTGATGAAATCTAATAAGACCGAACCGTACATAGATAGTTGTCAAACAAGCCATTAATAATACCTTCTCTCTTATTTTATTGTCCTGATAATTAAATATTATTTACTTGCGCATACATAATATTAATCAATTAATTAGTTTTTATATGCCACGGATTTACTAAATAAATTCCCGTATTTTTCGAACATTCTAATATTAAATTAGAGAAATCAGATTTCCCTTACTTTAGTTTATCCACTGAACGATTTTCTCATTCCGTTTTGGATTCATTCTCTTGAGATATTAATTAAAACCTCGTATTAGAAGACCGAAAGGGAAATGGACTCGAAACAACTTGGAAATATATTTGCAGAACATCTGGAAACAAGATTCCGTCTAAATAAGAAGGCAATGTGTTAGTATTCCACTGGTAACTCCTAAGGAAGTGGCTGAAGAAATTAAGCACAATCTTAATTCGAAAAAAGCACCACGCCATGACCTTGTAACGGGTGAGATTCTAAAATTAACTAACTTGATCAATGCTTGTATTCGGTTAAGCTACGTCGCAGACGCATGGAAAACAGCCGAAGTTAAAATGATACCAAAACCTAGCAAAAACCTAAGTGGAGTGGAATCATACCGGCCTATTTCATTATTACCAGTTATGTCTAAATTATTCGAGAAATTGATCCTAAAACGTCTCAAACCTATTCTCAAACAAAGAAAGCTGATACCATCTCATCAGTTTGGTTTCAGAAGTGCTCGTTCAAAGATTGACCAAGTACATCGAATTACTGGTATAATTGAAAAAACTTTGTGAGCTCTGCCGTCTTCCTTGATGTTGCACAGGCTTTTGACAGAGTATGGCACGAAGTCGAGGTTCCTATTTCACGTACGTGACAGTACACGTATATACATGTAATACACGGATTCAAATTTTAGGACTTGTAATATTAAATACACAGATATCCGTGAATTTATATTACACGTGTACTTATTTTACACGTGTATTTATTTTACACGTAGTATTTATACTACACGTGTATTTATATTACAGTGTATTTTAATATTTTCTTGATAGGTACTGTCAAGCAGGCAATTAATTGACAAATTGAATGAAGTTTACAATTGGAAAAAATTCTTTTCCCGTTTTTTTTTCTGAATGAATACAGCTGTACATCAAAATGGAGCGAAAACTGTTGTCAATTATTGCTGTTGTTTTTGACTGTCATTGTAAAAACGTAAAGTAAAAAAAAAAAGTATGTTGATTTGAATGTACCGAACGGATCTGTGCTTCGTGTATTTAATTACACGTGTATTTAATTCGCGAATATTATTACACGGAGTCCGTGTACACGTGTACCTTAGGAACACGTTCAAAACAGCAGACTCTAACACGGAGGCCTACTACATAAACTAAGATCATACATTCCTGATCATTTCTACATGCTCTTAAAATCCTATTTGATTAATCGATACTTTCGTGTTAAACTTAAGGAATCGTACTCAGAACTAAAACCGATAAGGGCTGATACCGCAAGGAAGTGTGCCGGGGCTAGTGTATCTTCTTTACATTAACAATGTTCCTCCAACATTATATAGCACGACTGCCACCTTTGCTGATGATACGGAAATCTTGGCTGTAGCAGAGAGTGTGGAAAACTCAACTAGGATACTATAGGATACTACAACTACTACTACTGCTCTCAACAAAGTTTCCATCTAGGCTAAGAAGTGGCGTATTAAACTCAACGAATCAAAATTGACATACACATACTTTACGAATAAGAGGATCACACCACAACTATTCCTCATTAATGGCATGCAACTTCCATATGCCAACACAGCAAAATACCTTGGTGTGACCTTGGACACCAAGCTTAGGAGCATATTAAGAAGAAGCGCGATGAACTCAACATCAAGTTCAGAAAAATGTGTTGGTTGCTTGGCTGGCTGGAACTCCGAGCTATCAACATAAAACAAACAAGCTTATCTTATGTAAGCAAACAATAAGACTAGTGTGAATATATGGAATTCAGTTGTGGGGCTGCGCCTAATATCCAAGTGATTCAAAGATTTCAAAGTAAAGTGTATTGTGAATGCGCCTTGGTACTCATATGTTCGCGTACGTGACCCTTATCGCGATCTAGAAATGGAGATAGTCCCAGATGTTATTAGTAGATTTGTCGATTCTCATCAAAGATAGCTCCAAAACCACATTAACATAGAAGTGTCTAGACTTCTAAATGTGCAAAATTTCACTAGACGACATAAACGGACAAAACCTTTCGACAAATGCCCGAACACTAAGGGCTAGTTGTACAAATGCAGTTTAAACTCAAGTTCAACTGAACCAGGTTCAAAATGAACAAAATCTCATCAAATTTTATTTAGTAAGTGCCATATGTTCTTAGGATCCTATGTGAATTTGTTTACTTTGAACATGGTTCAGTTGAACTTCAGTTTAAACGGTATTTGTACAATTGGCCCTAAGTGATTCAGTGGAAAATGTCTTAGTTGTAGTTATTCCTTAGTATGTTAAGCTATACAACAAAATTGTTTGTTAGCTGACTAAACTAGTTTAAAAAAAAAAAGATTAATTAATGCATGTTTATGTTTTTGTCCGTCAGTTTGAGTGAATCTGTCCATATTACATTTCAGTAACTGCCACTTAATTTACACTCCAGGTATCGAATACGCCGTATCCGATTAATTGGTGCGTTTTTGCTTCTCAATATTTGTCAACCCGATTTCGTAAACAACTCCGAAAAATTTGTCTTGCCCCCTACGAATTTGAGAAACTATTTTCAGTTCACTGGCTCTTTCTTGAAAGTCATATATTTGTGGAAGTAATTTTACTTCGCAGCTAGTAACTATTGGTGTAATTTTTCATCTATCTATTGGATTCATTGATAATTTCCTAAACCTCATCTCAATTTTATTAGTCCTGTAGTCTACTGATTACAAACAGTCGTCAAGTTCTAAATAATTTCCACTTTTTTTACCACTTGCGTCCTGAGCTTTAGTTGAGACTTTGTGTTGTTTGATCCTATTCAACTTTATATTGCTGACTCCGTGCCTTTTGGCTGTATTGCATTTCTTTTCTCTCTTTTTATTTCTCTTTTCTTTTCTCTTTTTTCTCACTTTCAAGCATTTGTTAGCACAAGTTTAGTTTACGCTTTCTTCTTAACCCAAGTTTAATTAGTGTTAGCAATTTTTGTATATTTTGTTTGTAACGCAGTCAATAAACATTATTATTAGTATTATTATATGTCCAGCTACGAGCGGTACCGGCTGTCCTTGCCCTTTCCGGAATGGGACAAGTGGCCGCCGCCAACTGGCCGCGTGACAAGTGGACGCCGTCAACTGGCCGCGTGACAAGTGGCCGCCGGGACTAGTGGCCGCCGGGACAACTGGCCGCCGCACAGTTTTAGATTTTCGTTTTAAGTAATTTTTACTGTTTTGAGAAAACAACCGAAAATTTTTTAGATTTTTATTTTAATAACATTAATTACATAAACAAAATTCTAGAAAGTTATTTGTTGTTTTCTCAGAACAGTAAATTTGGACCGAACATGTTTATGCACTTATCGAGTCAATTAATAATAGTATAAATATAATAAGAATAAATTTGTTTGCAAATTATTCAGTTTTAAAATTTCAAGAAATACAGTATTTCTTCTAATATAATTATTCTTCTCTAATTATGCTAATCCGAAATACCTGACATCCAATCCAGATACTAGTCATTAAGAGAAATTCAATCAATTTTGTACCCCCTAAATCCTCTTAGTTAATTTGTTTACAAATGACAGTTTAGGAAATCCACAGTATTTCTTCTAATTTTCTAATTTAATAATTTTCATCGAAAATACCAGACATCCAATCAAAATACAGTTAATGTATCTGGCTAATGAGGTATTTACGATCTGTTATTTAAAATAAAAGCAGGTAGATAAAGCATTTTCAAAGCTGTTTGTCTTCACATTTTGAAGTAGTAACATCAAAATGGAGCCTATTAAATCTCAACGCAATCGTGACAAGTTTTATAGTGACGGATATATTTATGTTTTTGATAAATTATCCGCGGATGGTGAAACGGAGTTTTGGCGATGTGAGCAAAGACGACAGTGTAAAGCGCGAGTGCACGTTAGAAATGGTGCTGCTGTAAAAACTTTGAACGTGCATACCCATGACACATCGGCAGGCAAAGCAGAGGCTGATCGAGTAATTACTACAATTAAAAAACGGGCTTTAGAGACACAAGAACCGACATGTCAGGTGATCAGCGAATGTTCACAAAACCTCAACCTGGCTTGCCAAGGAGCTCTTCCATCTCAAGGGGCTTTGAAAAAACTGGTGCGAAGACAGCGAAAACAAATACACCAAGCACCAGCAATTCCAGCATCCCTGGAAGAGTTACAAATTCCGGAACGTTATAGAATCTACGAATTCACACCTGGCAATATAGAAAACTTCTTACTTTCCGACAGTGGCCATGGTCCAGGGAGAATTTTAATTTTTGGCAGACAGAGGAATTTAGAGATTCTGCAAAATTGCGACCATTTTTTTGTAGATGGGACTTTTAAAATTGCCCCGAATTTGTTTCACCAGGTATATGTTATACTAGCAAAGAAATATGGAGGGGTACATCCTGTTTTTTATGCGCTTTTGCCAAACAAATCAAGACCAACTTATGATAATTTATTTGAAACAATCAAAACGCTAGCACCAACATTAAATCCAACATCAATTACATCAGATTTTGAACTGGCCGCTTTTAAAAGCCTGCAAAATAACTTTCCGCAAACTGAAATTCGAGGATGTTTTTTTCATCTAGCGAAAAACATGAAAAAACATTTGAACGAAGCAAATTTAATTACCCGTTATAACAACGACGCAGACTTTGCATTACATGCCAAAATGATCATTGGTTTGGCATTTGTCCCAATGCAAGATATGGAAAACGCATTAAATGAGTTGTCAGATATTTTACCTGGCGATTTGCTACCCATATTAGATTGGTTCGAGGACAATTACATTGGTCGTTTAAACCGCAGGGGAAATGGACGTCGTCAACCCATGTTTCCACATGAGATGTGGAATATGTATGACAGAGTGCTAGATTTACAAGATCGTACCAACAATCATGCTGAAGCCAGCCATCGGCGTTTACAAATGGAGCTTGGTGTAGATCATCCCACAATATGGAAATTGATTGATGGTTTACGGAAAGTCCAAGCTAATCGTGATATTTATTACGAGCAGCTTGTTGCAGGACATGCTCCACCCCAAAAACTTCGAAGATACAGGGATGCCGACGAACGTATCCTGAGAATCGTAAGAGATTACGAAAACCGGAATGTTATCGAGTACATACGAGGCATTGCTCACAATTACCAAATTAATCAATAAAAATTTAATGTAGATATAATGTACATACATTCGTAACTAAATATAAAAAACACAAAAAAAACTTAAAAAAAAGACACTTAAAGCGTTCTGTATTGACACGTCTTCATACAACGGCGGCCAGTTGTCCCGGCGGCCAGTTATCCCGGCGGCCAGTTGTCCCCGCGGCCACTTGTCCGGCGTCCAGTAGGCCGCGGCCAGTTGACCGCGGCCAGTTGTACTAGACCGGCCCTTTCCTTCGCAATCGAAACGACTTTTTTCTTCTACGAATTTTAACTTACAAGTGCGGTAGTTAATTTTCTTCACCATTATGTACGATATATGTTTTTATAAGTCTTGAACATCATCGTTTTCCAAAAATATTTGGATACGTCGGTTATTACTGTAAATTTCACATAACTTAGAGTGGTTCACTTATTCATATTATTTGGTGGAGGTATAAAAATTATACGCCTATTAACTTTTTTAAACAGACATCCTCATTTCTTATTACTAGAGCACGGATTATAAACACGACATTTGTCAGGAAAAGAGTGCTTAAATAAGCAGGAAAAAAGCAAAAATAATTTATTAAAAAGCAGGACAAGAACAAATATAAGTATAACTTCCAAGAATACGAAATCTCATTACTTATTTTGTTATACTGGGTGATTCAAAGTAAGTGTCTGACCCGTCAATCATAGGTAGTACACCAAAAAAGAAAACAAAAAGTCTATATGCATAGGAGGACTGACACTCATAGTTTTTGAGATAAAATGCATTGATGATTAAAATATAAATTGGTTGATGGGCACTAGTACAGTTGTATTGCGTCACAAGAGCAATGAACTCGCGTGGAATAGAACGAAACACTAGTATTTACCTTGAAATGAAACTGTAAAACGTTTTTATTTATGTCTTTCTGGGGAAAAAATGTAAAATGCAATTCATTCATTCTAATTTCGGACTTGTGTATATATACGAAAGATATGAATCATGATTTTTAAAATACCTCTGATAGATTTATTTCTTGCAATTTCGTACTTTCATGACTTCAGTGAATACGCTCCTAACGGACCGGACATTTATTCTGAATCACTTTGTATTTAACTTTATTACTATGTAATTACAAGTTACACATTTATAGATACATGAAACTAATTATGTAGGTATTTGATGTGTTACTTAAAATAATTGTAATATTAATTAATAAGTACATTTTTTTTTAACTTCAAAATTTCATTTTCGATCGCTGAAGATATTTTTAAATAAAGAAAAACCTCTTTCGACATCTTTTACTGGTGCGTATTTGAAATTTCAAATTTCAATTAAACATAATTTTATATTGCACTCTTCGATATCATAAAATATTGCATTTATGAAATTTGAAATAGTTTGAAGTGCCTTAAAACATTTTTGCTTAATACATTTTTAGACTTTTCTAAAATATTACGGCTTAACTGATTCTTAACAGTCATTAATTCAAAATGAAATCTTTCACTGCTTCATAAAAGAAATAATTACTAAAGATAAATGCGATGCAGGTGTACTGTGCCTAACAAAATATTGAATCAAAAACAATTAATAATGTCCAAAACACATTCGTTTTACAGTGCAATTGTGAATGAGCACCCTTTTGTATTGTTTCATTTAAAATTAGGTAATGTGTTGTGGACACCCCTTTCTTTTTAATTTCTTAAGTGTATTTGTTTAAAAAAAAACCTGTATGACCTTATAAGTATATAGGGTGTAATCAAATTAGTTTCACATATAAATACCACAAGTTCCTGATCATTAGGCCTGGGCACATATGCTGTAAAAAAGTCTGAATATATGCATGCAATATGTCTTAAAAAGATGTAAATACATGCCGAATATATGCTGTTTAACTGGTATATATGCAGTTAATTATCGGATATGCTGTTAAATATGCATTCGGTAAATCAAATCATAGAACACAACACAGAAAAATAGAATGTTGCGAGTATGAATTATTTCATACATTTTTATAATAAAAATACGTATAATGTACACACAGTATTATTTTTATTCACTTTAATATACAAATATTTAATTGCTCTACATATACAATGCATGAATTAAAACTTATTACAATAAATAATCATGTATTTCTCGATAGTTTCTATCAAGAAACTTTGCCTATCGTCACTTAATATATTTTTGTACATTGAGAATGATCTTTCCACATCGCAAGATGTTATTGGACAATATTTAAAGAGATGTGCCTTGTTAACAATTACCTGCGGATGCTCAAGGGAACCTAATGTAATGTCTAATTCTCCGTTTAGAACATGTTTTACCGCTTCTAGTGTTTTCAAGCCAACATTTTTTTTTTAAAACATCTTCCAATTTATTTAAGATTTTATTGCACTTAGCGTTTTTAGGAATACTTAGAGTAGACTTAAAATTTTCAATCAACGCCAAGGAATTGACTAACTGCAAATTTTGGGTTTCTAAATTTTTAATAACACTGGGTATATTAGAAAAGTGAGCTTTAATGAATGAAAGCTGTGAATGTAATTCAGAGTTTCGCAAAATATTTTGACATTCAGCGACATATTGAGAAGTGTTCGCATCGAAGCTGTTTACTACATTTTTAATACCATCGAAATTATCACAATAAAAAAGTGCAGCCTCGATCCAAGTTCCGCATCTAGTAATAATAGGTTGTGGTGGCAATAGGATGTCAGGAAGCATTTCTATGTACAGTTGTACTCTATGTGGAGATTTTAGAAAAACTTTCTTTCCGTAATTAATTAATTGATTTAGTAATGGATATTCTATTCGAATCGCCTCAGCAACACGGTTCAATCCATGTGCTAAGCAAGTCACATGCAGCTAATTTGGATAAAATATTTTTAAATTTTGAGCAGCCTTTAACATATATGAAGCTCCATCAGTTACCATATACAAGATTTTATTTACATCTACTGTATTAGGTAAAAACAGCATCGAAAATGTTTCATTTATAAAACGTGAAATTGTCAAATGTTTAGTTTTTTCTAGCTGTTTTACTGCTACCAAATAACTAGGGTTTGGCTCCCCATTCAAAATTCAAATAATAAAATTTGCGATGTATCTACCTTTAGCATCAGTTGTTTCATCTATGCTAAACCAAATATACTCTTTTGCAATAACATCTTTAATTTTTTGAATGTTTTCTTCGTATAATTTTGGAATGTGAGATCTCATTGTAGTTCTTCTGGAGACTACATTTTCCTTTGTCCATTTTGCCAGAAAGCTTCTAAATTCTGGTACATCCAACTTGTTTAACGGGATATTACACGATATAAGAGTTTTGCATAAATCGTAATTGAATTGATCTGCATTATTTTTTTCGTCAACAAACTGCGACAACAACGGCTGCCTCAATTCAGGTGGATTTTTCTCTCTATTTTTGTGAGGAGTGGTACTAATATGTTGATCCAATTGAAACTTTTTAGTAACGTTGACCTATAAATAAAGAACAAAATTAATAATACCTATGTATATATTACAGAATTCAAATAAATAATTATCAGATAGTTGTAATTAAAATTTATTCTAAACAGGCTACCTGTTTGGCTGAATTGATGAAGATAAATAAAGCTAAGAAGAACGTATTTCACATAAAGGACACGTAAAGGAAATTTAGGAAACAATGAAAGTTTATGATTGAAACTTAGAAAACCGTTTCCAGAAAATAAATAAATAAAAGAAAATAACACAAAAAACGATCGCTAATATCCTAAGTGAACGAACAAAATTGAAAAAGAAATTAAGTGACAAATTTTAGAAAAAATCCTAAAAGTATTTTTTTATATTAAAAACTATGGTTTAAGGAAGCAATAAAAAAATTTGAAAATGTTTCTAAAAAAAGAAAAAAACAAAACACGATCGCTGGAAACCATTTTTTCACAAAAATTAAACGAAGGAAAGACGATCAAAAATATATACATACCTTTTTTTCGCATATTGTACAAAAAACCACACTACCGTCGTACGTAAAACACGTATACTGCGTCAACCACTTTTTTATCAAATCGTTGCGAGAAGTGCCAATTTTAGGCATTTTTATCAATTCGTAAACTGCGCACCACACAACTTCAAGAGTTTGAAAAATATAATGAAGTTCACAATATTGCTCTGTTTAAATATACCAGTGATTTCCGAAGTTCTTAGAATTAATGGTGCACGTGTAAGAGCTAATCTCTTCTGGGTACTGACCGTACAAGCGACCGCCAGGCGGTACCGATTGTTAACGAAATTCAGAGAATGGAATTTTTAAATTTTTAAAATTATCTGGTTTTGTTTACTGTGTGAATAAAAAATAAATTAAAATGCAAGAATTCTAGATATGCCAATTTACATGCTGTATAAATTTCGAATATGTTTTAAAGTATGCTATATGCAGTTAAACCTTAATATATGCCAGATATGCAAAATAAAATGACCTCTTTATCATAAAAATTGATCAAAAAACATATGTATAATAGATTTAAAGAAGATATGCCCCTTCTGGAAAGATATGCATATATGCATTTGCCCAGGCTTACTGATCATGTAAGCTAATAATGCTGCAACTATCAAAGATCTAGCTCAAAAATAAAAAAAATTGCCTAGTGCAGGAGCACTGACCCTCTTGTTTTAGAACTTCTGGTCGGCCGTGCGCAAAATAACTTTATAAAACAAAATTCCAGCAAAATTCAAGGTCAACTGCTTGATCCCATTTTAAAAGATTGATGGGAACACAGTAAACCAGAATCTCCGACCGATTAAAGAAGAGAATTCTAATTCACAACCTCTCGGTCGTGACCCGTATGTGCATAATGGTTAAAGAAGAACAATTTAAATCTGCTTGTATTGATCAGAATTAAATCTGCCTCATTATATAGTTGACAATAATTAGATCTTGACATCCTGGTCTTTGTAAACCAATAATTCACAAGATTTACACTGCTAATTTCGGGTACTGAGATAATTAAAAAAAATTATTAGTCGCTTTGATTGATTGTCGCATTGTTAATTATTTCCACAAACGAATACATTTCTTCTTTCTTCGTTTAGGAGCTTCTGGATACAAATATTATTTTAGTTCCACAAAATATCACAAAAAAAACTTTCTTAAGTGATGAAGTACTTTTAGTAGTTTTAGTATACGAAACTTGTTTGATTACAGGCTGTATATTTGTTTTTAAATAGGGGTTAGTAATGTAAAATTATAAAACTCTTTTTGTACTTCAACGGTACGCCACCATACGAATAAATGAGCCACACCAATGTTTCGCAAACTTATTGTAATCGAGGTGTTCGACAGTTTTCACATAAAAAAAAATATTTTAAGAAATATTAAATGTAGCCTATCCTTTTTATTTACGTTATATATTTTAACAAATAAGTTTTGAAATTTGTAAGGTATTTTCTGCGAATTAAACATTAAATCAAGAAGCAAAATGTTGCTATTCTCAAAAAAGATGTACTATGCGCGCCAAAAAACTCTAGGACAACTCTCTACATGCTTTTTGAGTTATTTTATTAGTTGAATGCAGCTTTAAGCCATTCATCTTGCTATTTAGAGCTTGTTTCTATAGCAATATAAAAACACTTCTTTATATTTACAATAGGACATATTGAATGTCCCAGATTTTTTTGGAGGGCACTTAAACCTTTCAATATTTTATAAAAGCTCCACATACACCGTATATCTGTTGGACTGAATTTAGTGCACAATAAAATGAATTTCTTATTGGAACTATTGCACTCGAAATATGTTAGTGCACCAGCCAATACGTTATCACACTCTAGGGATTTTCTTCGCTAAGTTTGGGCACACAGTAATCTTTTAAGTACACAGACACGTCACTAAGTACAGCTATTCAGTAGTTCAACTTAATTCAAAGTTAAAGCCAAATATCAGTAAGGAACTAAAACTTTGAATGTGTTGAACGTCTCAGACAAGAAGTCTGTTGACGTTAATACACTAAGTTTGTTCCATATCGTTTTTGTACTTATAATATTAAATTATTAATGCAAATTCATTTAATGCTCGATATTAGTTGACTAAATTAACTTAACGAGTTTTAATAATTTTAAAAAAGATTTCTTTACTGGTGCTCGTTTTTGTTCGTATTGTACTTGTCTGTATTAATTAGAATTGCTAGAATATTTAATTGTGTGAAAAGAAAACATTTCGGTTGAAACGACGAATTGAAGTGGAAAAATATTCGCGACGATCATTTAAATCTCGTACACTAAAGTAATTTAATTCTCGTCTAAGAAGAGACCTCAGTCCATAAAAGCCCAGAGATGTCGCATTCAGCGCTCTCATTAAGGAGAAGTAAAGCCCGAGTTTTTAATCCAATTTAAGTTTCACGTGGCTAATGAGAAAAACACGGTTAAGACGTTTTTTCTAGGAAGAAGCTTTTCATAAGGCCCAGAATTATGAAGAAGCTAATAAGGAAAATTTTATCACCCCGTTACTAAGTTTTTTGCCTCAGTGTTTTAAGGTCGAACGGCTTAGCAGCTTCCCGGGGGCTTTAGTGCTTTTAAAAAAATAAACAACCCTTTTTAGCGGATGACTTTGGGGAAGTTCTCGCGCATTTTAATATCTTCAAGGATGCTGGAGCATAAATTCCCGATTCCGTCGAGAAATTCATGTCAATCAGATTGTTTGTTTAGGACAACGGCAACGAAGAGCTTAAACAGCGACATCCTACGATCGCAACGACAACCATAATCGCAGTTAAATTTCCGCGTCGTATTTTCACATGAAATGACTTTATAAAGCGCACCGTAAAATTTATGCCTCTGTAAATACGTGCGTTTGAAAGGCAAACAGGATTCGAAAGGCGCAACCTCAGGATCAAATAAAATCGGTTATTATTTGGCCTGCGTCCTCTTTGTTTCCGTCTGCTTTGTTGCATGTGCTTTTCAGGCGAGATACTTTCGCGTTTAATCTACGTTCTGATCAAACATGAAAGTCATATAAAAATGAGCGAACGGAGGGTGGTTTTTATGTCGCTCCCGGCGCGAGTGAAATATAAGCCGGCGTCAACCTGACACACATTCATATAAAAGTTCACAGCGATTTAAAGTTGCCGAAGTTCGAAGGAAGAATTTAAATATTAGTACTTGGAAAACTATGGGAACTGTGCCTTGGATTGTAAATTCTTAAAATTTTAATTTCTTTCACGAGGAATCATAAACTTTCGACAGTTTAATTACGAGAAACTATTTCTCTCGTAAGTTTTTCGTGGTCCTTCCAGATAATTTTACTTTTTATAGATCCTGAGGTTTTATTTGCAGTTTGCAGGGTGCTCACAAAACACGCGGCCAAATTTTAACATGAGTTGAGGATTCCAGGTACGTTAAAAAATTCCAATGAATAAAATTCCGAGGAAATATAAAAATTACATTTAAGAAAACTTTGCTAAAAAAGTATTAATAAAAGTTGTATAATATAAATTTATTTTTAACTATGCAGGTTATTTCTTTATTAAGTTACATAACAAATTTGTTTTTCTTTAATGGAAAACTGCAAACATTCTTGCGTATATGAATAGTGCTTGAAGAAATTACTTAGTTTGTATTTTATACGAGAAACAATCCACATTCCCATATTTGCCTTCTGAATAAATCTTTTGATCATTTGTGCTTTCTAAACATTCACCAATTTTAGAAATAAAGTTATTTCCAAGAATGGTACTGGCTTATTTCTATTGGAACAGTCTACAGACTACTAAATGAATGAGTAGCCCATTTTTGTTTGTTTTTCTTGTGTCTTCTTTCTGTTTCTTCTTCTGTGTCTTTCCTCTATTTCTACCACATCGTTGTATAGTCTCGTGAAATCGTTGTATAGTCTCGCAGTCACTGTTACTTATTTTTCCTGTTACTTTCTTAGTGTTATTGTTTTTCTTTAAATATTGGAATAACTTCTTATTATCTTCGTGTATTTTTTTAGTTTATGCATTTACTCTGATATTCAGTTTGATCTTTTTTTCTTTTATAAAATTTATTAGTTTCTTATTTTATATTTCTGTATTCACTTAAGTCTTGTTTTCTTCCTTGTCTTCCTATTTCTAACCACTTTCTTTTTGTTTGTGTTTTTCTTACTCGTATATTTTGATTTTCTTCATAAAACTATTCGTTTGCTTTTTCTGATGTTTTTATACCCATGCTTTCTCTGCTACTTCAATTACAGTTTCTTTTCTTTTACGTTTATCCACTCTGTTTGTAGTTCTTTTTCTTCTTGCTTGTTTAATTTGTTCTGCACCGTTATCGAGAATTCTTTCTTTGTTTCTTCTATCTTCAGTTTTTTAGTATTCCGTTGTTTTCTATTCTTACTGTTATACTTATTCCTAATTATTTTTAATTTTAATTTTTGATACTTGGGCTGCTGGAAAATTTTCTGGAATCTAGTAGGTCTAGAATTGCTAGCGTTTATCAACTGTCATATTTGAAAAATTTGACGTTTTTCGCCTATAATTCTATTGACAGTTCCTATTCAAGTGAACTAGTTTTGTTCGTACAGCATTTGAGAAAAAGTAATTTTGTGTAAACATGGAAATCTCGCGTGAAAATTTTCGTGCCATGATTTTTTACGATTTCGTATTATGTGTGGTATAACGCCGAAACAATGCCTCGATCGGCTTCATTTGGCTTTTGGAGATGAAGCACCATCAAAGGGCAGTGTTTATAATTGGTTTGCCGAATTCCAGCGTGGACGTACCTCTCTCAGTGATGAATTTCGTGAAGGTCGTCCATTAACATCTGTTGTTGCCACGAATGTAGATGCTGTGCGTGAAATGCTTGAGCGAGATCGACATGTGACATACCGTGAGATTCAAGCATCCTTACGCATTGACATGAAAGCAATACACCAGATTTTGCATGATCATTTGAACGTACGAAAGCTTTGCAGTCGTTGGATCCCACACAATTTAACAGAAGCGCAAAAGCAGGGTCCTGTCAAATGGTGCGAAGAAATGCTCAAAAAATTCAATGGAGGTCGTTCAAATTTAGTTTATAACATCGTTACTGGTGACGAAACGTGGATCTATTTGTACGAACCAGAAAGTAAACAACAATCTACCGTTTGGGTATTTCAAAATGAACCAAAACCAACAAAAGTTGTCCGTTCACGCAGTGCTGCGAAGCAAATGATTGCTTGTTTCTTTGGTTTAACTGGACATGTAGCAACCGTGGCATTAGAGGATCGAAAAACCGTGAATGCTGATTGGTATACTACAATTTGTTTGCCGGAAGTCATCGATCAAATAAGAAGAAACAATCGAAATCGACGAATTATTTTTCCATCATGACAACGCCAGCTCTCACTCAGCCCGTCAAACAGTTGATTTTTTGTCCAATAAAAATATTGAATTAATGACTCATTATCCATACTCACCTGATTTATCACCTAATGATTTCTTTTTGTTCCCAAATATCAAAAATAAAATGCGTGGTGAGCGATTTTCGTCGGCTGAAGCAGCGGTTGAAACATTCCGGACGCTGGTTTCTGAGGTACCATCGTTAGAGTGGAAAACGTGCTTTAGAAATTGGTTCCAGCGTATGCAAAAGTGTATTGACGTTAAAGACGAATACTTCGAAAACAATGATACCGTTCACCAAATTTCATATGCGTTTTTCATACCGTTTGCAGAAACTTTTCTAGCAGCCCACCTACCAGTAGTATGTGGTCCGTATCAACATTGGCACCTCTGAAGGATCTAGTGTCGTGTACTATTCATTTCTAGGTATATTATCTCGGATATTTTTCTTTGTCATCTCCATCTTCTGCAGTTGGGCAACATTTTATTATTCACATATTGGCTTGTTTTCTTTTTCTAGTCGTATGTAGGACAGTCATCCACTAATTTCCTCAAATTTTAACACCTTTTCTCTCATTTGCCTTTGATTATAAAGGCCGTTCCATTTCTGTCCTGTTTGTTTTCTTCCGGGTAATATCCTCCGTTTCGCGTAACTCTCTCACCTTATTTTGGACAAATTTCGACTTAACCACTTATTTACTGAGACGACAGATATAACGTAAAGTTTCCCTTATCAATTTTCCCTTATTTTTCCACTTTGCTTCTTGAAGTGCTAAAATATTCATTTCATATTTCCTCATTTCTTTTTCCATATATATCTTACACCTTACCAACTGTCAGCATCGTTTGGATATCCTACGTTGCCAATCTTAATATATTTTTCCATTATTCTTCTTTATCCCATTCTTGATTTATGCCTCTTTTCAATTTTTTGAACGGTTGTTTGGTGAATGGGCAGTTTCTTGTCGTATCTGTTGAGGTAATGCCAGAATTCCTTTTGTAAGCTTTTCTAACTTTTTGGTCAGAAATTCGGATTGGCTTGCCTTTTTGTGACCTTCTGTCTAGTCTACAGTACGAATTCTTTAATTTTTTTAATTTAGTTCTGTACAGTTCATTGTGACGTTTAGTAATTAATGCTAGAAGTTGCTAGAACTGAATTTGAAGTTGAAGAATTTTTTATCCAATTACGCAAAATTTTCTCACGAACTGCGTTTTCAAATGAAGACAACCATTGACAAACGCCATATGAACATTTGACCATGACAGAAAAGCATGGCCTCCTATAGATTTAAATCTAAAAAATTATTAGAAACTAAAGCTGCATTCACAACCTTGTAATTAGTAATTTCAATTAGTTGATTTACGTAACGCGCAAATATATTATTCAAAGTTATTCAATGTAAAGCTTCATTCCATAACCAAACGGAGGATCCAAAAAAATTGAACTGAATTCATCCAGTTTCAGACAGCGGCAGCCCGAGCAGGGAACGTTGTTACCCACGCTCGTATCTCATGGTCTCGAAAAGAGGTGCCAAAAGAAAATCAGTTATAGGAGATGATGAGTAAAAATCATATACAAAAAAATGTTCGTTTCTGAGATAGAAATATTTGAAAATTTGTTCAAAATTTGCTGTACGCTAATGAATTAATTGGGATCGAAAAGGTAATTCTGGTTCTATGGCTACAATATTAGGATTTTTTAGCAACGGTACCTGCAACATCTATGACACTTGTCAAGTTTAATATAAAAGTTGTGAATCCAGCAAAAAGTAATGACATTTTCAATACAACAATACACCGATAAGTATTGTTTAGTTTTAACTTTAAAAATTTTACAAAATTGATTCAAAGTGAACAATCACAACAAAAGCTCGAAGTGCTAACCCTTAGCGTTCAAGCACTTTTTAATACGTCTGTTTCAGCTGTCATAAAACGACGCTAGAAATTCTTATTGCGGATTTGATTCACAGCTTCATCACTGCGTTCCCTGAGCTGTATTTCCGCACCTATAGACCTACTTGATAGACCAACTTGAGCAGCCAGTTGACTTAGACTGAATTTTGATTCACATGGTCCAAAATTATTGGTTCTGTATCCAAATCGAAATCTGGACAGAAGCGGCTATAATTCGCCATTTGCGGTATCTCTTGTAAACGCCGATGCAACTGAATAAATGTTTCTCGTAAAGGTATTCGCCTTTCGGGAAAATGTTTCGCGTAAATCCTAACAGCAACCTGATTCACTACACCAAATGCATTTCTACATGTTCTTCTTTCGTAATCTTAATTCTTAATAGTTTTGAATTTATAAATTTATTTGATTTAGATATCACCGATGACAGATATGTACTACGTGCCTAGATAGGGCTGCATAGATATAGTAATTTTTATAAACACTAACAAATAATTCTTGACTATGTATTTTTGTGGTCAGTAGCGTCCAATATGTGTGGATAGGGGTTAATTTACCCCCATCATTTCGAACCTACTAAAAAAAGGTTTTTCGGTCTTGTGGGTTTTCCCTAATGACCCAGATTTTTTTTGGCACCTTCTTTCGGGTCCAGCCTGTACATATGACTACTCGGGCTTTCTCGCAGTTAGGCGGTAGTTTCTCTGAACGCCCGTCACGTGCGACGTGCGACGGACGCGGATCCGTCGTCGACGACGACCGAATGATGTTTGTGTAAATATATATGAGCACAAGTTCTCTGAAACGTCGCATGCGACGGCCAGTGTTAGCGAGGGGAAATCACACGCTACACGCGACGGTCGGTATCATTTTGTAGCATCGCGACGGGTGGACGCGCTAAACAACTCTTGCGAATTGTTCTTGAGAAACCCTAAAATATTATCTTCATCGCATTTAAAATGTTTATAAATTAAAGAGCAAAACGCTCCTTCGGTTCCTCGGTTTTGGAACAATTCATTTGTTTTTTTTTCTTCTTTTTTTGCGTAAAAGCAATATTAGTTCATCATTCTCCTCTTCCTCTAAACACAAAAGAATTAATGTTTTTTTTTTTCATTTTGGGTTAACAAAAATTGTACAAAGTTCAGCACCCCGAGCGGACTGCCAGAGAAACCATCGCCTTAGATACCTCAGAATATTCACAATTGCAAATTCCAATAGATAACAATAACTCTTGGCTGCTTTTAAATAGGTAAAATATATTAAATTATTATTTATTCTATAGGCACTTACATACAGGGTGCTGCGTTTTGAAACGCAACATAGGAAATTCCATGTTAATTTTAATATGCTCAAATATTGGCATTCCTAATTATTTTAGAGCAAATTTCCATTTAGATTTTTTAAAGTGCTTTTCAAGATGAATCTGTCTGTGAAGTTTGAGAATTTTTCATTCGCTTAGTTTCGAAATATTTAAAAAAGATCAGTAACGTAATTCAATTTATACCAAACTATCAGCAAGACATTGAAAAGTAAATATTATAATAAACTACTAGAAAAGTTTCTTCTATCAATCTTTTTCAAAAACAGCTATATTTATTAATTATCTATCCAGTTTTCACTACCACTACTGATCAAGGTTGTGCTGATAGTTTAGTTTCAGTTTAATTGAATTTAGTTACAGAATCTCTTTCAAATAACTTAAAACACAGCGTATGAAATATTCTGAAACTTCACAAAAAGATTTATCTTGAAGAGTACTTTAAAAAACTTAAATGGAATTTTGTTGTGAAATAATTAGGGAAGCCAATATTCGAGCACTTTTAAATTAACATGGTATTTCCTATATTGCGTTTCAAAATGCAGCACCCTGTACAGCAAACCATCGACGTTTAAATTGGTTTTCTGAATTGTGCGATTTATTATTACTAAGTATACATTTTACGGTTTATCATAAAAGTATCTAAATGTAATTTACTAATATATTCATTATTATTATACACGGATCTATGTGTCTAAATAAAGTTGCTTGCCCAACGACAAATATGTATCTAAAATCACTTTAAAATCGCGCGGCGGACGACCCGCTACTGGCATCGAGGTATCTTAAAGGGCATCTGTTGCGGACATCCATTTAACCAGTACAATACTGTGAGTAACGCCGTTTGCATGAATGCATTACTTCTCTGACTCGCCGATTGTTCAATATTGCTAGTTGCGCGAAGCCAGCAAATACGTCGAGCCGCCTAGATATTGTATTTCTAATATCTCGCCGCTTCGTTGCAATAATAACACGTACCACTTTTTCCAAACCGTTCAGTGTTCATAACCCAGTAATTTATACTTAAGTTAAGACGTAAAATTATAATTATACTTGCAGTGAAACCCCAGCAGTCACAACGTTAAGTAAAATTAAAATAAAATGACGCCGTCTGGGTATCTACAAAAAGTGTGCTACAAATGGAACTTTTTCTTATTATCGATTTTATATAAATTAGCAGAGGCAGAACACTTCTGCATCCCTTATTAAATTCAAGTTGGAGAAAATCAGATGAAATTTGTCTTAAACGAATACAGCATGGACGCCTAGAAATGAAGACCGCCTAAGAGTAAACTGCTATTATTTAACAAGATATAGGAAAATATAAGAATAAGTCGTTCAGAATTAAAAGTTATAGCTAGGTATGAAATTACAGCCTCTTATCTCAAAAAAAAGGTTAAAATTTATTGTGAACCACTCTTTATACACACAACATTAGGAAATACTGGTGGGATTAGTGTTTCCCAATATAATACGAGTAGGAAAGTACGAAATTCGTTCTTATTTCTCAATTACTTCATTTGGTTCCAAGTGATAATTTCAATGAATTGCTATCATGCTACAAAAAAGCGCTATTTTACGATGAATTTTGTAAATAAAATATTTCCTGAACGATAGTCATGAGCCAATAAGCTTGACCAGCCGGTCTTTTAATTATTAAAAATCACTTAATTTCTCACTGACTTTACGGTAATGTCTCACATGAAACAGTCAACATGACAGATCGAGAATAAATACGGAGTAGCCTAGATTTACAATGCTTTGATATGATTATCCTAATATTCCCTAAAGTCTCAGACTCATTAACAAAAGCATAATCTAAATTATTACTTATAGATAACTTTAGTCGTGACAATACCTAGGAATTTAGCCTGCTCAACTCGCGCAATACTGTTTTTATTGTAACGAATCAATAAACTGTAGTCTGTCTCGTGATACAGTGAAATTTATATAAACCGATTTTTTTTTTGTATTTAAGACTAAGTCATTTTCCAAATAATAGTCTTCAGTGAGAAACGAATTAGGATTTGCTTCTGCTGTTGCTTGAATACTATTTGTGTCCTGAACAAATAAAGTGGTATCGTCTGCAAAAATCACGGCGTCACTTAACAGAAAGTCATTCACATACAAAATATACAAAAGTTGTCCAAGGACAGAACCTTGAGGAATACCACGATTTGTTGTTAATACATTCGATTTAGTTCTGTTTAATGTAACATAATGTTTCCTATCCTTTAAATAACTCCTGAACCATTCTAATGCTAAACCTCTTATACCGTATGTGTACAATTTATTGAGTAATATTTTATGATGTACAATGTCAAAAGCACTGCTAAGGTTTAGAAATAAGCCCAAATGTGTGTTGCTTTTATCTAAATTGACATATAATTAATTTAGGAAATTTAAAATAGTCGTTGTAGTGGAGAGACCTTTTCGGAAACCGAACCGAGTTTTATTGAGTAAGTTATGTTTGTCCAGGAAGCGCATTAATTTTACACTAACAATTTTCTCTATTATTTTTGAAAAGCAGCTTAATAAAGAAATGGGTCGATAATTTTTGATTAATTCTTTGAATCCTTTTTATGCAAGAGTTTAATTTCTGCTATTTTTAATTTATCTGGAAAAAACACTCAGAAAATGAATTATTTATTATTGCAGTCAAAGGAGTTACTATTTCTTTTATACATTGTTTAATTATAAATGAGCTAATTCCGTCACTATGCGATACGCTTACAGCAGGCACATTTTTGTCATTTCCTAGTAAGTCGCGAATGTCACTATTTGGTTTGCTTAGAGATGTGGCAATATTGTTAAAATATAAATTGAAATGACTAGAGATTAGAGATGGATTTGTTATTTTTTTATTATCAATTTTTAGATGTATGTCTTTCTGTGGTATTTTACTTTTACGAGAATTTATGATATCCCATGAAGTTTTAGATTTATGTCTGGATCCAAGCAATAATTTGTTGTAATACATTTGTTTGGCTTTTTTTATAACATTTTTGTAGACTTTCATTATTTTGTGTAATATTCTTTCACTGTTACAATACCATTTAACTGCTTAGATAATATTTTTATACCTTTCGTTAACCATTTTGGAGTACGTATTTGTTTGTTAGACTTATGTTTCCAGGGGAAAGATTTATCATAACCATCCACTACACTACAACATTTATAAATTCGCCATACTGCTCGTTCACACAAGTACAATTTATCACTTTATCCCAGTTTGTCTGAGCTAGCAATGTTTTGAATTTTTCTAAATTAAAATTGTTTTTTTATCTGACGGTATAGAATTGTTTCATTTGTCTGAATATAAAACTAAAATTTGTGCTGCATGGTTTGATATACCATTGTGAATTAACGTATTCTTAGTAAGTAGCTCGTTAAAATTTTTTGCAAAACAAAAATTCGCCACAGGATTGAACCCAGCCTATAGAGACTAGCATATTTACGCAAGGATAATAATAAAAATGACAGTTTTTCCTATTAATTATAAGAAATAAACCCAAGAAAGTATATATTTTTGAAAATAGAAAAAAAATCTCTATTTAAAGAGGGCATTGCCTACTATGATTTCTATTAAAAAAAAACATAACTTTATGTTATATCTCAAAAATTTAAGTAAATATTAAAAAATCAACTACGCCATTGAATTGTATTCCAAAAAGTGTTCTAATAATGCAGTTTCTTAATATCTCTAGAAAGAAACGAGATATGACTGAATGAAAAGTCGAAAATGGCAATTTTTGCCTATAACTTGAAAACAAAGTATTTCTTTCTATCTCTTATACTTACGGAGATGCCCATAAGAGGCATCAAAATTAATCCATCCTGTACATGCACAAAACTGGATAAATAAATAAATAAGTCATTCACGATCTTTAGCATTCCATTAGTTTATGGGGATATGTAAAGAAACAAGGGTATAAAGATATACCCGTTACACGCAAAGAGAAGAAAATGCGTGTTTAGCAATATGGCAAAATTTCTTTTAATTTTTTTTTAATGGTTTACATTTTTAAACCTATATGTGACTGGAAACATTTTGCTTTTCCTTAGGTAATGTGTAAAAAATTTCAATTTGTTTTTTTGATATGCAGCTTCAAAATAATAGAACTTTTTACCGTGTAAATAAATCCTTTCCATTCGTTTTCATAGTGTAATGGAATTATTTAGTGAAAATTGTTCAGTTCCTCTGTTTATTCCATATTTTTATTGCAACCGCTAAAACAATGATAAAGAAATAGTTAATTTAAACAAAAATTAAGTATTTGGATAAATGTCTTGAATGATACAGCAGATAAAATATTTCTGAGACGAATAAAAATATTATACAGCGTGTTTCTCAACTTGATTATAGAGAAGTGATAGTAACTCACGAATTATCAATCTTAAGACCATAAAATATGATGTGGTTGGAAAGCTCGTAAAAAGGACTATCCAAATATACCATAATATACAGGGTGCTCCATTTGAAAAAAAATGACTAACTTTACAATATGCGAAATAAATCGTAGTGTTGTTGATAGTCGCTAGGTTTTTAAAAATTTTGAATATAGCAAAAGTAGAGAGATTTAGAAATAATTTGGTCTAAGGTTAATTGTCATATCATTAAAATTGAGAATTTGGCAGACGATCAAACATGAACCATTTTTTGAATAAAATTAAAAATAACTCGGTATATACTAAGTAAGTATAATGTTATATATTTTTATTGTCTCTTCAAGGGCTAACCGAAACTGCATAAAATATATAGTGTTCCATTTAAAAAATAATAAGTTAAGTTTGTAACTTATTAAATAAACATGGCTTAATTACTAATTACTAACTTTTCAGTTTTGAATGCTTACATTGAATAACTTTGAACATATTTATGCGTTCTGTAAATCAACTAATTGAGATTACTAATTATGAGGTTGTGAACGCAGCTTTAGCATTCACAACTGAAAAATTAATAATTAATAATTAAGCGTAGCAGCTAAAGTTTGCAAACTTCAAACTTAATAAGTAAGTTAGAATAAACGCATACGCAGATGCTGAATTTTGTAAGATGAGAGGTTATGTAGACATTTACTATCATGGCAATTGTAAGGAATAGAAAGAAAAGTTACATTTGTACGGTTTAGGTTGAAATTGTTATTTATGTGTTAGTAATGTTTCATTTGGTTAAACTAATTTTTTTCTCTTATTAAATTTCATTTCAATTATTTTATTTAAAAATTTTCGTTAAAGAATATGTTTGATAAGTAGATAAAATACGTTTTATTTTAAAATTAAATTATTACGATAATATATATACTTGCTTGGAAATTCATATTTATAAAGGGAGCTGAATTATTACAGGCGCAACGCATTATCACATTGCTGATTTAAGGCTGCGGGCCTGTATATTTGGTAACACATTAGGTAATCATTGAGCATAAATTCACGCCTAGTTTCATGGAAATTTGAATGACAGAGTATTTACGCCATCCAGTATACAAAGTACGGCTGCAGAGGATGATAATTCCAAATTCTGTAACTTTTCGTTCTCAAGCGACATCGTTAATGATAAAACTTGCATACAATGAATGCATTTCTGATTGGTCCAAAATATGTCACTTTAATAATTGCCTTGTTGAACGACGTTAAAACTTTATGGAATAAAAGGGTTAATAGGTTAGCTATACTTGTCTGATCTTATTTTTTTTAATTATTTCGTGAAAATGAATGAATGAAAAATAATTTTAAAGTCAGGAAGAAATTTTAAACTCTAAATCTTGATGAACATATAAAATAGCGACATCTTACTATCGCTTTTTGACCTAACATTGCAGTAGGATAGACAAATTGAAGCGGAATTTGCTCCTAATGAGTCCCCCATGCAAGGCGGCCATGCTTGCTGTCAAAGCATAATGAAAGATTTTAGAAAAATTTTGCGCAAATCGTTTTTGATTGCAGTGAGAACCTCGAGCAGCCTCTGGACAGCTGTTTCAACCCTGCTTGGGGCTTCTTCAGCAGAGACGTAGCTCGACATTCCCACTGCAGACCAAAAACGAAACAGCTGTCCAGAGGCTGCTCGAGGTTCTCACTGCAATCAAAAACGATTTGCGCAAAATTTTTCTAAAATCTAAATCTTGAATTGAAATCGCCTCTTGTCTGATGAAATTTGTGAGAAGCTATCAAGCTATAGTGAAACGCAGAGTGTTTCTTCCGATTTTATACTGTCCGTTTAAAGTTACTATTTTCTAAACTATTCTTGACTTTTCTGACGTTTAATACAAGTTCCTGCAATGCTTAAATGCAAGTATCCGTGTAGGTATTAAGCACGGATCCATAAATTCCGCAAACAATTACAACGTATCATTATTCACAATCAATTTAAACTGTCAGCCGGCAGTGAAGGGAATAAATTATTTTAAGTTCGGGCGCATTCAGAAAAAGCAGCGGGTGAACAATCATCAGTCATACTTTTTCCTGCAACAATTTACTATTAAACATTCCACAGAAGAGTTATTTATGGCACCAGTTCGCAAATAGTTTTCTAGCAGTATAAATATAGCCAAGTTTCGAAGTGTTCGTTAAAAATGCAAATGTAATTGATTTGCTTGCTAAAAAAACGAACTGTTGTAGAATCGGAGCGTGTAAACGCAAACGTCGTTAACGATCGATCCGTCCGTCCACCCGTGCACCAAGCTCGTTTAGCGGAATCATAGAAATTTGATGGGATAATTCAGTTGAAAATCTGCGAAGTTTCGGATACGGTCGGGAACGTTGCAAACTTTGTATTGCACCATTAAAAGTTCGCAAATAATTTTGATCGTTTACCTATAAATAGCGAGGCTAACTCATTTTGCGTTACTACTTTCAGCAGACTGAAAACGAGTTCCAGTTCTAACTACACATACTGGGTGTCTCGAAACGCACGAAGTAAATTAAAAGGGTAATTAAAGCTTTTTTCGGAATAACTTCTGGTAAAAAATTAGTAACTAAAAAGTTACAAGAGTTTAAAGTGTAATTAATTAACAAGCAAAAGTTACTACGGAGAGTAACATTTTACGTTTTAAACTCAAACTTGCGGTATTTGAAAGTTAGTTGAACATGAAACAACTATTTAAAGAAACATGTAGTCACATAATAGTTATGACCATTACAATTTTTCTTTTAATACACGAAAACGGCTACTATAAACTGTAGTTACGAACCTCTGCTTAATTAAAACAAAACTAGAAACAGGCCGAAGTAGACATTTTGTGAATGATGATTTTGATAAGTTTAGAGAATTTAATAACAAAGTTGGAGTTTGCGAAATAAGTTTTATTAATTAAGAAAAAAGCTTTATTTTGACCTCCTATAGCTAGCTGCCTTTTCAATCTCCGTAAGTTTTGAGACACCCAGTATATACGTTCAACAAATTATATTTATAGGCACACAGAATAATTCGGTCGTTTTGTCAGGGAGGATAATTATTATTACTGTTTGCTCGGAGTACATATATCTGCAGTTTACTGCAATATACTACAATGGTTTGTTTCGCGAATAAAAGCGGTGTTCAGTAGCGGGCTGAAAATTAAATTATCCAGAAAAGGCACATTGACTTCCGTTTATAAATAAAGAAAAGATCAAAAAACTGCTAAAAAAATCCGATGTTAATAATTTATGAGATCCTTGCAGAAAAACAAAACAAAAGCAGTTTTATGTTAAGTACTGAGTCAGTATCAAAGATTGTGATCTGAAGATAAATCAAGGTAGTTTCTTTTGGTCTTCTTGTATGGTTTTGATAGAGAGGGCTATTTTTTGTCAAGATATGTGCGTATATCTTGCTCCAGAGCCGAGTTGCTATTATCAAAGACTACCGATTCTGTCATGATTCTAGACGAAGAATTAACGTTTGAAATTTTGCTTTTGCAGATATTTTCATCGTGGAAGCCATCCTCCAAAAGAAAGATTGTATTCAGGTAGAAGAATATGCATGACTAATATCATTCAAAGGCTATCCATTCCGATGCCTTCCATTACAAGAAAGATTTTATTGTATACATTGAGAAGAATATTCGTCACTATTGTTTCACCACCATGTCACCTTTACGCCTCCACCATGTTGCGATATGTCTGTTAAAATGTTACAACATCGGCGAGGTCTTCACCATGTCATGACAGCAACTGTTGCAAAACTCGCTTATAAGTGCAATACTATCGAGAATTATTCGTTAACCACAACAGAGTAGTGATCTTAAGTGCTGTTTCAATAAGATTTACTTTAGGTCTGGTTTATTGCGATGCGAAAGGATACGTTTCGAAAGCATTGTATATGAAGACAAGATACTTTTAACAGCGAGCTTCCAGCTATGTTATCAGATTGTCAGATAATTATAATTATATTAATTAATTAAGGCCCGGTTTATTTATCATCGCAAGTTTACAAGTTTGTTCCCATATTAACTTTTATTTTTATAATTGCTGCTACATCAATAAAATGAAAGTTAAAATTAATTTGTGACGAATAAAGCAGACCTAAATGTAATGAAATGTCACACAAATGTCAATGGTGTCAACTAAAAAAAAGTCATGCTTTACTCTGATTAAATAAAAATATGAAAAATGGCTCGGCATATTATACTACATTTAGATAACACACTCTCTCCTAATTAATAGGTGCTATCATTCGCTTACAAAAACGTCGTCCAAACGCGTTTAGATTCAAAGACGGACGTTCTTTTGCGAACGGATTAAGCCCCACTCTCCTTGAAAATTCAATCCCGATCGATAATACCCTTTCCCCTATCGAATCTAACTACTTTTATAGTTCGTTTGGATTGAAATGCAGTTATTTACAGGCGAACTGTCAATCAATAATTCAAATCTGAAGTGTTTTATTGCAGCAACTACGAAATCCAGATTCAAACTATTCGAAACTAGATTCAAATTTTTAAACAAAAGAAAGCAGCTATTGCTATAGTCATTTGTCTGGGTAAAGCCACAATTTTGCGAAAATTGAAAATAAAGGTTCAATCTGCTTAATTTTGTTTTTTTAAGAGTGAAAACAACGAAATTTATTGAAATTAGCTTTCTGGCTCTCGTGAGATATATAAATTTCTGACTATAAACAAAACAAATCAACTGTCAACATACAACAACAGATGCCAGCTGCATTCGATTCACCGATTTGGGTCGATCTAAATCGATTCAAACAAACAGCTTTTCTACGTTCGTTTCCTGTCAGATCAGTTAACCCCCACTATAATTAAAAGTCATCATTTAGATCGCATAATTGTTTTGAGGTTAGAAATTTAATTATTGTATGTAAACTTGCAGGCAAGCACCAGCAATTTCGTTACGAAGTGTCTGAATAGCTTCACCAGTTTTTTGCATTCTTGCAACAGCCGCAACCAACACTTTCGGTCTAGGGGATGATTGGGAAAACGCTGGAAAAAAACTTGTGCTGCCTCCCTGATGTTACTACTGCACACTAAAACTTTCAAGTGACAGGTGTAAAGATTCACAGCAATATCACAATGAAGTGGACCAATTTTTTCACATTTGTTTGATATCAAGAATGTATTTCTAAGTATCCTAGCAATTTAATGATATCCTACGAAATACCTATGGCCATCTTCTGTTCTGCCGTTAGGTTTAGCCATTGCTTTTTGTTCTTAACTCGCTTATCCTTTGCCCGAGACAATTTTAGTTTTAGAATATGTGTTTCTTACTGCTATCGCCATTTGCCCTTGCTCTCTGGGGCGTTAGTTCTAGGAGACAGTGTATATTTATAACAATTTCATCATGAAACCAAAAGCTATATTCTTTAAACACCGTAGAAATATGTTTTCAAAATAGTTGTGATGTAATTAATATTTTTAAAAAAGATTAGTTAGTAACAGAGTCATTTATTTGGTAAATACAGAGGTCTTGCCCATAATGAATGTAATTTACGATTCAGAATACCTATATTTTTCCACTCTCTTTTCATAATTTCTCAAGAAATGATTGTCACTTGTCTATTAAAGCACTTAACCAGATTGAAGGTGAAATTAATTTAATTTTCTTAAATAGAGAACTGTATATTTCTCTGTCAAAGAGAATACTTATTAATGATATAGTCAAAAAATAGAATTACGTTTCCTTGATTTTACTAGGTTTATGCAGTCCAGTTTGGAAAAATTAACACAAAATTTGTCTTCACAAGATTTTCATAGCATATGTCCCATTCTTACACACAACGAACAATTTAAATTAATTATTAGAAAAGGTAAATAAATTTTGCAAGAAAAATTTCTTATATTTCTAACTTTTCACACATTTTCATCTTTTCATAACTGCGAGAGTGATGCTTAAATTCATAAAACACTAAATTTAGTCACAATAATTGCAATCAGAACCCAAACTATATTCGGATAAAAACAGAAATATGTGTACGATGAAGCTGTGCTAAATATTTAGCAAATAGTCTGATAATGATAATCTGATAATAATGTGAATACTTCCATCCAAACCTTTTGGTTGTATTTTTATTTATTTGCATAAAATATTGCTCGTAAAATTTATGAATTTAAAAAAATAGAGAAAAATCAACGCAAATATATTTTTTAAAACGCGCGACCGTGGCAGAAAGTTTCCACTTTACCAGCCACTTCAGCCTCCAGCTTCACACACACTTATGAATATTTATATCCGTCTGTTTCCGAGCCATAAGCTGCTGGGGATCATTCTCAGTTCCTGAAATGCGATTACAAGTTCAGCATTTAGTTTATTTTGTGTACAGGAGCGTGATGTAGACGACTTTCTAAACACTTTAAATACTTTAAGTTAATAATGATATTGTGAAGGGGGTTAACTGATAAAATAAAATTATCATTTTACATGAATTCATTTAGTTCAAACCGATATTGCTGAAACTTAAGTCGAAAGTGACGAAGAGATCTTATTTGATAGAATTTACAGAATATTAAACGATTATTTCCAGCCCCCTTTCTTCTGACTCTTAAGTAAATATTTTATAAGCTATTTACAATTTGAATTTTCAAAACAGGTATTATAACTGGTCTAAATTATTACAATTAGTTATGTATTACGTGAACTGTATTACTCACTTCGTATATGAACAAAGGTAGCTGAAATTGAAAATTTAATTTGAACATTGTTTCCAATTGCCGAAAAGTTGATTGACTTTTGAGGTTTGCCCCATATGTAACCAAGACGACCGGTCGTTTCGTAATGCTGAGAAGGCGTTAACACGCAAACAGTGAAACTTCGGGGAGAGTTAACATCCCTAGGTCACGATATCAAATTAGCAGAACCCTTTTTTGACATTAATGGGATGGAAATTGCAGCGTTAGGTTTGATTTTCTCATACGTATACGAGATTGCATGTAGAGAAACTTCGAGACGTTATTTTTCTTTTTATTTACAAGAATGCCGTATATTTCAGGTTGTAACACATACATTACAAAATAATTCAGAAATTGATATTTAATAATAATATTTATTCAACCAAAAGCTCAGAGAAAATAAATAAATACTTTTTTTTAATTTAATTAAAACATATTTTCTATAATGCAAACATTTTGTTTCGGTTGTACCATTATGGTTTTATAAAATTAATATTATCATAATTAATTAATTAATATTGTTTATAATTAAGACATAACTTCAAGAAGAGCCTCTATATCATATATAACACATTACTGTATTACAATTTTTCTTTTGTACGATTTTGATGATTTATTTTTTCTTAAAAAATCTTGGAGACTTCCGCATTTTCTTCTGAATTCTGGGGTATAGCGTTACATCTGTCTTTCTGGCAACATTTCATCTTTTCTTGCGGACAGATTTACTTGGAGCTGCTACAGTTGTTGATGAAAATCTTCTACTGCAGTACCAAAGTACAAGTAGCAGACAAAGAACGTCAGCAACAACCGACCTTAGTCCTCCAGCGTTCGAACTAGTCGTTTGAATGTTCGACGCACTATGTAGCAGAAATATTTGTCATATCAACTATCGAGCTCACTTGACTCAAACGTTCGATCCAAGATTCGACACATTGTGTAGCGTCAGCTTAAGCGCATACACTAGCGCCCCCGATTGCTAAGATGCAACAGAACTACTCAAAGCTCTAAAAGTCTTGCCTTCGAGAATAATTTCATTTGTATGAGATACACATCACGTAAAGATTGTACAAAGATAAAATACGGACAGATGAAAGTTCTCATTAAATTGAAATGAATAATACATTTTAATTTTTTCACGCTACTTGTAATAGATATATTTTATTAATATAAATTTAAGCAGTCACAGTAATTCCAGTCAGTATTTTGATAAAATAAGCGGCCCTTTGTCTTGACTCCACTCACCAGATTTTGTACAGCGGCTTTCGTGATTAAATTTTATGCATCATTCCAAGTTCTTTTCAATTTGGTAATGTTTCCTACTTCTTTTTTTGTTTTCCTAAGTTTTTTGATGTACAAGAGTTCAATATCCTTCCACTGGACGAAGCTCAGGACAGCTTAGTGAATTACTATCGCCTGGAACAACTGTTATTCTATTGATGTCATACCTATCCACTGGTTTAGACTAGTGGCACAATGCAAGATCTGGCCAGAAGACTAAAGTTTTTTTTTCATGTCAACTGACGGTACCTGTGGAGAAGAAACTAGAGCTTGTGCTACCACATGTACAAATTGCCTCAAAACAAGTACTACGTTTTTGGAAACTTTAATTGAATTTTCTTCTTAAATGGTTCTAGAACGCTTTTCTTATCCCTTTCCGTTTAGAACTCATTTCCAGGCAACAGTTTAATTTGAGAATTTTTAACTATTTTGAAACTTTTCTAAAGGAAAAGCTTGTATTTTTCAAGCATGTGATATGACAAATCATTTGCTTCAAGCAGCAAAGTCTATGATTAAAACAAAGCCTATTTAGAATTAAAAGCAAATAGCTTTATTTTCGACAATGTTATAACTGAATTAAGTTGCCCGGATTTTATCGTGTACAAACTTTACTTCACTTATTTTTATTAACTAATAATTACATCATCACGTGTTTATCCTGGTCGCTTCTTAGTTACTAAGTTTGAGTGGCCATGAAACAATGCCAGAGTCACTGGTGATGATGGCAATAGCGAATTAAAATATTTGGTTTTGAACAGATTCAATGTAGTTACAGTTCTTCCAGAAATATTTCAAAGTTTATTGAGAGCTGTCACCAACGACGACCGGTGACCCGGTTAACGACTTATCTGCAGCTCCCATTGCGTCCGCTTGTAATATATCTCTTCTGAGAAAGAAATTATTCTCCTCCATTGGTTTATCTCGCAAAGATTTTCTCACATTCATGCACGACTTGGCCTCTAATGTTTCCGTCGACGATTTTCTCTGACATTTTATGTCATTCTTCTCTATTTTCATTCGCACGTAACGCTCGCTCTCACTGGAGCATAAATTAAGGAAGTTCGTGTCTTCACCGTGTACGTTTTACGTTGTCAGGATACAGCTTAACTTGCAACGAATACCTTACCGTGTTTATAATATAACACTTGGAGATATTAAATTCGCTAACAAAGTTACTACAGAAACTTTTCCAAGTAAGAAAATTTCGAACAATAGTAAATGTGATCCTATTTTGAAAAATTATCTACGATTTGCAATTTTTGAAACACTATCTTTTATTTTCTGAAGTTATTACTGCAGAAATCGCAACAAAATTAATCCATCCTACAAGTATCATTTTGAGCTGTTTTTAAAGGTATAATTTTTTCTTACATTGGATTTTAATACCATTAAATAGAGCCAATTTGTAGCAGCCTGTATATTAACGAATTGAAAAGTCCGTTCTGTACGTGGTGCATAATGTAAACATACTTAGAAAATTTATTTAAAGAAGTTTACTTAAATTACAAAGAAAACTTCTGTGAAAATACATTGGTGTAGGTGTATAAATAATGACCAACAAGGTGTATAATATAAAACAGAGCACACATAAAATCATCAGCATTGGATCTGTTACGTTTGCCTAAGATAATTGCCTCTGTTATTTGTGTAAACGTCGTTTGGCCCGAGCCTAATTCTCACGTAGTTACGCCAAGAGTTAGGAGGGTGTAATATATTTGACTCGCGGAAAGCATCTTGTACTTCCCGTACCAGAAACGCAGAACAATAAAATACATTAGACTTCCGCTTGTACAGGGCGGTATTATTAATTATGGCCTCGGAGCGTTCACCTTGCGAAAACTCGAAAGCCTTTGTTACCGCACCGGGTAATTATTCTAAAATACGCGCGAAAAATTAAACGCATTTGTCTAATTTAAATGCGGAAAGGGGAGGCGAATTTGCGGGAAACCACCTTGTCTGGGAAGCCTGGTATGAATTTAAACGAGTGTCTTTGAGTACCTGCATGATTAATTCAGATATTTTTAATAATGTCGGGTAATACGTCTGGTTTGAATGCTTGAGGGAAATTTTCCATATTTAAACGAGACTTACCGATTCTTGTTTTAATATATAAACTACAAAATATAAATTCTGAACTTCTTTAGAGAGATTTTGATAAAAAATCTACTCCCTTCATGACTGAGTTTGAAAAGTGTCATAAAGAAAATTCTATGAAAAGCAAAATATTGAGAAAAATAATTTTATTTTATGCAGAACACATTAATTGTCTGGCAATTTTGTGGTAACATATTTTGTTTACAAATCCAATTAAACAAGTGAATTTCAAAGACATATTTTATTAACCATTCTGAACAAGTTGCAATTTTAATTTTCGTTCTTTTGTGTCGTCTTTAGTTTTTTAGTTTTTTTTTTAATTATTATGTCTGTATTTTCGTACTGTAGTGTTGTAGTGAAAATTTTTATCATTATAATTATTTTATTATTTTTTTATAATTTGTTTTACTTTCTCCAGCTTTTCTCTCCCGTAATTTATTACATTTATTTATTTGAAAGGGAAAGTCAATTTCATAATACGTGCTTTATTTCTTCTTAATTGTTTGTGTAAATTTTAGATTTTACTCCTTCACGGAAGAATAATTTTTTTCACAAAATTTTATTTCCGCCTTCATTTTTTTAATTTTACCTATTTAATTTTCTATTGTTATTACATATTTATTTAGAATAAATATTATTTAGAATAAATTATTGTTGAATCAAAAAATCCAAAACAAAAAAAAAAAAACGTAAAATTAGAAAACATAAAAACACAAGGAAATGACTACGACATTCGAAATAAGTTATTTAATATTTTCCACTGCATACATCTGTATTTTAAGGCTATTAAAAATATATCGAAGATGTAGGTGATAATTAAAGTCAAGGATAATTGTTACTGAAATAGCATGTATTAACTGCTTTTGTAATTTTAGCAACAGCAATAGCAAATTGCTAATTGTTGCTCAGCGAATTAAACGTCTACTTTTTGCATCATCCGAGCACTCTCACGAGTCCCATTGTACGAAATTAATTAGAACTCTTCCCTTTCACCTAATTTATTCCTTTAGTGTCGTTTCCCCGTGTTCATCCAGCCTTTCACTTTTAAAACATCTCGTTCGCTCTTGTCCGAATTGCCTTCATACACACATACATGTCAATTTACTCGTAATTACGTAGCTCTTTCATTTTCTGAAAATTACATCTACAGGGACTGGAAAAGTACCTTTATGCAGGTAGGTATACCCTCTTTTTATAATAAAATAGTCATTTTGTGAAAATCACCTTAAAATCCTGTAAGGGTTGATAGGGAGTCCACAAATTATTAGTTGACGATAGGTCCATTAAATAAGGTATATGTTGTTTTATATTTAATTTTTGTACTATAGTCAGTGGAAGGAAATTCTTTTTCCTGTAAAAGCTCTATGCTTAAAAAAGATACGTACGTACAGTGATAAGAGGCAGAGTAATGAAGATCAAAACGTTAAAAGTGACTAAAAAAATGTACCTAACGGGATTCTTACCTTACTTGTTGGCAAAAACATTAAGTTTGAGATTAGAAGCCCTTGCTAATTACCATACTTCGGATGTTTCGGGCGTTGCCATAGCTACACAATGCACGAGTGGCGAATGTATGTTACTCACTGGTTGTACTGTGATGTATGTACACTAACTATTGGTCCTCGTATAGTATAACCATGACGACCCCCAAACAATCCTAAGTCTGCTAATGACATACCGTAACTACATTTGAAAATGTTAAGAGACGAATATTTAATACAAATTACGCTAATAGTTAGGCTAAGAAAAAGTTTTGGTTGTCAATGAATGTATGTCAATGGAAAAATAAATTATATCATGTTTCTCAGAAGGAAATAGTTATTTTTGAAAGAACTTGAGTGACCACGGATAGTAATCATCTCTATCACAAGTGCGTTTTACACAAAATTTGGCGACCAGAGTTTGTTCAACTGTGAATTTGTGGGACGAACATAGGGGTATTGGACCCAAAAAGTTGGCCAAAATTATTTTTTCATATTTTCGCGTTTATTCGGTGACAATAAAGTATTTTGGGCTAAAATTTGTTTTATGTTACCATATACCGGGCGCACACTTTAATTATGCACCACATGAATTTCTTTTAATTCCTGCCCCCTATTGAAGTTACTGTTCAAGAAGCAACATGAGTGAATATGATCTATCCGTTCGCCGCAAGACGTCTCTTTAATTTCCGAGATTATACAGGATGTTCATGAGGAGCCGGTACACTAGCAAATTGCATTATTTGCATTTTTATGAAGTAACCTATATTAGAAGTTTCAAGACTTTCCCGCTCGAATTTAGAGTAATATCAGAAAAACAAATGACTATCATATTTACGAGGTTTTCCATTGTTTTCAATTTCCTTAAACGAACATTACATTTTTTATCATCGTATCATTTAAAAAAGTTGAAAACAATCGAAAATCTCGTAAACCTGATATTTATTCATTTATTTTTCTTCAGGTATCATTAATTCGAGCAGGAAAAGTCCTGAAATTTCTCTGATTTATAAGCTACCTACTGAAATTTCAAATGAAAAAATTAGCTATTGTAGCCATTTTCCGTGAGTACCAAGATTTAGTTACTAATTATAAAATTAAATTATATTCCTAAAATACCGTTCCTTCAATTGAATTCCTCATTAAAATAAGCTATGATTTTTTTTATGAAGTTGGCGGCACAATTCTAGAGAAAACAGTTGTCATTAACTGTCAGTACTGACAATGACATCAAATAAAAACACAACATTAAAGTTTAAAGTAGATGCTCAAAGTGCTCTCCTTCAGCTTGAATACATAAGCGTACTCTGCGTTTCATGTTTTCAAACCCGTTTGCTAAGTGTTCGGGGGTTATGTTAGCACACACATCTGTAATGCCCGCACGAAGTTCTTCGATTGTGTGACGCGTAGTTCTAAAAACTGTGTTTTTCATGATAAATGAAGTAATCCATAACTGTGAGATCCGGAGACCTTGCAGGAAAATTCACAATCCGATTATCGAAAAACTACTGCAGGAAAGTCATTGTTTGATGAGCTGTGTGGGCAGTAGCATTGTCTTGCTGAAAAACCCTTCTGTAAGTTCATCATCATGTAGTTGATTAATGAAAGATTCTAATAACTCATTTCGGTACCTTTCAGCAGTTACTGAGTCGTTAAGAAATATTGGTCCGCTGATACGCCTTCTTGACACTGTTAGCCAAACACAAATTTTTAATGGATGTAATGGAGTTTCCACAAATTCATGGGGATTTTCTACTGACCATATTCTCATATTCCGTTTATTTAAATACCCTGAGAGATGAAACCAGATCTCATCGGAAAAGAAACACTTGTCAAGAATGTCGTCGTTGTTTAAGTTATCAAGAAACCACTGACAATATTCTGTTCTTCTGTGAAAATCTACTGGCTTGAGTTCGTGGACTGCTTGAATCTTATATGGATAAAGCTTTAAGTCTTTTTTAAGAATAGTGTGACATGTTCCCACTGATAGCTGAACTTTTTGTGAAAGTTTCGCAATAGATTTCTTGGGAGAGTGTTCCATTCGATCCCGAACATCTTCAATGCAGGCTGCAGTCCTTTTCTTAGCTGCTCCGCTCCCTGTTTTGCGACTAAGTGATCCTGTTTCACGAAATTTAAGAACACAAGCATGGATATGTTTAACTAGCTGTTCATAAGTAATAGCAAAATTAGGAAACTGCTGTCGAAACTTCTGTACACACTGATTAATTGAATAAACTAACTCTCCATTTTCTATTCTACCGGTTTGAAAATAACTTCCAACAATAAATATTTTGTGCTGTAATTCTAACATTTTGAATTAATTGAAAATACAAAGTGTCAATTTGACATTTGTTTAATTAAATAATTGAACAGCTATCAGTGCTGCAAATGTTAGGAGAAAAAAAACTGTGAAATCATAGCCCACTTTAATGAGGAATTCAATTGAAGGCACGGTAGTAAGCTTTTGGAGATGATATTTTAGAAACTTAATTAATTTAATATCTTGAACGCGATGCGAAGATAAAATACCTAACATTCCATTTAAAATGGACACAATAAACAATAGAAAATCTCGAAAACTTGATAGTCATATGTTTTCCGAAGCACCATAAAATCGAGGAGGAAAAATCCTGAAACTTTATTACTAATTTAAGTTACTTCGTAAAAATTCAAATAAGAAAGTTAGCTATAGTAGCGGATTTTCATGAACACCTGTACATGACAGTTTGTGTATGAATTTTTTATTTTGTTCTTCAGGATATGTAGAACTATGTCGTGTTGCATAAAGTCTAGTTTTTTGCAAATTTTTTGCCTACTATTGCAAGACACAGCATCAAGAAAATAATATCATAAATTTATAGGCAAATTTCGGCAGCCGATATCTTCAGATATTTAAAGTATCTTACTTACTGTAAAACATAATTGAAAAAAATCGACCCGAAAACGCCCTGACATATAAGAAAACTCTTTCGATTTACACTAATAACCGAAAATTCAACAACATAAATTTGAAATATCGTTAGTTTGAAATATTTTAAATACTGACAATAGCATTTAAAAAATAATGGTTGATATCAACAGTGCTTACTTGGCTGAACATCTTCCGTTGCAAAAATCACAGCATATAGCTTCAAAGAAGAATTAGAAGCAGTTTAAATTTAATTATTTTTTGAGTTAGGCATGTACGTTTAACACAACCGACTAATGTGCTTTGATCCCTTTGATGGTATTTTGTTCATCTACCCGAGGAAAAAAATAAGTTTATCCTCTTGATCCCTAAGTATTGTTCTATCTTAGGTAATAGTTATTGTAGTCAAATTCACGATTTTGTATCATTCGACTTTTGGCCAGCTTTTCGGGCCAAATACCCGTAAGTGGGACGGTTATATCACACAGTTTTACAGAATTGTGATTTTCTAATTGGCGTACGAGTGGAATCGAGCATCCGAAGAAGTCTAGATCTGTTCTCCGGCAGTCATTCACCAATATAGTAAATCAATTAATAGATATAATGTCCAGGGAAACCTCTAAACAAATTTGTTGCAAATCTTTTTTGATTGCAATGAATCCCTCGAGCAGTTTGAGCCTTATTTTGTTTGCAGTGGAAATCCCGAGCTACGATTCTGCTGATGAGGCTCCAAATAGGGCTGAAATAGTCGGTTTGCAGTAGAAAGATCAAGTTACGCTTCTGCTGACGAGGATGCAAAAACGAAATGAAACAGGTATACAGAAGATGATCAAGGGATTCGCTTCATTCAAAGATGATTTGCAACAAAATTTGTTAAAACTTTCCTTATGCTTTGAGGGCCTTGTATGGGATGACTTGTTTCAATTTGTCAGTCCTAATGCAATGTAAGGTCAGAAAGCGATCGCAGAGTGTCGCTGCTTACATTTTTCTAGGGAAAACATTTGCGGAAATTTATGAAAGTGTGTAGGCCGTTGACGATACATCTTAGTTTTGGAGAAAAAGATGCAAAAGTCAAATGGGTACAAGCAAAAATTCATAAATCTAAACCTACGTTTGAATGACATTCTTGAGCCGTCAGCAAAAGATGACGCAAACAGTCAAAGTAGTGACAGCAGTACTGTAAAGAATGTTTCATCTGTAAAGAAGCGTAAATTCAACTTCCTCATCTGGAACTGAAGAAATTTAATGGTGATGTAGCAGAAAGATTGTCATTCTGAAGCACTTTTAAGAAAGGATACAAGATGCTGCCATACCCAAACGAAGACGAGTTCCAATATTTGCTGCAAATTATTGTATGTACCTGGCTCTCAGGCTCAAGAAGCTGTTAGAAGCTTTTCATTAACAGAAACTCCGAAGGCAATTGAATATGTCAAGTCTCGTTTCGGAAGGGATGAATTAATTGTGGGGTTTATGTCAGAGAATTGCTGAAACTTGTTTTTGAACTCCAAGAAGAAAATAGAAGTGATCTGTCATAGGTATTACACGATTGCATAGATCGCTTTAGAAACACTAGGCGTTGTTACAATAGAAAATGTGCTGCAATATTATATCCATTGGTGGAATCATGTCTTTCAGTACAACTGCCACGAGTGTGGCAAAGATTAGATACAGGTGGGTCAATTCAAACTCGTCTTTAGAGTTTAATGATTTTTATGAAAAGAGAAGTAGAACACGATGAGCATATTTAATTGGCGACAAAAGGAAAAGAAATAATATTTTGCAATGGAAAGCACGATAATGACGCTTGCTTTAAAGAACAGAAATTGAGTCTGCAGGAGAAGTGAAAAATTTTGTCTGAACAGAAGACATATGAGTAAAAAATGCAAGCAGAAGTTAAGGTGAATTGTATGCAGTTTTCAACACGTTACTATATGTGTGCTATATGTTGACAATTAATAAAAAACCGTCAAGTAGTAGTCACAATGATAAACCCTTGGATAAACTAGATAAATCCATTAGCGATGATAATGATGCATTGGCATGCATTTTTCTGAAACACACGTGTTTTTACAAACGTTAAGGGCAAAAATACGTAATGACACAACTACACGCGAAGTATAAGCTTTGATCGACACGTCACAATCATACATTTTAAAACCTATTGTTAAAGAGATGGAATACAAATCTAACTTTCAAATTTGCTACAAACTTAAGAGACAGGAGAATATTTGTCATTCTCTCTTCGGTGAAAATTTAACTGAAAAAAGAGCATACGAGCTTTGAGATTAGATTGGTGAGTGCAAATGTAATGTAAATTTGAAGCTTCAGGTCAATCAGTAATTTGTCCTAATATTGGGACGACATTATACAATGGTTTATACGTAGCTGAGCTAAGAAAATGTGGAATGCAGAGAATGCAAAGAACATGGACCAATAGAATACCAATAGGCGCAATTGTTGCAGGAAAGTGGTTTACTGGCCATCAGTATAGCCTCAATAATGGATTAGTAGCCACAGCTACACATTTAGGTAGGACTCTCCTTGGGAAGATACCAATTAAGCAACAGTTACTCGACAATGTCAGTTACAGCACTGTTGATAAAAGAAATGAAGATTGAAGAATTATGGCATTTAGTTGTTCTGGGAATTATAGATCCAGGAGGAAGAAAATCTAAGCAAGGAATTAAAGAAGTAAAAATTCATTTCAAGAATTCAGTGAATATTGACGAGAAGGGAAGATATAAAGTACACATGCCTTGGAGCGCAGATCATGGATCACTTCCTGAAAACTTCAATATAGCCAAGAAAAGATTGAGCAATGTTATAAAGAATAGGGTCATATTTTTAGAGTTGGAACATATGGATGTAATAGAAGACGTGACAGAGCTAAACGCATCTGGACCAGTTTACTACTTACCATATCGTCCGGTTATTATATCTTAAGGTGCAACTACCAAAATAAGACCCGTATTTGATGTGTCTGCTCTTGGAAAAGGAAAACCTATCTGAATGATTGTTTACAAAACGGACCAAACCTAATAGAACTGATTCCTTAGTTATCAATAAGTTTTCGATTACAAAAAATTGGTGTAATATCTGACATTGCGAAGGCTTTTTTGCAAATCGTTGTTCAGGAGAGTAGCCAAGATTTTCTTCGTTTTATTTGGCAGAGAGTCGATGACAAAATAAAAGTATATGGGCATAAGAGAGTTGTATTTCGAGTATACTGCAGCCCCTCTTTATTTGGCATGACCATTTAGTACCATTTAGAACGAATATCAGCGCGTAATACCGAAAGAGTCAAATCATATTCTGTTACGGTTAATAAATTAATCATCAAGATCTTTTTTGTCAAAAAAGAACTAATGTAGGTAAGTTTGTAGTAATTTATTTATATATTATAGTGAAAGCCATTGCGGACTTGAAATGAAAGTCGTACAAAAACCACCATCTGTTAGACTTCAGTCAATTCACGAAGTCAACCCTTTTTCGCTCTATTTTCTTTAATCAAAAAATCAAAACCTGCTTGATGAACTTTTCAATTGCACACTCATTATATATGTTTTATTTAAATAAGAAAGTTAGTATCGACTTCTGGTAGAACCGGAAGTCCGCCGTGATTGATTTTTTGTTACTTAAATAGTTCGTTACCCATTATAAGCATGTACAATTTTGAACAACTTGTAAAACAGTTTCCAATGTAATCTAATAGGTCACTTACCGACAATATCCTAATTTTTAATTAGAAAAATTTTGTGCAAATCGTTTTTGATTACAGTGAAAACCTCGAGTAGCCCCTGTACAGCTGTTTCAGCCCTGCTTATGAGGACTTATTAGGAGCAAATCCCGCTTCAATTTGTCTATCCTACTGCAATGTTAGGTCAAAAAGCGATCGTAAGTTGTCGCTATTTTATCTGTTCTAATTTTTAATGTTGTAATAAATAAAATGTTATGATTTGGTGAAATCAGAATCACAAAGTGTTCCGCTCTTTGGAAACAGAAAAGTTAAATTGACGTCAAGTATGGACTAAACCCTCTTTATAACAGAAAACTTTTTGTCGTAACTGGAAGGTACGCGAGCAAATACACTAGAAATCGCAATAAAGATTTTTCTGGTAGCCGGCCGAATGTATATTACACCGACCTTCTTTTTTGTTTCAACTATTACAATAAAAGGTAGCGCTCCCGCACGGAGTATTACAGCTCGAGGTGATAATACCACCGCCGCTCTTCTGCCGAATGTTCTTCGGAATAAACGACGCAGGTTTTTTGCTCGTTTACTATTAAGACATTTTCTAAATATGAGAGCTGAGTCCTTAACTCCCCTTCTTTATTTGAGAGTCGATCTCCTGAAACGCTTTGCGGGAAATATTTTTAAGCGGAATGGTAGTTCGTGAGTTTTATTAAAGTTTTATTACATTGCCACATTTTTTTTTCCTTGAAGCAAAACTTGCTTTGTTTTATACATACTGCTATGTTATTTTAATTGAAGGTTTAATTTTGATTATGTTAAAAAGTAAATAAGTTTTTCTTACATTTTTGGGATTTATTATTATGATTTCGTATCAGAATTTTGTTTAAAGTCAGTGTAATTTTCGTGTATCAAAGGAGAATTGTAATTCCAAGGTACTTCGCCTCAAATAATGCTTACACTAAAACACAAATTTTGTTCCATGAATTAAATGATATGGGTTACGACAAAACACATTGAACCGCAACCTAAAGTCAGTCTTGAAGCTTCTACGTTGTAACAAAGAACTGCAGGACTTTGTTGATATGAAGGCATCTCTTAAGCCTAGGAAAAGGTGAACACATTGTAAGCCAAAATGTTCATCTTCGGCCAAGGAGTCTTCAAGCATCACGACAACGAGAAACACATTCGTGGAAACAAAACAAAATATGTACGGAGATCATTGTTTAATATCCGTAAAGAGAATATATTTAGGAAAATTGTAAAATATTACATAAGTCGGTAGCAACAGTAATAAGGAAATAGTTTTTTTGTGAAAAGCAATAAAACACATTTAGCAAAAAAGTGTTTAGTAGAAATTGGGAATGACGCGCTCTAAGGAGAAAACGAGAGGGAGATGTTTTTCTTGTATGATCTACATAAAGGGGATGAAGCGAAGAAGACACAAAATACCAGCAAAGATAACGTCGGGTGTCATCAAAAAAGTCAATTAAAAACGGAAGTATAGTGTCGAAATGAATTAAATTTATGAACGTGTGCGTGCGTGTACACTAATAATAAAGTGCAGATGGGACAAAAGTCGTAAGATGAACAAAAATATTAACATAACGTCGGGAACTATTTAGCAACTTATCAATTTTAAAAAAGATTGTTCATATAAATTCAACGTAAAATGTCAAGACAAGTAATAAACACTTAAAGGAAAGCTAGCGTATCAGTATCACAAAAATAAATATCAAACAGTTAATAACTCTATAGCAAGAACTTAGTTTGTTATAATCCGTTTAAAATAAAGAAATACATTTCATTTATTGTTGCAAAATCAAAAAAAAAATATTAAGTAAACCCATAGAAGAAAATAAACGATTTTAATTTGTTCTGAATTTAATTCAAAATTATAGTTGAGCTTTTATTTATAACAATTAGAAAAGAACCCAAACGATTGTTATAAACAACAAACAAAAAGGTCACGACCCTGGACCTATAAGAGTTTCATGTTAACAAAAATTTATATGCGTTTTTATAAACAAAAATTGTTGTACGAAAAATAACAATAACGCTGCAATATGCTTCATTTTGTTATTTCCTTGCTTTTTTCAAGCCCAGCTCTAAACATTTTTACACTATACCATAAGTTTTCTTTTTAATTTTTATTTATAGCAACAAACGCTGAGTTTATTTTATGGGTGGTCGGTAATATATTTTTTTCATGTTATTATAAACTATCAATAATAGCTTAACTAAATATATACGCGGTTAACAAACAACCGCGTTTCACGGACGAGGCCAGATAACAAATTATTTACAATAATGGAATTATTTGTTTCCATTCACCAATTGATAAAACGATTATCAAATGAAATTAAAAATCTAAATGTATTGCAATTGGTTTCAACGCTCTAATAAATATATTGCGAAAGCCGCACTTTCAATATACAATCGAAGAAGCTACTCAACCGCGAGTTTTTTTTATTTGTATATATAGCAACTGTGTATACTTTTTATAAAAAAAAAAACTTGTCACCGCATTGTTTTACTGCAATTTATAGGCAATCAACTATACATATACAATGCATTGACTTTTTATAAAAGTATTCATAGTACCTACAAATAAAAAAATATGCATGGTATATGTTTTGTCAACATTTGTTTTTGATTCACTAAGAAAAGGTTTCTTAGGAGGTTTATTTTTTGTAACCGACTAAAACGTATCCATATATCCAATCGCGACCATCGGGTTGAGAAACGATGCTCTAGATCTTTAGAAAACAAATTTCATATTAGTTTGAAGTGTACCGTGTTTTGTAACAACATAAATAAGGGCGAAATGTGAAGGGTAGTGCATGTATGAATCATTTATACAACGTGCGAGCTCCTAAAAAGAGGATTGGCTGATCAAAACGCGCAAGAAGGGTCGTAAACTTATGTAATAAGGTCATCTATTAAGTTAACGTCTACATAGCAAGTTTCAAACGATGTATGTAGTCGTGAATTCGTGTAGTTCTCCGTAAGTTTGCAAGTTTAGCGGGTTCGTTAAAGAGGAATGAAGGGTTCTCGCCGACTGTATATACATATCTTGTTATGAACTCGGGTTGTAACATTTATCCAAATGTCTTATTAACTACTATTTAATTACATCTTGTTTTTTAATATCTATATTTTTTCTTAATTTTTAATAATCCCAAAGCAAAAGCAACAGTTTCCTACATCAGCAAGTATATTTTTATTGAATCATTTTCACTTAATATGTATCAAAAGAAAATTGCATTAAATATGTTTACTTACCACTTCCTGGAACGTAGATGTTTAGAAAAAGGCAATCCTCGGATTGGTTAACCAATAAAGGTACCAACTTTTTTAGATAGTGATAACGTCCTTTGGGCATGTGAAGTAACGCGGCGGTTTTATTCGAAACGTCTGGGTATTTTTGGGGACACACTCCCCCAAATGCGTCAGCGAGTCGCGTGCCCGGCCACGAAATTGGGGGTTGTGGAGGACGAAATCTGAGCGGACCTACAGGAGGCGCTGCGTACGGCACTCCACGGAACACTTCTACAGGTTCAAGATGTCTGGAGTTCAATTCCAAAATGATACCGCGAATAGCACCTGAAACACAATGAAGGGATTACATATTTAATTTCTAAGAGTGATAAATTGAAGAAAAAAGTTTTATTTTGGTTATCAAAGAATTAAAACAAAAAGAAAAAGAAAGCTCAGAAATCATAATTTGTGACACTCCGGACAAAATCATGAAAATAATGACAACAATTGTCTTGTCACTGCAATGGATAGTGACTTGCAATTATTAATTTATTGTATTCATAAATGTAATAGTTATTATGTTCCCTATAGCAATAATTAGAGCTGTTTAAAATCAAACCTTCCAAATTCTTGGAAATCCACCTGAACCTAAATTAAAATGTTAATAAATGATAATGGTTTCCCCATAATAAAAACCTTAATAATACGTTTTTTCTAACGATTTCACAATATTGCACAATCGTGGCAACTCATATTGCATCATTTTGGCCATAAACAAATCGTTACTAACAAATGGTAGACAAATGATAATTCTGTTTCACTCAAACTCTCGCATTACTTGTTTACCACCGTTAACAACCCCGATTCGTTCATATGTCACTTTCGTTTCCCTTACGTGATTTGAGCCATTTTTTCCTGAGTTTGGAGCAGTTCTTAGCGAACTCTTTGTGTAGTACATATAAAAAAGAATTTGTTACAAATTAAGTGAAATTAAGTATAAACATTGGACCATATTCTCATCTTACGAATAGATGTTTACTCCGAAGGCTGTTGTCGACTCTCGAAGAGGACCCTCGAATCATTTTTGTGATTCGCTTGACAACTCACATCCTAGGCCCTACCGCAGGAGGTAACCATTTTCTGATTTATTCCTTCCGCATTGGATGACCATTACATAGCGCACATCCCGGAATACTGACTTTTGTGAAACAAAACAAAATTTCCGAATGTGCCTACCAGTTCGTAATTTTGAAATATTTACGATCAATTTGAATTTTAAGTTACACTCGAACCAAACTCAAGTAAAGGTTAACGTTAACGCTTTACTTGATATTTTATTTCGTGCACTGAGTTGTTGTCTTGGACACATCCGCCATTTCTTAAAACTGGAGATAATTTTTGGTCGGACGTATGGTAGATACCATGGTATTGTACACTCCAGTTGGCGCCAACCGGTAACTTAGTATTTAATATACTACTTTTGTGGATTTCCTCTTATTTCTCCATGACCCTCTCCGACTTTAAACCTCGCCGCTGGTATCACGTTGTGTCCCTCTGCGACGTCAATAATTCAATTATAGGGAATCCGGGTTCGCAGGTAAGAACTGCCCTGCCTTGTTATATGTACCTCAGTTATGCGTGTAACCTTTATCGCCCCGAATCAGAATAATTTTTTTGGCCACACTAACGCCCAACAACAACTAACGCCCAACGTGACATCTCGTAACAATTGGCCCAACGTAACAATTGGGCCAACACGTAACAATTGACGCCCACAACATCTTATGATTTTGGTAGCAGAAATTGTTTCAAAGCATCAACCACGTGCTTCGGAGCACTTTCTGAGCGAACACTTTAACACCTGAAACTAGTCGTGTTCAAAATAAAGAACTCCGAAAATTGTAGTGAGTCATATCTTCTCCTACCCAAAAAAAAAAATATTAAGTGAGAATTCGTTTATGCGGCCTGGTGCGCCTTTTGGCTGTCTAAAGTGAAATATTTACTACTACAAAATATTTTGTTGGTAAAATTATAAATCTCAACTAATTAGTTGACCTTGCAATTAATGGCGCTTTCTCTCTTTCATTGTTTTTTTAACCTTTTGTTCTTCTTGGAATTATATGTATGTGATGGTCGTTATTTTGGTCCAGTTTTGTAGTTACTTGCAAACAGCAGTATTTTTGATTCAGAATTAATCAAAAAATGTCAATTGAGTAAGCAGTGTTTTCTTTACAATATTCTTCCGCGTAATGCCTTTAACGAATCAAGACGAGTTAAGTGCGATTTGTAAAGTAGTGCGGAAACTGCTGTTTTGCCAATTCTTCTCTTTTGTCTTAAAACAGTTTGCCCTGGCGCTTTATTTATTTAACATCTAAAATCCACCTCTCATCTTCAGTGAGCTGGCAAGCATAGGAGTTTACTTCCGTTGCACTTTATTATCGACCGTAACCTAAGTTGTGGGGTCACTTTTTGCAGCCTTACAGCTTTTAAATAAAATATTCCTTAACAGCAGCACGGAATTACAAAAGTAACATACATGGAATAATAAATAATAATAGGAATAAATAAAATAATGAAATTACAAATATATGTAAATTAAATGTAGGTAACCAAAAAGAAAACTAAAACCTTCAATAGGTACGGTACAAACGACGTAAGTACAAATTATAAAAATGATCCAAGGACTAAGATGGGTGCTAGAGATGAAAGCCACACTTGGTGGATACCCGGTATAGTTAAGGTACGAAACGTAGATTATGAACTAGAAGAATCAACCAAAATTCATAAGCTAGAAAAGAAAGGTATGGCGGATAATGTTTAAAGTACAAAATTAAAAAGAATTAGTAACGGAAATGTAGACAAAAGGTTATGCAATATATCCGGAACGAATTTATCAGCAACATTTTTAAATCTAATGTTGGTGCTTAAAACCTTTATTAGGTTGCTTATTTTTAAGGAATCAAGGTAACATCCATTTTAGCTTTTCAAAAATTCAATGTAATATGCATTGCTCTTTTGAACCTGAAAATGACAACTTAGGTGAAATTACTTTCTACAAGCACTCAGTTATACCCTGCACCGCGACATAGTTTTGCGGTTTCATAAATATTAAATACTCAATATTCAAACTAGGGTTTTCTCTACTACTCTTCTCGAGATTTTGTTACAGCTGGACGCTAAAAAATTTTCTATTCAGACGAGAAGCGCCGTCTATTGGTCAGTTGACTCTTTCGCGTTTTGACGGAAACACGGACGGAAGCAAGTGTTACGGATTCTCGAGAAAGCACGCCATTTCTCCGGAATATTCTAGAGAAATCGGGATAGTTCCATGGCGTTCCAGGCGTTTTTAGTAACGCAGGTACTGGATACTTAATAATCTCGCAATTTGAACAGTTTATATTTAGCGAGTATCTTGGGCGACATAATCGGTGAAATATTGTAGTTATTTATTAAGATAAGTGTTGTAAGTTATTATTCAAATAATTTATGCCGTATTGAGCTAAAGTTTTATTAAAATGTTTGAAATTAGTGGAGGAGAATTATTTGCGAACCCCGAAATCGTAGTCGTAGGGAAAAACCTATTTTCATAGAGCAGTCTCTAAGCTCTTAAACCGTCCTGTTGTTTTGTAGATGTTTTAAATTTTCATGTAAAATATTTTTGCAACGTATCAAATCTTTTGTCTTAAACAAGGTAGAGCTTACATTGACAGTATCGCATTTTATATGCGGAGGTCTGGAAATGTGCACCCAAATAGAAATCGCCGACATGATTAGTGCAACTAAGTACAATGGTTAATGCCTCGCACCTGTTCATGTTATGCTTGTTGTGACGTGCTTGCTAGATGCAACACAATTCGTATGCGATATACAAAAGACTCATCACATCAAGTAATGCGATTAATTTGTAATTTGCAATGTAATACAACTAATTTAGAAATAATCCACTGGAATTACTGTCTGCCGTACCGCAAGCAAAGTACGTGTTTTGAGAGCATCCATTAGTAAAACGGATACTCTGAAATAAAAACTAAAACATTTCATATGAAAATGTCTTAGAAAAAAACCAACCTGTTTGAATTTCGACTATGCGAGAGCTGTATCTCGGCCCTGCATCAATAGACGTTAGAACAGCCAGCAAAAGAAACGAAGAGAGCCTGCTTTGGCAGCCACATCTGGAAGGCATGGTCTGCAGATCTTCCAGTAAGTTCAAGCATCACTTTGCTGCTGCTCAACCCCTCAGTTTCCGTTTGGTTTCCCTTTATTTATGAATAAACTTCGATTGCCTTTTGCCACCCTGCAATAAAAACATTGGCTTTAATTTGATGAATTCAAATAAAATCTAGCGAAAATAATGCAAAGCGTAAACAAAAGCCGTACAAAAGGATCGGTTAAATAAAGGTAATTAAATTATTAGGATTTAATTGGCTAAATTCCATTGAATCCTTCTATTGTTATCCGATGATCCAATTAATATTTTCTGGTTGACTGCGTAATGACATTATTCAAAGTGTTATTGTAATAAATAAATTAACCAGTGCTGTATAACTGATATAGGAAGTAATACTCATATATTTCATTTGTTAATATTATTCTGCTTGCAAATGAAAACTGAAAATTTATTAAAGTAAGTATGCAATACGTACTTTGAGAGTTTATGACGCAGAGCTTTACCCCATGTAAACAGCCGCAAACTATTTTTATAACCAAAATGTTTAAAGAGTTCTCTTTAAGTTTGAAACCAATCTATGGTATTGTTACGACTTCGGGGTTCGCAAATAATACTCGTTGACTATTCTTAAGCCCTTTATTAAAACGCAACCGTTTTAATAAACAGAATACACTAAAAATACTCTATAACACTAAGTTATAAATAAATAACAAATCGCACTTCTATTACGTCGCCACTTATGGCTTCGTGATACCTCGCCTTCTTCGCTTACTAGGTAAGAACTCCCCCTCGCTCGACAATCCTCGTATTATATAGGCAAGCCTACATACTCCAGAAAACGCATCGAAATTTCCAGCATTATTCGGGTACCTGCCAGTGAATTCTAGGCCTTTCCTAAGATTAGTCGGACAGAGGCATGCCGTCTGACCACCCGAGCTCACGGCGTAACATTGCCCCATCCTTAGTTCTGTTCGTTCCGAACAGAGTATGGAGCCAAACGGTCGATGTGGATCACTTTCATTTTTCCACGGGGTAGTTGTTGTATCCTGTACACCACATCGTTGATCTTCTTAATTATTTTATAGGGTCCTTCCCAAGACGCCTGTAGTTTTGGAGAGAGTCCGCGAGTCCTCCTAGGATTGTAGAGCCACACCTGATTCCCTTCTTGAAATCCTGTTTCATTGGCTCGTCGATCGTAGCGAGTCTTTATTTTGTCGGTCGCCAAGTTGATATTACGTCGCACGTACTCGTGGGTTCGAGTTAAACGGCGTTCCAGATCTTGCGAGTACTCACTTAATTGCAGTCGAGTCTCTGGTAGCCCAAATTTTAGGTCACAAGGCAAACGCATTTCCCTTCCAAACAAAACACTGTACGGTGTTCGTTTAGTTGTGTCGTGCTCTGCAGAACGGTAAGCCATTAAGAAAAGAGGAAGATGTTCATCCCAATCTCGTTGGTTTTTCGAAACAACTTTGGCTTGATGTCTTTCCAGAGTCCTATTGAACCGTTCTACCATTCCATCTGATTGCGGATGCAAAGGAGTAGTTCCCCAGTAACCGAGTCAATTCCTGGAAAATATGTCCCTCAAAGTTCCTGCCTTGATCGGAATGGATCTCCATGGTTACTCCAAACCTTGTTATCCAGTTCTCTACCAAGGCATTCGCAACCGTTATCGACTCTTGATTTGGTAAAGCGTAACCTTCTGGCCATTTGGAAAAATAATCTGTCACTACCATGATGTATTTGTTCCCACGGTTGGTTTCTGGATACTGCAGCGCAAGTTGTGCATCTGGCACACAAGTTTTCTACATCAGTTCTACATTTCGCCCAGTAGAACCTTTCTGGCACTTTCGATAATGTCTTATTGATGCCCAAATGTCCACCGGTTGGCCCGCAATGAATTTCTTCTAGGACCTCAGCGACTCTTACCCTTGGAAGTACTAATTGGTCTTTCACCTCACTCCCATCAGGTGATTCCCATTTTCTGATTAACAAACCATCCTTCAAGTCCAGAGAATCCCATTGTGCCCAGTATGTTTTGAACACTGGATTCTTTCCTGATATTTCTGCCCAGGTTGGACGTCGATCCCTCTCCTTCCATTCGATTATGGCCTTTATTTCAGGATCTTCTCCTTGCTCCTTTTTGATAGTCTCCGGTTGCCATCTGTCTACTACAATGCCGGTCCTTCTAATGGGAATTATCCCTTCCTTGTCTTCTGCCTTGAGCAGTGCCGACAATCCTCAGGACAAGGTCTTCTAGACAGCGCATCTGCGTTGTTATGGACACGACCTGGACGATGTTCGATTGTAAAGTCGTACTCCTGTAATCTCTCTATCCACCTGGCGAGCTGGCCTTCTATGTTCTTAAACTGAAGCAACCATTTCAATGCTGCATGGTCTGTGCGAAGATGGAACTGTCGACCATAAAGATACTTGTGAAAATGCTCAGTCGTTTTCACTACAGCAAGAAGTTCCTTCCTGGTTACACAGTAGTTCCTTTCGGCTTTTGACAAAACTTTACTGAAGTAACCAATAACACGCTCTTGTCCATCTTGTACTTGCGACAGTACGCCCCCAATTCCATAGTTGCTTGCATCGCTATCGATAATGAACTTGCCCTCAGATTTTGGATAAGACAATATCGGAGCGGTCACCAAAAGGTCCTTTAGGTTATCAAAAGCCTCTTGACAGTTTTCACTCCAGACAAATGTGGTCTTTTCTTCGGTCAGTGCATGTAGGGGTTTCGCTGCCTTTGCAAAGTCCTTAACAAATCGTCTGTAATATGTGCAAAGTCCCAAGAAACTTCGTAATTCATGCACATTTCTCGGTGGTGGCCAGTTCTTAACGGCTGAGATCTTGTCTGGGTCTGTCGCGACTCCAGCTTCAGAAATAACATGTCCGAGGTATTTTACTTCCTTCTGAAAGAACTTGCATTTGACCGGATTCAATTTCAACTTCGCCTCCTCAATCCGTTCGAAGACGTTCTTCAAATTCGCAAGGTGTTCTTTGAAAGTCCTTCCAACGACAATTACGTCATCTAAGTAAACGAGGCAAGTCTTCCAGCTAAGTCCAAGCAATATCAATTCCATGAATCGCTCAAAAGTGGTTGGGGCGTTGCATAACCCAAAAGGCATCACCTTAAACTGCCATAGGCCATTACCCGCAGTGAAAGCCGTCTTTTCCTTATCTTCGGGATGCATTCCAACTTGCCAGTAGCCACTCTTCAAGTCTAGAGTCGAGAACCATTTCGCACCGGATAAGGTGTCAATTGTGTCGTCGATCCGGGGCAAGGGATAGCTGTCCTTTTTCGTCACGTCATTCAATCGCCTGTAGTCCACACAGAAACGTGTGCTGCCATCCTTCTTAGTCACAAGTACAACAGGAGATGCCCATGGACTTTGCGATGGTTCAATAACTCCTTGGTCCTGCATCTTCTTGATTAACTTATCAGCCTCTTCTCTCTTCGCCAATGGCAGTCTTCGTGCGGGTTGACGAATTGGATTTGAATCGCCGGTGTTGATTCTGTGCTGCACGATGTCCGTCCGCGTTAAGTCATCTTCGGTGTAGGCGAAGATTCCCTTGAATTTTCGAAACAGTCCTCCTACGTCTGCGGCTTCCTTGGGTGTTAACAAAGTTGTTGTACCTTTAAGCAATTTTTCCAGTGGTGGTAGTAAAATGGCAGACTGATGCCGAGCGGATGCATCGTTTGCTTGAATGTGGTTTATAGAAGCAATGGCTTCACATTTACCCACCACTGTTCCGCTGGGTATGGTAACTGCGTAGCTGTTAATATTTGCAAGACGAATAGGAATTGTTTCTCGAATCTTCACCAGTGTCCCAACCAGTAAAATTCCTTTCTTGGCGCTGCTGATCTCGGTTGGCTGTATGATTCCGGCAGGATAGCCACTAAGATTGCCCTCCAACTTAGCCAAAATTAGCTTATCGGTTAAGGCGGGAATGTTTACACTTTCTACCAGTTTAACTTTTAGTACTGTTGGTAAATTTCCAGGAACATGAAGAGGTATTTCTTCAGACCCAATACGTAGCACTTTATCTTTCAAATCTACAGTTTTTCTTCATGAAGTCAATTCCAAGTATGAAATCATCAACAATGTCTGCCACTAACACCCTGTGTCTAAATTGTCTAAATTTCATACTTCCAATTTTAATGTCAATTTCTGCTTCATTACAAACTGGAGTAACCTCGCCAGTAGCTGTTTGGATATGGTATATTTTTCCATTATTCATTAGCTTCCACTTTGGTAAAAGATCTGTTCCTATAATGGACACATTCGCTCCCGTATCAATCGTGAATTGGAAAGATCTTTTCCCAATCTGTCCATCTGCTATCAAACTGTTTTCATTATTTCTTATCCTGGAAACAGAGACAATCCTGGGGCTATCCAGAGAATCAGTCAGCATGCGCCCCTTCTTGCTGACTGGTTTTAGTTTTAAAGACTCACTGTCGTCGTCTTGGCGCGCTCGTTTGCGCCGGCAGTTGGAACTCAAATGACCTGCTTTACCACAGTTCCAACAGACTGTAAATCGTCTGCTATTGTTCGTGAATTTTCTCTCTTCAAGGTGTTTCAGCCTTTCCAGGATTTCTATTAAGGTACTCTCATCAGCAGCTTTCACCTCTCGTACGCGTACCAAAGTTCTGGAGGCTTGCTTGGCTGCCTCGAATTCTAATGCACGGGCCAGCACATCAGTGCATTTAGAGAAGTTACCCAAACGCAATACTTGCTGCATTTCTTGGTCTTTAACGCCGTCGATGAATGCTTGGATAGCCAAGCGATGAAAAACTGGTTCGGGAAAGAAATCTCCATACGCCATGCGTACCAGTCTTTCAATGTCAAGTTCAAAATCTTGGAGTGACTCACTATTCTTCTGGGTACGTGTTTTTAATTGAATGGTATAGAGTTGCTTCATGTGTGCATCACCAAAACGCATTTCCAAATTCTCCACCAGTTGATCAAAATTGTTTTGGACTTTCTCAGGAATAGACTGTAAGGCATTCAATGCTGGACCTCGCAGAGCCAAAATTTGTCACAGTTATTCCACCCATTCGCATCAGCAGCAATTTTGAACTGCCGAATGAAAGTAGACCACGGTAAATCGCCTTCAAATTTTGGGGGTTTCAATTTCTGACTTGACGATCCGGCTGATGGTGCAATGGTACGACCAAGCTCTACTTTATGCAGTTGTTTAGCCAAGTCTTCTAGTTTATCCTTGAACTGAATCTTTATTCCGCCAAATTTTTCGTCAAGTTTGTCGTCGAATTCAAATTTCATGTCCTTAATTGCACTATCAAACTGAACTCTGACATCTTCAATTTTGTTGTCAATTTTCTCGTCACATTTGGTTTTAAGATCTTCAAACTTTTCATCGATTTGAACCTTCATGCTTTCTATATTCAAATCGATTTTTAAACTGTAGGTTTCCATCTTCATTTCCAAACTTTCCATTTGTTTTCTCATTCCATGTATTTGTTCTTTCACTTCTAATTTCACAGCTTCACTGAGTTGTTCTATTTTTCCATTAATTTCTTGCATTCTTTTTAAAAGGGCTGCGGCGTCTTCAATTTCGAACTCAAATGTTTCCGGGTCCTTTCTAGCCGTTCTTGTAAGATAATTTTCTTACCAGAATTTTCTAGACCTCTTTCGTCTAACTCTTCACGCAGCTCTCTGACCTTTAATTCTACAAGCTTCATTTCTGCTTTTTTTCAATTTAAAATCTCCACTTCTGACACCAATTGTTACGACTTCGGGGTTCGCAAATAATACTCGTCGACTATTCTTAAGCACTTTATTAAAACGCAACCGTTTTAATAAACAGAATACACTAAAAATACTCTATAACACTAAGTTATAAATAAATAACTAACAAATCGCACTTCTATTACGTCGCCACATATGGCTTCGTGATACTTCGCCTTCTTCGCTTACTAGGTAAGAACTCCCCCTCGCTCGACAATCCTCGTATTATATAGGCAAGCCTACATACTCCAGAAAACGCATCGAAATTTCCAGCCTAATTCGGGTACCTGCCAGTGAATTCTAGGCCTCTCCTAAGATTAGTCGGACAGAGGCATGCTGTCTGACCACCCGAGCTCACGGCGTAACAGTATTATCTCTACTAGACATACTTATAGTGAGTTTCATAATTCCAATATTTATTTTATATTTTCTTCGCAAAGAAGCAAGTTATTGGGGTGGTGCAAATACGTAATTTAAAATAACATTGCAGAGTTCAGTGATAGAGAAAAATTTCATCTGCAGTGACACATTATTTATTAGTGTACATAGAGTTAAGACATAAATTCAGGTCTGTATCAATTTTAGGAGAACAAACATTGAACATTTAATACACCTTCACTACTCAATAAAAAGGATCATCAATAAATCATTGCTCTATAATGAGATTTTATTTTAATTATATGAATGGGTAACAATAGGATAATAATGTTACATGTTTCAGTATTTAAAACATATTCTGTTGAATTATAAAGACCCTACGGTAGCAGACTCATGACTCATGACGTTATTTTGACGTCATTTAAAGGTGACGTTGAACCGTAAAGATCCTTTGGCCATATCATCACCAATTAATGACGTTTCTAATACGTATCGTTATAAAGTTAATATGACGGTCTTTGCTGATAACTTTTGCCGTCATTTATAGTAAAACACCTATTACTTCTTATTATTAATAAGTAAATATTTTTTTTCATTACTAACTGGCATTTAAAAGGTTTGTTGGAACCGTAGCATTTGAACGGTTCGAAACAATCCTTCAGATAGTTTGTTAACTATGTTCGGATCATAAAATAACGGAATGATTAATTTGAACTACCTCAGCTAGCAGAGTGACGTCGGAATTACGTCAGTTTTAGGTTATTTACGTAATTGACGTCATATATCCCAAAAGTAACGTGAATGTGACAAATCATACGATACGTATTAAAAACGTGAAAGGGACGTCATTATCACGTCAATATAATAAGTGACAAAATGTTACTATGTTTATTTTTTTAAATTATTAGTTTAAAGACATTTTTAAGACTAAACAAAAAGTTTAAGTAAAAACTTTGAATACTATATCTGAAACCAATTATATCAAAATTAATAATAGAATTGTTAAATTAAGTGAAATAGTAGCATGTAAATTAGTTTTGAATGTAAACACAATATGGCGCAATTTTAGCACTTGATAACTAATGCATAAATATTTGAACGTTACCTTTTTGAAACCAACGAGATCATTTGAAAGTAATTCTCAACGACCTAGTAAGTTATTATAAAAAAATAACTTTTGTGAAAAAGTTGAAGTGATTAAGACGTCGCTCAGACGTCTTTTGCATGTTAAAATGACGACATATTAGTGACAGAGATGAGATCATTATAACGCCCTTACACGTTATTCTGCTGGCTGGGATTTTGTACTGTTCAAATGCTATGGTTAGAATAAACTTTTAAGGAACGTTATCAACCGACGTTCAAGAAATGTTAGTGAAACGTCTTTAAATGACGAGAAGAAAACATCATCAAGAAAGGTTTTTGAAACGTCATTAAATGATGTTAAGGAAACAACATCAACCAACGTTTATGAAACGTCTTTATGTGACGACATTTTACGAACATCTTGCGAATTATACACGTGAGGTAAACGTTATTTACACATCGTTTTCAAACGTCATTAAAGTGATGACTATACCTAAAAGTAACGTGATAAATACGTCTTCTTGCTGTCTGGGATAGGATACAACTGTGTAATAATTTTTCAATATAACTCTGCATAAGTATAGTTTTGTCATCCAATAATATCCCCAAGCCTTGAAATTAATCTTGTATTTTATTAGTAAGTCTTGGGTTTTCTTCGCAAAATGTTATTTTTTTATGAATAATATAGCAACGAAATTTCTCATTACAATTCTGTCAAAATTTAGCAGGAAAAAATTGCATTATAGGATATATGTATGAGAATGAGAGACTTAATACAGGGTGTAAATGAAACGTGGCAAGAAAAGTAGATCATACTGCTTCACTGGCCCACGAAAATGTCAGAATCGAAACAAAAATTGTGTTGAGTCTGCTTTACCTATAAAGCAGCCGACTGTCAAGGTTAGCACTTTCTACCAGAACATGTGTGCGATTTAAGTAATTTTTCAGATAAAAATGTTACTACATTGATATTAAATGGAATATAAAATTGTGCTATGTAATCATTTTAAGAATTAAAATCTTTGCCGTTTAATAAAATTTACAAGCAGGCAGTATGCGTTATTTGGCGTGTTAAAGCTGTTTTACACCACTCTATTTCTTGTATAGGTCTGGAATTTTATAATAAACTGTACCTAAATGGCATGAAATCAAAAACTGTCTGAAAAAACCATCTCCAAGCTGTGTCTGCAATTGAAAAACTTACTGACCCAAATAGGTACTATTGCGGCCTTAAAATTTCGCATGTTTCAGTTTTTGGTTGTAAATATGGTTTTTAATGACTTGTCAAAACTATTTAATCATTTTGAACAGCAGATTCTAAATTTTAAAGTTGAAATGCTTAAAATGCCTAATCCCATGCTTTCTGAAGTATAAAAAGGTATTGCTTATGTTTATTTTATTTCTCTGTTAGATTCTATTACTTCCGTTCTAATACTTTGCGTTTCTGCTGCAGTTGAAATATTTAAAGAATCTGAAAACCAGATGACTTTTCATTGATATGTCATTAGTGTCAAATTTGAAGAGAAAGCTTGGTTGACGCAACTAAAGTTTAGATACTTGACAAAAAATCGTGCGAAATTTTAAGATCTCAATAGTAACTTTTCAGTTTCCGTTTATATTTTACTTAAATAAATAAACAGGGTAATTCAGCTTGGTATTCGCGGCTCCATATTTTCTATATTTTAATAAAAATATATATTAAACCCTATATATTTTTAAATGGATTATAAAACTACATTAGATGAGTTACATAAATCAGGATTACCATAAGGTATGTCAAAATTGCTACATTCAACTTTTTCTTTTAATGACATCCTTTATTTCTTCTGAGCGATTCTTGTAAAGCGTGTTCTTGTCTATACTACTGGACATAAAAAGTTTATAGTTTCATAAGAAAGTTTTTGAAAAAAAAGCCATAAAAACATAGCATTTGTTATTTTACTTATTAAATCGTTATGTTTTTATGTTCAGTAGTATAGAGAAGAACACGCCTGACAAGAATCGCTCAAAAAAAATATAGGATGTCATTTAAAAAAAAGTTGACTATCGCAAATTTGACATACCTTACGGTAATCATGATATATGTAAGTCATCTAATGTAGTTTTAGAAGGCATTTAAAAACATATAGAGTTTAGTATATATTTTTTATTAAAACAAAGAAGATAGGGGGCCGCGAATACCAAACTGAATCACACTGTATATGTTAGTTAATCGAGGTGACGTATGTGTTGGGGTTTTCACGAATATTTTTACTTTCACTTAATTTATTTAACTAAACTCTTTTTGTGGTCATTAAAGTAATTGTTCTTATTAAGAATAACTACAATGAAAAGCAATTTTCAGAAATTTGTAGAATATACAGTGAAAGTATATGCCTGCGGAAAGTTAAATTTGAAGAGTACATAAAAAAAATAAAAGGGAATAGGCATTCTAACTCCTTTTGGAGCAATTGAAAGGACTTAATTCAAATGCCGTTATGGACTTTGCCTGGTATAAAAAAAAATCTAGGACATGCATTTTGAGCTTTTTTTTATTAGTCTAAATGCAACTTTAAACTTGTTTCTACGGTAACGTAAAGAACACAGAAATAAACAAACTGACGAATAAATCATAGCAACATTAAATTAATTCGTCATATTTAGAATCTTTTTGCATTAAAATTTTGTCCCTGTATTTTTAATTTTAAAGGTATTACTTTTAAAAGAATCTATGTGAGACGGAGACGAAAAGTCATATACATAAGAACGGGCCTCTATTATCGTCGTAAAACGAATGCAAATGGCTGAAATATTCCGCGTTCAAGTTTTAATTGATTTAGGAATTTTGCGAAAAACACCGGCCCCGATTTATAATTAACGTGGCAGAATTCCGAATTAACGAATCTGGCCCGGCGATAATTAATTTAGATGCGAATTTATCTTAATTAAAATTTCATGCGAGGCGAGGTTGAGGAACGACAAGATAAAAACGCTGCGGAAAGGTTTAAGGGGAGACAATGTTTACATAAATTACCGCCACTTTTGTAAGATCTAAAATATACAGTTAAACATTACACATTTCAAAATCTGTAGGTTGCTCATTTCCTTCAATGTTCATAGTTTCTTTATCCAAATATCACTTTTTTATCTTCCTTTATTTATAAAGAGACATCTTGTATTTAACTACTTTTTATTATATAAGTTAGGGAGAAGTCATAAAGCGTCAAATTGGATCATTTTAGATAAAGACAACTAGAAGATTTAAGTTATATTCAACTGAATAAAATAGATAAAATATAAAATTGAATATTAAACCGTAAGACGCTCGCTCTATATAAATTTATACGATGTTGCTGTGAGTTATACTTTGTGTACCAATAAAGGTAGCAATAAGATGATATACGGAAAACCGTAATACTTACCGCTGCGGGAGAAAAAATCAATATCTTTAATAAATTGGAATAAGGTATTCCATATCAAATGAGCTTAGGTTCGTTCAATTTTGATGAAGGATTCGAAACCTATGATATTTTTGAAACTAAATAATTCAACTCTTCCGCTATGATAATAAGTCTAAAATCAAACCATACTCACTGATTGTATAGTATTAACTCAACTTTCAAATAGTTATTAATAAAATAAATATTTTCCTTGAACTTCTCTTGGTCATTTTGCCAATAATTTTTTTTCTCCTGGGGCTGTAGGTATAGATTGGGACACACGTTATAATAAAAATTAGAAAGTTCCTCAAAATTAATATTTTGTGGAACATTTGCGTGATCGTTTTGCTTATGTAAATTCAAAACAGACCAAAGGTCAAATTAAATCGGGGAGGTGTCAGACTGTTAAATAAGGGGTGCGAGACTCAAACATGGGGTGAATCGAAAATCACTTGTCCAAACTGGGGTTCGAACCGAAAATAGGTTACAAAGCAAATAAACTTACGTGCGAATGTAATCATGTGGGATGTATCAGGTTGTTTAGTATTGCACGTCATCAAGCTGCGTTTAATGGCTTTAAACATCTAGAATTAGTTTCCGCGAACGTCGCTAAAATAAAAGTCGAAAAACTAATTAATACCTTAACCGTGTGTCAGAAATGCTGTTCACTAAACAAATCTTTTATTTTATTTTATTAATTATTTATTATCCATTTAACTTTGAAACCTATCTGTAATTTATGTACGATACAATAGTCTAAGCTAAAGTTCTTCTATAAACTGTTGTTCAAAGAACTGTAGAGCTTGATCTAATTTTATAAATTTACAAAAATTCTTGAAAAAGAAACTGTGTGGCTGTAAGAAATTATGTGTAAAATAAGGTTTATTAAAGGAACCTTTCTCGAGTATTCGTATTTGTTACGTTCCATTTATCACACGTTAAACATGCACAAACAAGAAATAAATTGCTGCTTCATAACGTGACGTGTAGCAGAAGTATGCCGGCGTCATAAATTATTTTAAAAAGCAGATTACAACAAATCCCCGCTTTTTACAAACTGAAATGCAGAATACGGGGCGGTTTAGTGAGAAAATCGTGACCGGTATGCAAAGCGTGCGGCCCGCATATTTCAGGCATAAAGTAGAAGACAACAAAAAACTCATTTCACCATTTCATACATCACATCTCACGAGAAAAAAGCCCAAAATCTACATGCATACACGCTTACATGGAATCACGCACGACGTATAAACAACGAGGGTGTTCGGCTACTTGCTAACTTTTAGGACCTATAAAAGGGGTTGGTTTGCTCCGCGTTTGCGTTGGAAACGTCCACGAATTCCCTGTGACATCTGTCGGTTTTCGGGGTGAGGGGAAAGGGCGCACCTTGGACGCAGAGCTTCCAAGGAAAACGCTTCCTCGAAGTACACATTATTTCCAGTGTAATCTCCGGTTAAGTTCAATATGGAGTTTTCAGTTGCAGTTAAACGTTTAAGGTTCGCTTCACTAATTTATGTTTTAATGCAGAAGAAATTTAGCTCGTTATTTCGGTAGAATTTTCCTGGTGGAATTTCCACTGCACCTGGAAAAGAAATGTGTAATTAGAGACTGAAACGGTAAATGTTTACATACATATTATGTGAATGGTACACTTTAATTAAAAGCTAAGAGGATATTTATGGTTTTAATATACCTGGTGTCCCGCGCCATGTGCTCACCCTTCTAGAATCTTTATTTATTAATTGATTAACCTGAATTTTGGAGACGATAAACTAAACAAAAAATGGAATTTTTCGATAAACCAATAGTCGTCATAGGACTTCCGGTTTCGCCGAAAGTGATATGAACTTTCTTATTTTAAATAGAACACCCTATATATTTTTACATATTTAAAATCTACGGAGCATTACGAGTCCGAATACGTATCAATTGTTAATTTTGGTTTCCATGACAACGAAAAAAGAACTATTTTATTTTTCAATCTAGAAAGCTACGAATCGCATTTTTTCGATCTAATGCAATCAAGTGTTTCGAAAAAACCACTCCTTTGATGGTATTTTGATTTGATTGAAATTTTCATTAGCTCTTAACTTATTTTTATTTTTCCGCTGATACCAAATACGTCATATTTTCTTTGAATATAATTTAAAATAGAGCATTCTTATTGAAATTTTACACTCCCTTTATTTAAAATGACTTTCAAAGAAAACATGACATATTTGGTATTAGCGTACTCAGAAAAAAATGTTCTGTTGAACTAAGCTAAGAAACATGTGAGATTCTATCGAGAAAAATGAGTTAAGAGCTAATGAAAATTTCAAATACTGTAAAAATGTTAAAATTCAAAATACCATCAAATGAGCGATTTTTTCGAAACACTTAATCGCATTAGATCGAGAAAATGCGATTCATAGCTTTCTAGATTGAAAAATAAAAAAGTTCTTTTTTTCGTTGTCATGGAAACCAAAATTAACAATTGATACGTGTTCGGACTCGTAATACTCCGTAGATTTTAAATATGTAAAAATATATAGGGTGTTCTATTTAAAATAAGAGAGTTGATATCACTTCCAGTGAAACCGGAAGTCCTATGACAACTATCAGTACGTCGAAAAATTCCATATTCTGTTTAATTTATCGTCTCCAAAATTCAGGTTAATCGATTAATAAATAAAGATTCTAGAAAGGTGAGCACATGGGGCGGGACACCCGGTATGTTGAAACTGTTTAAATATTATTGTTAGAGAAACAACATGAAATATATAATAAATTATATTTAGAGTACAAATAATGATAAAATATGTTACTTTTACACAATTATCAGATAACATTCATTTGAAGTTGTATAATGCAGTGTAATCATTAAATTAGAAAATTAGAAAATAAGAAAACATCACTACATGTACTTTTCGGTTTGGAACCGTTTAATATCCGTACTTATAAAAATCGATATTTTTCGTGGTAGCCATGAATTCGAATTTACTGTTTGTGCTAATGTCAATTTTATAAATACAAAATGTTTTAAAAAATCAATAATAAAACATTTTTTCATATGGTGCGAACTTTTTGGCGGTCACTGTATAACTTTTTTTTATGTGCTCTTTAACGATATCTAATATGTGTCCCAAGAATCTTCCAGACTAGACACTTATACATACATACAAAACAAACAATTTTTTTTCTAATTATTATTGGTTCTGAATATACTGGGAGTCTCATAACGTACGGAGTAGCTAGAAAGGGCAGCTAGAGAAGATCAAAGTAAAGCTTTTTTCTTAAAAACTTTTGGTAAAAAAATCAATAATTAAAAAGTTACAAGACTTTAAAGTGAAATTACTTAAGAAACAAAAGTTACTACCTGGAGTAATATTGCACGTTTTAAATTCAAATTTGGGGTATTTAAGAGCTAATTGTAAAGTCATGTTTACTTTACATGAAAACCATCTAAAAAATGTAGTTACATAAAAGTTTTCGTATTGCTGTGCACAGCCTACTCATTAAAACAAAACTTGGAAATAGATTCACATAGACCTTTTATAAATGGTAGTTTCGATAAATTTAGAGTCTATTTGATAATAAAGTTGCGCTTTGTGAAATGATTTTGATTAATTAAGAAGCTACAGGTGTAAATTAAAGAAGAAATTAAAACAAACTGCTGTAACTTTCTTCTTCGTCACCCAGTATAGTCTTTCTCTATAAAAAATACTGAAGTCATAGACTTAGAGCGAGTGGACTTTTTTGACAAAGTGTTTTATACCGGCTGAAATCTTTTATGAAGATATTTTATTCATAGCTATAACACAAATTGCTGATCTAGCGGAAAAACTCTGGTCGTTAAGTACAATTACAATTAATTACAATTTACAAAACAAGGAGAGGCCTAGAATTCACTGGCAGGTACCCGAATAATGCTGGAAGTTTCGATGCATTTTCTGGAGTATGTAGGCATGCCTATATAATAGGAGAATTGTCGAGCGAGGGGCAGTTCTTACCTAGTAAGCGAAGAAGGCGAGGTATCACGAAGCCATAAGTGGCGACGTAATAGAAGTGCGATTTGTTAGTTATTTATTTATAACTTAGTGTTATAGAGTATTTTTAGTGTATTCTGTTTATTAAAACGGTTGTGTTTTAATAAAGTGCTTAAGAATAGTCGACGAGTATTATTTGCGAACCCCGAAGTCGTAACAATATTATATTTTCCTCATCCTGTCATTTGTCAATACTATTTAAGACAAAAAGTTATTTAAATATATGCTAAATTGCTAAATACTTGCAAAATGAACGTATAATCAACAATTCTACGAATATCCCGAAAGCTACCTGGAACTTAATAAAGAAAGAAATTAATAACTCCCCTAGTTTTATTCTTTAATATAAATTAGTGTCAGATGGATAGACAAATTTTCGCTGATCATTTTAATAACTATTTTTTAAATATTTCACACAAAATGATTTTAACATCAATAAGAATACCATATTTTTTCTTACACCTGTCTCGGAAGTGGAAATAAAGGACACTGGCCCATGTTCTCATCTCATGATTAAGATCGTCTCTAACTAAAGCCGCGCTTAAAATAAAAATAAATGATAAAGCTTTATGTGAATTTCATGAGATAGAATTTCATGAGATAGAATTTATTCACGGCGTTGCTAAATTAATAATAAGAAAACAAGGTGAGAATGCGGGCCACTATTTTTAAATTAAAGAATACTGATGCTGCTGGCGTAGATGATGAACTTATTAAAATAGTGAAAAGTTCAAATCATATATTAGCAGAACCGTTAGCGTATGATATTAATGAAAGTGTTGCTAGTGGCAAATTTCCTAAAAGCTTAAAAATATCTAAAATAATTCCCCCGTGTAAAGGAAACATTAAATTATTTATTCAGAATTATAGACCCATTTAAATTTTAACGACTTTAAAAAAATTTCGAAATTGCCATAATAAAATTTCGGCTCTTGTCAATTGCGATTTGACAAAGGCTTTTAATCTAGTTAATCATTTACTGCTTTAAAAAAAGAGGGATAGGGTATTCGTGGCAATCAATTACTACTCTTTAAATCTCATATGAATAACCGTTGTCAAGCTGTATATATTAAACAAAAAACAAATTCAGGACAAATGAATGAGTATATTTCTAACTTGAGTGTATTAAATGTGGTGTACCACAGGGTTCGATATTGGAGCATTTGCAAAATTTTAAAGTTAAACTAATTTTTTATGCCTATTATGCTGGCATTTATTTAACTAATACCAACTTGCAAAATCTCTTGACAGATACAAAACTAGCCTTAACAGAGATAACTGCGTAGTACGCTAATTCTAATTATAAATACAGATAAAACAGAAGTAATAATTTTTAAAACTATTGACAGTTTAAATATTGCCGATGATAATTATAATAACAATCGCGTATCGGGTAATTTTTTAGGTTTTGCATATTGATAGGCCTTGAATGGGAAAGTCATATTAATGAGAATGAGTTAAAAAAGAAATTGAACAAAGCTGTATTTTGTTTACAAAGATGTAAACCACTAAGCAACAGGAAAGCACTTCGCAGTATTTATTTTGGTTATTTTTATGTAGTAATGAGTTATGGAATTATTCTGAGGCAACTCCACTGATATTGTCTTATACACTTTAATTCAAAAAAAAGCTATTCGCAGGACTAAGTTCTAGACAATCTTGTAGAGACGCCTTTACGGAACTAAGGGTAATGACAGCAATTAGTCAATACCTATATTAATGTATATAATACATATATAAAAATCGCATGTATTTTTGACTTGTTTCAAATAAATATTCCTAACTAGGACATTAAATCAAATGTTAACTTGAGAACCTTGTTATCTAGAAACACGTTATATCAGAAATCATTTGTTACAATGTCACTAAAATGTTATAATCTCATTCCAAATGAATTAAAATTAAATGAAACATGTATACTTAAGATTTTCGTGGGTAAGTATTATGCGCAACTTAAACAAGAAAATTAACATAATACAAGGCTAGCGTATATTAGCAAATACTATTTTTATATTTTGAAAGTACATAAAATATATGCTAATCAATAATAATCAAGCAAATCCAGAATACATCTAAATTGCTGCGTGAAATATAAATTCACAAAAAGTTTGATGAGCTTAAATAATTACACATAATCAAATTCTTGACATACCTCCAAGAGCTGAATCCATAAAGATGCTTTTAATAAAACACAAAATTCATGCACCTCAGTTTATTTATTATAAATAATACCAAGGTGTTGATACTGGAACAGCTTCGTTCCGTAATAGATATTTAGGTAAATTGAGTGAGGAAAGTGAACATAATTTTATCGAAGACTACAGACAGATTCACCCTTACAAGGGTAATGCAATTCAGGGTGAAAAATCAACTTTCATTTTTTAGTAGTTCTGGCCCAGAAATCGTGAAAATTCATATTCACTTTGTTCGAAAGGAGACTCCGGATTTTGATCACATATTTAACATTTGCTCGAGCAGTCGTTACACTTAAATTGAAATGTTAGAGTTGTTGTTACTTGTGTTACCGTAAATATTGTGAGTCACACGGAAAATTGTCTGAGACATTATCCTAGCGCCTGCGTCACTGGCTTGGTGACATGCTACAGACAGTGCAGTTAACCTCTAGAATTATTATTGTTGTGCTTATCAAGTAGATTATGTGTAGAAATGACCGATAAACTGAGGCAGGGACTTTTTAATCCCTACTTTGACAATTACTGAGTTTTACGAGTTCATCTAGTCTCCTTCTGTGATAGTTCGTGATTGTTGTGTTTGTAATTGTTCATTGTGAACTATTTATTATTATTCGTTTTGACTAATTTTGTGCTGATTCTGAATGTATTCATGTAATTGGAAATGATTGACAGAATAAATCTCTTACTTATTTACTAACGCCCGTATGTTAAGCATCCCGATTCATTATTTTTTGTTACTTCATTTTTTTTAATACAAATAAGTTCATTCAAAAGGAGGGTAGTGATTATTAAAAAAACATGAGGAGTATTTACAAGGTTTCGCATTTGTTTAATAAAATAGATATTCAACAACTTTTTATGGTGGAATGTTTTATTATTCCATGGAAAGGTTTTTGTTTTTGTCAAAGATTTATACAATATTTAATATTTGATTAGTTTTATCTTTCTTCGTTTTGCAAAGAGATCCAATGATTTTCCTGAAAATTTGATGTGTTGAGTGATAACTTTTTGGTTATACAACGTGTCCCTGGATTGATTTCGCGTTATGTATAGTGACTTTTGATCAATTTGTAGATGGCGTTAACAATTTACAACTTTAGTGAAATACTCCCATTATTTATAATTAGTAATTTTTTGTAAATTCAAAAATTTTTGGTCTACTGTACGTAACGTGACGTAATAAATTCAAGTTGTAAATGTGCACGGGCGCACATTTTCTTATATATCAGTTTGTAGAAGACGAGTGAAGATGTTTGTAATTATTCATATTTTGTCGAACTTTGCACATCTGTGAATCTATTAGAAAAATTAAGTACCATGAGCTCAAATTTCACGCCAAAAAATAAACAAAATAAATCCAAAATAAAATAAATCGTGCAGAATCATATGCCGCCCGGATACTTCAATAATTAATACACGTACTTGAACGAATGTGCCCCGTAATTCACGGACGCAGAACAACATTCGAATATCAGGGCTTCATATTGTCCACATCTGCATAATCGCTCTGTAAATGACGTGTTTTTCAATTTCCTCGCTTCCTGTAATCGATACCCAGCTGAGATAAAAGGTGTGTGGGTCGCCGGCCATATATAGTCGACGTTTAAAGTTTGCGGATTTCCCCAAAACTGCAATAATCATAAATTTAGCGTTTTCGTACCTTTACTGCACTTCGGACTTTTGTAATCTCCTTCGCGCAATAAATGTTTCTTCGCTCCGTATGTGGTGAGCTCGAATGGATTTTTCAACTTTGCCATTTAATTAAGACTTCTGGTTTACATGTAACTAGGGGAAGATTTTCTCTACTGAAATTAAGAACATTATGTCAAAAGTATTATTGAATCAAAATTGTATGTCTATAAGACGATTCAAACATAAACATATTTATATGTATCATTCTTTTGGCTTTTTTCCTGGCTTTATTTCTCCCTCTGTCCCCTCTTCTTTAGTCTGTATCTACATATTATTCTTCAGAACCACGCCTTCTTTGATCTATATTTTCTTCAACTTTTTAAACCTGCACCTTTCATAGTACCTGGTCGGTTTCATTCTAGCACATTGATCTACACCATTTTCAGCTGTAATTCAGAAAATATCAACTATATTTCGAAAATTTTCAAAGGTAATTCAGAATTGTTCATTTAATTTCAGAATATGTTATTTAAAATTCAGAAAAATCAAATCAGTTTCAGATTGCATCGCTTGTAATTCAGATTTATCAATTTAATTTCAGAATTCGTTAGATGTAATTCAGATTAATCAGTTTAATTTCGGAATATATTAAATGTAATTCAGAAAGCATGAATTTTAGACTATCCATTTTTTATCTACTTTAATCATAAATCAGAATTATACAATTCTTTAGGATAAAGAATGGGAATAAGTTTTTTTTTATTTCTGATTGTACAGTTGTTTGACAGAATTTAAAATCATTCATATTTCAGTGAAAAGTTACGGGTTCTTAATTACAATTGATGTAATCTAAAATTCATTTAGTATATTCTGAAATGAAATTAACAAATCTGAATAGCAATTGACGAATTCTTAATTACAGTTGGAAAAGGTGTAGTTGTTTCACGCTATGTTATCTATTATTCGTTTCGGTTTCTTTATATTTCCTATTTCTTTTATTTCTAATTACTTCTCTCAGTTCTTTCTAAGGTATTTCATTTCTACTGCAGACAGTTTAGTGTTAGACTTCCCGTTATAAAGTTGGTAGTGAAATCCAAAAGATAAACACTAATCCTTATCTTTCTTTCTACTTTACTCTTATCTTAACATATCTTGTAGAATCCAAAGTTTATTACGTGACTCTTTTCAGTCTTGGCTTCATTTCCCAAATGTGTGTTAAACTACTTTCTGGTCTTCTTGCGGCAGTCGTTTGGCATTCTTGTGTCATTTGCAAGTTATTCTCTTGTCTCCTCTTGTTACCTTTATTTTAGTTTCTTCTGTATTTAGATTTTTCCTTAATATCGTCAGCTCCTACATTGTATTTTTCCGCCGGTCAACTATGTTCGCATACATCCAGATTTCTATTATTGTTTACAGTCTTTCGATTCAATTAAATAAAGTGTGTCAGGATTTCGATTTGGATTAAATTTGTAGTTCGTCTATCTGTCGACAGAAGGACAAAACAATGTGACTATCCTTAATAAAAGGGTCAGGTTTTCCAATTACAAAGTTAAAACGGATTCGCAAAAGGTTGTTAACGTCGATAGAAGGCGACGGTCATTGTAATTGGAATAAAATACACTAGGTAATTTTATAAATCAGTATAAAAGAAGGGAACAAAGCCTCTAGACTCAGACTCTTCCACGCATCTTTTAAACATGAACATTCCGCATTATCTCGCTTCTCTCCCGTGCCCTTTAATTTACTTTGTCCAATGAAAATACGCACCGAAGGGAGGCGTTCGCGAAGCCATCCGGTGGATGTATAAATTTATATTTTTCGTTTTGGTAATCGAAGGAGCCCTACGTCGAGGGAAGTATAAATTGAGCGTATTTATTATAAGTCTCGCTTTTTCTCGCCAACGTCGATTTATGGCAATACATCCTAGTTTTGTTTTGCTTTTGTACCCCGAAAACAGCGTCTCGTATCTCGCCAGATTCTCTTATCTTTGCATTTATACTGCACATAATTTTTCCTTCGTTTTCAAACTGAATTTTGGTTGAAAAATCAGATGGAAAATTATTGTTTACAGTTATTTACTTTCAATTTACTTTTCCTATATAAAATCTTTTTATGTTCGGTTTATCAATCGTCTCATTATTTTTCGTGAATACTCCTCATCTAAGAATTTATTTATTTAAATGAAATTGATGAGTTTAACTGATTTGTTTTTCTTTTATTTAACTCTACAACATTGTAAATAAAGTCCTAAATGGTTAAGAGCTGGTCACTTAAAGAAAATAGTACATGTTCACTTACAATTAATCAAATGTGGGGTTTCAATTGTTGTTACGACTGCGAGGTCTGTTAATAATAAAATAATAATCGTCGTCTAATTTTAAACACAAACTTTCTACACAACAAAAGTACGATATTTCATCTACACACTTATTTAACACTTCTATAATACACCGTTTACTGATTTGCATATTTGCTGGCTATCGCTGGCTAAATTTAAGACTGTTCAAATCGCGCGCCCATGTTCCTTTAAATAGTTCATTCACCCGCTTCCAGATACGCATGGAAGCATCGCGAAGTCTTCATGTACTTGTAACATTCGAATGACGATGACGTACAGATGGCGTGGATCCTTGAAAACACTGTAATACAGAACAGTCTCAAACAGTTTCAGCAGTCGCAAAGAAGATTGACTTATATATTGTGCCACTCGTCCGAATGCGGAATTTATTGGCGTCCTAACTCAAGAATGTAACAATATTTTTAACTTGTGTGCAGTTTAATAGAATATGACAGTGAAACTTGCTAAATTACTTTCTAAATTAATTAAATTATTTTCATATAAATAGCTTTACATTTAACAAGCACTAACATTGTGTTCATCTCTTTTTTCTTCTTGGTATTTAATAGACATTATTTGAGAGCCAAACCTTTCTAACAAGTTTTCAGGTAATAGATGGCCATTTCCAGCGGTTTATTACAATTGAGGGGCCTAGAATAAAAGAGATAGAAGTACACTTTTGAACAAATCTGTTTGACGTGCATTTGACTACCTAAAGTTAATATCTGTTTGGTATAAAAGCTATTAGCGTTTAGAAATACTTTTTCTTCGCGACTTCCTATTACTCACTTAACTTTATATGCAAATATCACGATATACGAATAATTGCACTTATACCCCTTTTATTCTAAGCTCCTCAAATGGAATCTTCTTTACTAGCACTTTATTAGGTTTCACATTAATTTAATTTTGCTGTAAAATTACTTCCTTGTAACGTGTAACATTTACCGAGCGGATGCTGCATTAGTAATGGAAGGGGGGATAAGGATTCCACACACTGGAGCCACCACTATCCTGGAAAAATTGTGAAATTCGAACCGAAACATCCAGGTTCGGTTCGAATTTCCCTCACTCCCAGACTCAGCTAAACTGTGAGAACGGTCAGTCGCCGTAGTCAAAATGTGTTACGAATGTTATTGGTTAGTTCGACACTTCCCTGTCAGTTTTTTTCGCAAATTTTATACAAGAAATATCTACATGTCATACGGTCATCAATAGCAGTTTTGTCAGCGGACGCTTACAATAGATTTTCTCAAAATAATAATTTGACAAACAAAATATTTGAGAATAATTTCACCATTTTTTAAAATCAGTCGAAAGACTGAAAAGCTCGAAGAGTTGAGTTTTCAGATATCAAATCTTTTTCAAAATTCGAGAGATGCGAAAATGCGAGTGTCTCATCCCTAATACAAATTAAACAAATCGATAATCTTAATTTGGTGTTAAATAGAATATATTCTGAAAGTGAAATCTTAATAAAACTCCATGTTTGTTCAAAATAACTAAGAAAATCTATTTTCTAAATTAGAAATTGATTTTTGAAATTATGAGGTTCAATCTGTTAGATTTTTTTTATTAGGAAAGCGTAAAAGTAGTTGTAAATGTTTTTTTACCAATTCTTATGCTTCAGAAAGAATTCTATTTGATATTCCATGGTTAGACGAATAGGAGTGTTTTCGAAGGTAGACATGTGTTGTATGCTCCGGCTACATGTAAATAATAATTTTCGGTCGATTTCCTTAATAATAATTAAACCGTACGGGAAAAGTGCTTAACTAGTTTTTATGTTTGGATAAAAATGCCATCCACGAGGTCGGAAACAGAGGAGTTAACAAAACTGAACAAAGAAAATCTGTTCAAACGAGATATTTATAGAAGAAATTGTTGATGTTGATGTTGATGTTCTCTTGTTTCATTATTAGTATCACCACAACGCTAGTATTATCAATAATTGAAGTCGACTCTTGTCCGATGAAAATTGCAAGAAAATAGTTTTTAAACTTTAAACGGACACTTAAAATTGACAATTATGACACTGATTTTGGACGTAGTTTTACTGTGACTGTACCCATATTTTTACTGCAAAAATTTAAAGTGATCGAAATTTAATTTTCTCTGGACTTACGTCATTTCATATTGCCGGTTTTTTTTTTGGATTATCATTCTGAATGGTAAAATAATTCTCCTCTGTTGCGTTCAAACAAAAAAAAACTAACTGTGTAAACGTATATGATCAATTGATAAATACAGTTTATTGCCGAATACAGACGCACTAAATTCGTTTGTCACTCTTTTTGTCAGGACACGTATCATACATACATATGCAATCGTTTTATTTTATTCGGAAGCTCCACTCAAAGTTTTTAAACTCTTTTCCGATTCGAACTACACGTTTTATACGGCCACATTTGTATGTCCAATATTGCAGTTTAAAAATCTAAAAGAAAGAGTTTTAAAATCAAATAAAACAATACGTGCTTTGTCACAATCATGAGCGCAAAAGAGAAAAATAAAACAAAGATGGGTCTCAATTTTAATGCCTAATTAATTGCATAAGCAAAGAAAGTTAAAAAATACTATAATGTACTAATAATACCAATAGCATTTGTCGGATGTCAATATGTATATTTTTATAGGTTAACCAAACGTCATCCAATGTTTTCCTCATATAATTTTCCTTATTACAAGCATTTTCACAAAACTGTCCCTAGATATCAGCTGCTCCGTGATTTTCTTTAGATTTTCTCGAATAATAGAGCGGGAAATTCAGTTCTAGTAGCTTCATATTGAATCATTACGAAAATTAACTTTTAATCATAAATATTACCTGCCCTAATGCAAACACCATTTTGCATTTCATCTAAAGTCAATAATAAGAATGTAAATCCTCAAAATAAATTATTTTTTACGAAATCAATAAATAACGTAAACAAAACGAAAATAATTGACTCGCCAATTGGCAGAAGGAATAACACAAGTAGTGCACTAGTAATTGTTCTGTTCACGGTAAAGTCAAGCTACGACTTGCCTTCAAAAAAATATTTTGCTTCCTAGGCCATGCTACCGGAAAGTGAAATAAACACTTGATATAAAATTTAAGATTGCATGTGGGGGGAAGAGGAATTGTACGAATCAATCAAAAGACAACGCTGGTCAAATGAAATACTAGTGTATATCGTTGAATTCTTGTTGGAACCGCGTGTATCGGATTCAGTAGAAGCACCACCACCACCAGCAGCAGTAGCCCTGAGGAAGTTCTTCTGCAATGGAGAACGAAACGTCGGTAGTAGAAGAAATCCAAAAGACGCGGTTCCAACCGGAAGCCAGGAATTCAACCGTTGACGACAGCCGCGGAAACCTTCAAGTTAAACTACTACGTGTATCATCCATAATTTGATCTGCATACCGTTAAAAGAAACAATAAGTCTCAGACTCACTTCAGATTGTTCTGATAACAAATATTGTTCTAAAATTCCAGCTGAAGATATTTGAAAACGAGAAGATAAACACACAATGTTATTTCAAAGCCAGGCTAAAAGTAAACATACCTAAAATACAAGCTTAGGTTGACAAAAATTAACATAAACTCATTTATAGAAAATAATGAAGAAAAATCTATAAAAAAAACATATTAAAATTCAACAAGAAATTTTGACGTAACACTTGACAGCTTCGCAGTTGAACTTAGAAGCGACGTGTCTCTAAGTAGCCAGCAAATTCTTGGTTACAACCTGTTTCAACAGATTGTTATTTAAACAATTGTTACATATTTTATGTACATTTTTTAATTTCAACATTGATACATAGTAAAACAAAAGAAAATATTTGAATTTTAATTGTGTAAGATGTACTTATATACAGGGTGTAATCCAATTAGTTTCAGATATTAATACCGCAACTTCCTCATCATGTAAGAGAATTAATGCTGCAACTACCAAAAGTCTAGCTCAAAAATTAAAAAAAAAAACTAGTGGAGGAGTATTGACTCTTTTGTTTGAGAACTTTTGGTCGGCCGTGCACAAAAACAACGTTATAAAACAAAATTTCAGCAAAATTCAAGGTCAATTGCTTGATCGCATTTTAAAAGCTTTGTGGGAACACAATAAAATAGAATCACCGACCCATTAAAGACGACAGTTCAAATTGACAACCTCTCGGTCGTGGCCCGTGTGTGCATTATAATTAAAGGAGAACAATTTATATATGCTTGCATTAATCAGAATTAAATGTTTTATTAGAAAATCGATCTTGACATCCTGGTCTTTGTAAACCAATGGAACACATGATGACAATACAGTGCTAATTTCGCGTATGAAAGTAATTTAAAAAAAATATTAGTCGCTCTGATTGATTGTCGCTTTGTTAATTATTTCGACTAACGAATACGTTTCTTCGTAGTTCGAGTTCGATGACGCTCTATTGTTTTGGTTCCACAAAATAATAAAAGCGATGACTGCATTCAATAATGATTTTCCGAAATGCAGAAAGAGAAGACATTCTTAACCATTTTGCGCAATAAAGAAATAACAATGCAGTTTATTGACGACCAGCAAATAAAGTACCCCATGAATTCGTATGAAATGGTAAAATAATTTTAGAAAATGGAATTTCTAATTTTTATTTATTTTTACAGTTTTGTGAGCAGAAAACTATTAACAATTACGTGAAAACTGAGAATATTGATTAATTTAATAGGCAACGCGATGAATATTTACAATTCTATTCCGCTATGGAATTACATAAGCGAAGATTTTAATCCAGTGCCCTTCAGTTCGATGACGCTTTATTGTTTTACGATGTTTTATGATGCGCTTGTAGAAACTGATACACGGCCAGTCAGAGGTTTTCAAACAAAAAGTCTCCGGGCTCTGGGGGAGTTTTAATTTCTTTAATTTTTCACCAATAAAATTCATATTTGCAGAAATCACTTTCTTAAGTGAGAAAGAACTTACAGTTTTAATATGTGAAACTTATTTGATTACAGGCTGTATAGACCAGTCACATTCAAACTTGCATTTACTTTTTATTTTTAACATGATACTATTTCAAACAGATGCAATACCATTTCTAATTTAATATTAGGCGTTTACGATAATTGGAGCTCTATAACGGCTGTTTCAAATTGGGTGTGCCCTGAAGGGATCTCCTAAACCGTAAGAGATACAAATTTGGTTAAATGGAAGAAAAGTTGCACTAATCCATGTCTAACTCGTATTCATTAACCGAATGATATTTTTATTATTTCTTCTTGAGATATTAATAAAAATGTAAAAAAATCGATTTTCTTTTTCTCTTTGTATCTCTATTATTGTACATAATCTTGAAATTCTGATTTAACTTTATAAGGGCACTTCTTGATTCTGCTTCTAATAGGAGTAATAGAATTGAAGTCAAACGTCTCGTCTTTCCGCAACCATCATCAGTTTCGATTTTTTAAATACAACTTGTTTTTTTAATGTTCTATTCGACAGAATTTTTTTTTTCTGGTGATTTCAGTTGATGTATAATACTTAATTCCTTTTTTCAAATAAAGTTAAAATATGACCAAAAACTGATACAGTTTCGTAATGTTTTTCTTAATAAGTAAATTTATTCCTAACTACTTTTCTTAATTGTTAAGTATTTACAACTAACATTCAATTGTCGGAAGAGGAAAAATAATAAATATTAACTAAATTATATAAGATGATTAACACAAACCAAATAAACATTAAATTACAAGAACAAAATAAATAATTTCAATAAAAATTATGGAAGAAAAACATAAATTTGTCAAATAAATAAAGTAAATCCTCGAAATGTCCTCCACTGGTTTCAGGACACGCGTTCGTCCTTCAAACTATGTGTTGTCTAGCGTGTCGAATATGAATTCGCAAAACATTTCTGCAAGAACTTGATATTCGCCTTCTTTGTTCCTCCTTATTATTTATTTTAATGCTAGTCACTGTTTTAATGTCCAAAATACAATGCCTACTTTATCCTGTTTAAACTTTGTAGGGTGGTTCCGATATAACGTGCCAAACTTCAACTGATAATTCACGTCAAAACGAGTGACAAAATTTAGTACCATTTTTGGACTTAACTATTTTTAAAAAACTTAAAGATAGTGAAGTGTTGAGAACCACTGAGTGCTAAAGAAATTTTAAAAAATACATTGCTGTAGAAAGTATCTTTCAAATTTATCACAAAAATATTCGTTTCTAGCTACCAATATCTTTGTAGAAAGCATTATTCAGTAATATCTAAATATTTTTAGTATAATTAGTATTCACTTTTTCCTTTAACGCAACAGTGCGATTTAAATTTAAAAACTAGGCTTTTTCATTCCTATACCAAAGCTGAGATACTAGTCTAGCAAGTTATATTAGAACCACCTGATATTTGTCGGTAAAAGTTCATTTTCGTAAGTGCAGTGCATTATTAAAAAAATGATACAGAAAAACTTTAAATAGTTTATAATTTACACTAGCTAAGAAAATGAACTAAAAATTTGAAATTGTGTATTAAATAAAATGTTCATATAAAAATCTGTATTATTTAAGCTTCAGTTAATATTAACTATTAAGTGTGTACCATTACAGTCAGGAGAAAAGATGCTATCGAACAGAATAATAAAAAGATATACATTGTATTTAAAAAAATCGAAAAAATGATGATGATCGTGGAAAGACGAAACCTTTGACTTCAGTTCTGCTACCTCTATTCGAAGCAGAATCAAGAAGTGCCCGTAGAAAGTTAAATCAGAATTTCAAAATTATGTATAATAAAAGAGGTACAGAGGAAAAAGAAAATTAATTTTTTTTACATTTTCATTAATATCTCAAGAAGAAATAAGAAAAAAAATCATTGGTCAATGGCTACGAATTAGGCATTGATTCTTGCAACTTTTCTTCCATTTAACCGAATTTGTATCTCTTACGGTTTAGGAGATACCTTCAGTGCACACTCAATTTGAAACAGCCGGTATACCGGTTAATCTATTCTCTCACTCTTACTTACATTACGTTCTATCTTACTTTTCTACCGTGATCCATGGAGCGCTCCAATTATCATAAACGCCTATTATATTATGTTTATGTTACTCATGTATGCTAAATCACAGATATTCCCGTTTTCCTCACAATGAAACTTCCACTTTTAAAATAAAATTAGGCACCGCATAATTTCATTTTTACATTTTAGAGGGATGATATCCTTCGAATGGGGATATAGACAGGCATGTAGAAGTTTCGAAACGAGCTAAATTGATGTAGGATAAATGTGGATTAAACACAAATTGCACTGCGCTGACAGATTACTTAGATATTACAAATTCGGATGTACGCATTACATAATCATGAAGAGCAAACGACGTTTTGAATTATTAACGCAGGGCGATGATGTAATCTGAGGTCGATAGTGTTTAACACGCCGGCCAATTTTAGGGTACAGGTATAATGAAGTATAAACTGCCTGCAAATTTTAATAAATATACTATATAGGGCTCAAATTTTGAATGAACGTTATTATCAAGTGGTTTTTGTTAGTGATAAAATGATCCTGTTTATTATACAAAATACGCAGCTGTAATGAGTAAAGTTATCAAGTGTCTGCAAGTACTATGAGTATGTCTACTGCTATAATCGATCGTAAGCATTGTAATTGGTATTTACAGCCTGTACATTTAAATGGCTCGGTAATAATGTACGATGCTTACGATCGAACTTAGAATCGTAGCTAAATTACAAAAATAAAAATGTATTTCATAAATAGAATTTTGAAAAATACTCGAAATCTACTTTTTCTTAAAGTACTAAAATGCATTGGGAGTTCGGTCAAAAAAATTATTTCTGAATTCATTAAGGATTAAAGTTTTATAGAAGTTTTACCACAATTTTTACATTATGTTACGTTTCGAGGAAAATGTGTTTCGCCGTGAAGTTATGAAATAAATTTTTCATATCGATATTACAAAAGTTCTTACGATGTCATATGAATTCAACGTCCAAATAGGTAACGCGCCACAGTTTTACGACGCTCGGAGGAATTTCATAAATGCGGGCGAAATTATTTTTAGCGAAAAAATTTATGCCGTCGGCCCTCGCGGAAAATGCAGAAGATATCGTCGCGCCGTTCATCATAACAAAGAAGTTTCTCCGATAACTGTTAAGTGTTCCCTGAACTTTCGCCTTGGATGGTCCTTCGTTCCTCATTTTCTGGGTTCGATTTTAAGCAGGTAATTGTGTCGACTAAATAAAGAATTTTGTTTCGCGAAAATGTATTTTGGCACAACTCAATTTATAAAAGTAACATTTAAATTTGTGCTCCCGAGTGTAAATTCGAAATGGAAGCGGATGCAAATATTTAACAACGCCCGGGTAGAAAATAAAAAAAAAATCTTCCGTCAGCAAATACGTTATATGAGTTTAAGCGATACCGACTACATTCAGATTGCTTTCGATTTTTTCTCGTTCTTTTCTGCATATTCACGTCTCCGGAATTATCGTCAAAGTCGTTGATATATGGAGAGCAACGTCTTTCTCAACTTGCTACACGTTTTAATGTAATTGAAACTTAAGCATCCATTGATCTATCTTCTACAGACGCTTATATTTAGGCAAATGGGTGCAACGTGAAGACGTTAGTGCTGCATTTTATATTAGAATTTACCGCTTCGTTCTAACTCATGAGGAGGTTGTAAATTTAACCTGAATTTTCTCGCCAGACGCTAAATCATTTCTCAATACAGAAACTGTTTTTCTTTTTCTGGTTCTTCGTATAGATCAGGCCTAATCATGCGAGGGGTATATGTCGGGGTAAATTCTCCTTCTACCATCGCACAGGGAGTGCCGGTTCCCGCTTGACCCTCAGTCGCTTCAATTTCAACAACCAACGATATACAAAACTTATGTAGATAATATTCTTTATGGAAAATGTTGTAGTTACGAGCAATATTATATCGTTTTACGCTCAACAGTTTACCGCAAATAATACATTCTGCATTACCTGTACTGTTTATAAAACACAGATACTTAAGTTCATAATTTTGGTTCATGTTTGTATTTCACGAGAGCCACACGTTTTATAAGTTCTGTTGGTACACGATCGGCTGGTAGGCTGGCTCATTGATGTCGACGTTTCATTGATCTATCGAATAGTGGGGGATACTATGTTCTCGCTCTTCTCGTATTTTATGCTCAGGCCCTGTTATAGATGATAAGCCAAAATTAAAGAACACCTAAAGTACAAACAAGCGTAGATGGTACTGGACAAACATTTATAAAGAAGTAAAATGGCAAATTTTTTGGAGCAGAAACAAAAACAAATTCCAACCGAGGCTTCCTAATCGATATGAAAAAGAAGGGAAAGTCTTTGCAAAGTCAATACTGACTTATGATGAAACCTGAGTTCACTCCAGAATCCAAGAGATCAAGTATAGAGTGACGACACCACACTTCACCGAAATCGAAAAAGGCGAAGATTATCCCTTCAATCTGAAAATCACGACACTGACCTTTAGGACACAGAAAATATTTTATACACGGATTTTATGGAGGACGACGTACAATTAACGCTCTTTGTTAAGCTGAACTACTATATGAGAAAATTAAGTCTGCATTTCGATCAAAAAGAAGAAAGTGTTGACGTTGACTCAAAATTGTGATTCCTTTTCGTGACTTTCCAACAAATCGCAAAGAAAATCAAGCTTCAACTGCCGAGGAAATATTTCATTGGGAGGATTTTCTACATCTTTCCTTATAATCTACGTTTGTCTCCCTGCGACTGTCTGACAGAACACGTGCAAGGAATACCATCTTATCTTAAAATTGTTGGAACTTGACTACGCATCGACACCAAAGAGAACAGAGCTAGCATCTTGTAAGATAAGCAATATTGCAGTTAATTACACAATCGATGGAAATTTTCCATGCATTTGTAGTATAATCGCATGATATACCCCACTAGCACGGAAATTGGGTGAGAAAAAACCCTTAAAAATGCCAAGTATCTAAAGAAAAAGAAGTTCCAGAAGTTCCAAAGTTCCTTATTTGGCTAACTGTTAACGCGTTCTTTTCTCCTAGTGGAGATTAAGAGATTAAGAAAAGAATTTTAAATGTTTTTTAAATTTTCCTCAGTTTGTAATTGTAAACAATTAATCGTAATCGTAATCGAATTTTAGTTAACTCAATTTAAATCCAGTGTTCCAAGAAAGATGCCAGGCCGGCATTGCTGAGTTAAAATAATAGTCATTATTGCGCATAACAAAGCCTTATTTGAGTACTGCTTCATTCGTTCAATCTTTCCGAAGCATAGTTTATCTTTAGTTATATTTTCGTTGTTCAAATAGGGAAAGAGCGAACCAATTTTGATAATTTTGAAAATATAATTAGACGTTATTCGAACAAGCTGTTGAAAATGAAGTAGAAATCGATTTCCGTCTTTCTTCCGAAAGAAAAAGAAAACGGGGTGAAAATGGGTTATTTCGTGTTTTGATTTGGTTAAAGTAACTACCATTGTTTTCATTTCTATTCTGTCACCTTTTCAACCTCCGTCTGTACGTTTTACGGCTGGCTTGATGCTCAATAGAGGAAGAAAGGAGAAAAAATGCTATCGAATAGAATAATAAAAAGACATAAGTTGTATTTAAAAAATCGAAACTGATGATGGTCGTGGAAAGACGAAACGTTTGACTTAAATTCTGCTACATCTATTCGAAGCAGAATCAAAAAGTGCCTGTAGAAAGTTAAATTAGAATTTCAAAATTAAGTATAATAAAAGAGATACAGCGAGAAAAAGAAAGTCGATTTTTCACATTTTCATTAATATCTCAAGAAGAAATAAGAAAAAAATCATTCTCTTAATGGATATGAATTAGGCATTGATTCGTGCAACTTTTCTTCCATTTAACCGAATTTGTATCTCTTACGGTTTAGGAGATCCCTTCAGTGCACACCCAATTTTAAACAGCCGGTATAATGGCCGAATGTCTTGTTTGACATTTGCGCAATGTTAGTGGAATTAACTTGTTTTTTTAGGAACGTTTTAACTCCGCAGATCGATCGAATGGTTTTCCTACTCGTTCTTTATTAATTGAAAATTAATCACCGCCCACAATAATTTTATATCCGTATATACGTATTTCGGCAGCTAAGCTGCCATCTTCAGTAAAAATGTTTATGATTTTATTAGGATGATAAGGTTGTTTTTAGATCTTTTTAAGTGCTTTTAAGTTGGTAGCATACTGAAGATGGCAGCTTAGCTGCCGAAATACGTATATACGGATATAAAATTATTATTATTGTGGGCGGAGATTAATTTTCAATTAATTCTTAAACCACAGTCTCCTTTACTATTTTAGTATGTTCTTTATTGCTTCGTTTGTAATTAAAAACCTTTTGTAAATATATGCCACGAAATAACAACAGCAACGAACCGTGTGCCATAAAAGTGGTAACTTTATGGAAAGAATCTAAACTTAAAACCAACGATTAACCACAATTCTATCCTTATTACGTACTTCTCAAATAGAAGAATAAGTAAACGGTATAGAAATGTGCAATATTTTGTCCGTAAGTGTACAATACTAAAATAGAAAAAAAAAAAATGTTTTTTTAGGATTTTGAAATTTATTTATTTACTTATGACCAAAATAATAAAACTAATTTATTAATGTTAATATTAGAAACAACAAAAGTAAATAAAATAAACATGTTACATAACATTAGTCTAAAGCAAATTTTCCTACAATTTTTGTTTGGCTACTTGCATACCATGGGCAAAATGGATTTGAATTAAATTGAAATAGCATGAAATTTTGAGCGATTTTCTTTCCAGTTCATTCTTAATCCATTACTGCATCCGTTTGCAGTAGCTTGAATGTAAGCTCTGCACTTTTTACGATTCATTTGGTTTAAGCATCCGTTCCTGACAGAAATAAAATTTTAGTGCCACCAAATTAGAAACCGACGATCGATTCTGAAGAACATCCGTTTAATTAACGGCAATAAATGATTTACGACGACGCTAAGCTACCTCTAGGGATCGATCCTGTCCCGCGGTTCCTGTCAGGACGAAGGAGCGCAATCACCCGCAGTTTGTCGCGCAGATGTTTCTCAGTTATTAGGCGTGTCACTAAGAAATCCTGATGACGGTAAAATCGAACGTCGCAACGCCCCAGCAAATGAACGACGCTCATTATTTCTCGACGTAACTGTTAAACCGCGAGACAAGCAAAACAACATCGTCGAAGCTGCCAGTTCAATCCACGTTGAAACTCGCCTTGTATTTTTGTTTCGTATCGCCGCGCCGCGACGCTGCAGTTTCATTCGCAGCTAATATCGACGTCCGTCGGTCTTGTTTGTCGTGTGCAAAAAATCAACGTTAGGGATATCCTGTCAGTGTCAAATGCGTTTTGCGCTTTGTGAAAAGCTTTCGCAGTTTCTATTCTCCTTTATATGTTTCTACCTGATTGAATGTTCACACTGTGTCAATTGTGTCACAAATTTCACCAATTTCAAAAAGTGTATATTTACATTCGGAGCGCCGTTTCTTTAACTTTTGACAATTTGTGCAATCCAAGCATTTAATAAATACATATTTAATGATTATAGTCAGTAATTCGTCCTACTCATTGATAGCTTATTATGCCTTTTGATTGATAGTTTGTAACAGGCGTACTTAAAATATAATTTCCTATTCCAGTTAATAGAAAACGTTCAACTTGTTAACTAACTAAATAATTGCTTTTAATTTATTCTGCAACATATCTCTATGTTGCATTTTAAAATAATTTTATTCTCAATATGTCATGACTGTTTAATGTTTAATGACACATATTACCGTGAAGTCTGTGAGAAAGTAAGTAATTTTTAAAAATTAAGATGATTTAATAAGTTGTTCCTCGCTGGTCAAGCTTATTGGCTGAGGGTATGGTTCAGGAAATATTGTATTCAAAATATTTATCGTAAAATGTGATAGAGCGCCATCGTATTGATACTAGGCATCGCGTTGATACCAGGGGCTTTCAAATTTGCTGTATTTGAGGAATATTGAGCTACAGAAAAAAATTTAAATAATAAAAAATTGACAAGTTATTTATTATTCCTAACCAGACGTATACTTTCTTTTTGAACTGCATGTGAGTGCAGTTTGGTAAGTTTCTATTTTCTTGTGCTCAGTAACTCTTTAAGTATGCATTAGTCATGAATTAATCTTAAGTTTGTACCGAAAGTTTTATTTTAAGGTGTGCTAGACTTTTAAATTATATGAATTAGCGGTATTAATTGCTTATTCGATATGATTATTTTAAAAACCGACATAGGAATATGTTGCGTAATAAAATAATATCACTGTAAGTATAATAATTGTTTAATGTAGCTGATAATAATTATAAAAAAAAGAAAATAAATGGCGGAGAAACACCTGGTAACTTAATTTTTTCTTATGGACGCCATTTTGGATTTTAATATTTTGAGATTACGTTTTTTTTTCTCTTTACAACGATGGTAGTCCAATATCAGTTTTTTGCCAAAAATCCAATTTCTCATTTTTTGCGAAGAGTGCTTTGGAAAAACAAAACGTTGTTTTATTGTGAAAAAATTGGGCAGTTTGATCCTTTGTCAACTCTTGTCATTTACGTTTGTGCTAGTTTTATGGCGAAAATGCCTTTTTCAAGTGAAGACAACAAAGAGATATGATATCTAATACCCTTATGACTGCGGCAAAACATTTGAAGCATTATCCAGAGCGGCAACAACCTGGTTTGGGTATTCGTTTAAAGCACGTAGACGAAAATATAGCCCAATGAATATGAGCAGGAAATGTTTGAAGAGATAAAAATTTTACATGATTACAAATACTAAAATCCGTCTGTCTCCTCAAGAGAATTTGCAGCCCAACTGAATTTGGCGCTATTATCTAAGCTGTATCGTATGCTGTTCAGTGGGCAGAGTTAAGTAATTTCTTTTTGCAGCATATTTAGATGTTTCTCTTGTGTGTGTACTAACTTATTTTTTTGTTTTTTTTTTATTTACTTTTGTTACTTTTTCATCTTTTATGTTTTCAGTTCCCGCTTATTATTATTTTTCTTTTCTTCTGTTTATTTTGGTGTGGGGGGTAGATCAGGGAACGGTAACTTGTTACTAGTTCATCTGACCCCACACCCATTATTTTGATTTATCTTTTTTTTTAATATGTTGTTTAACTGTACGCTTAATAAACCGATTTATTATTATTATTATTATTATTATTATCTATTCTTATTATGTATTTGGGGATGCCATAATCGAGTTCTCAATAAAAAAAGTGTCTGCATAATGTCTCTTGGTTAGAAATCTCTAGTACGATTAGTTTCTTCGCAAAAATTGAAAAATTGGATTTTTAGCAAAAATGTGATATTGGACCACCATGTGTGATACATCCTTGTAAAGAGGAAAAAAAAAAACATAATTTTGTTTTTTCGCGAAAGTTTGAAAACCATTGAAGGTATTTCAAATTTCTTTTCAGATTATTATTCACTATGAAAATGCGCAACTTTGCTCTAATTTAACCAAGTTTGTATCTTTTAAGTTAAGCAAGATCCCCATAGTTGCACTCGAAAAGTGGATAAGCTGATAGGGTTTTCCAATTAGAGCATCAGAACTTTCAAATGAAACACTATGATAACTACATACAAGTGATAATCCTTTAATCTTTATTTTATTTTGAAGAACAATTGATGGCATTCTGTTTTAAAAATAATATCATTTAAATTTGCGACTATTCTTTCACATACATCGCGTGGTAATGTTGTACTGAATGATCTGAATGGTCGGGAATTGTTTGTGGCGGCTTATTTTTGTAAAAATTATGCTTATTTACAAACCCACTGAGTCAGAAATGGACTTAATTGGACAACAATATTTTTACTGCTAAAAATGGATCGACCTTCAACTGCTCAAGAGCCTTTGGCTTCGAATCTTTGAGTGACTTGATCTTTATAAGCCTTCTCAAATGGAGATCTTTATGAAAACTTCTTTGTCCATATTAACTTGACACAATGTATTGAACTCATTTGTTATCAAGATTTGCCATTTACATTCCATATGAATCTTGTTTTTGAAATTAAGGTTCTGACGCACTAACTGGAAAACCCTTTACTTTTCTAATACGTTTCAGTGGCAAATTCACCAATCACTGGATGGCCCACAGTCAGGCAATCAGTAAACTTTTCTCTCACATCATATTCTTAGTATTTCTACATTTCTCCGTAACTAATTTAGCTGTAATAAATACTAAAATTAATTTTCTGTTTCAGGGGACTTATTATTAATATTTTATAATCGTGTAATATTTTGAATTACGGTTAGTTTGTAGAATTGAAATCTCAAAATAATGAAATAATAATGAAATTAATAATAACATTTTTTATATTATTAAGGCAGAGTTGTTCAGTGAAGGTGTAAACTACGTTTAACGTTAAGTAGAGTTTTATTCCTTTTTTTTTTGGTTGTACAGACAGTGATTAAGAAAGGATACTGTGGTTTAAAACTTAATTATCATTAACAAATTTAATCGGACACTGAGGAACTCAGCCTAAGTGGCTTACTTTTCTATGTAACTGTTGGTATAATTGCACACATCATTCCATTAGTGTAAGTATGAAAATTATTTCTTGGTGTAAACCAGTTTTTATATTATTTTTGACTGACTGACGTTTGGAAATTAAATTAAATTTATTTAGTATGTCGCAATGTATATTGCAATAAAGTAAAAATTATAATTAATGTCTAGGAAGGTACAATTTAACTATCCAAATTAATATTGAGACCAATAATTTGCTACTAACTCTATCATGCCTGGACTTTCTGGACTTTGATATGAGATGTTGTCGTTCATATTTCGCTGTAACCCTTAGGGTCGGGTAGGCCTGCCTTTGTGCATGCCTGTTAAGGACGTTGTTGGTTGTTGCTGGGCAATTATTCGATCGGGGCACATCTCTCTTTCCTTCTTCCTGACCGCGGGCATCGAGATGGTGCAGGTGTGTCTGAAAAGCACTGGGGCTGTTTTCGGTAATAATTTTACTGTGTCTGTGACCCTACCGTTCTGTATGGATGCACTCACTTCATTAATTGTTGTCCCGACAAGTTGGGAGCCATTTCTATGTGGTTTTGGTGGACGCGAAAACCCTTTTTCGGATTTGCATTTCATCCGCATGGTAAGTGCCATTTTGTTCTTCCATGTTGTTACTTTATTGTTTTCCACGTGCGTTTATTATTTCTTTATCATTAATTCCACTCCTTTATAGCAAGTAGCACGGGATAGATTTTCACCGGCCAAATCGACGCAGGGTGTTTGCCGTCCGCCCATCCACGCGAGCGTCGTTTAAACTCCGAAAGTCTTTACATTTTCCACGTGTTTTTGCTGGGAGAAAAAAGCTACTACCGTTACCGTTTTGGACTGTCGCAGCCACTCTATTGGCTCCCCGTTCCGCAGGAGTTCTAAGTAAGATTATTCCAACTTTTCTTCTCGCCCTTCGGAATGTGTACATCTTACCCTCCCACGATCGTGCATTTTGCCAGTGGCGAAGACTAGATTGAGCTTACAGGAGTTTTCGGCGACAAATTAAGCGGGGAGGGATGCTCTGATTGTTGGGCAACGAAGTCAGGGTTTTTTTTTAATTACATTTATAGAGTCATAGCTACACTGTTTTGTCTTTCATATTTCACTTGCATTTCATATTTATATTTTTTATGTTAACTGTTAATGGTTCTTGGCTCATTCAGAGAGCGAAAATGTTACGTAGTTTGGAGAGTTTCTCCAATTTGCATTTAACTGTCTTGCCTTTATTAACCATTTCGGCCAGTGCGCTTAACGCTTTTAATTTAGGTATTCTATTTTGCTTAAGATTGTATGCAAGCATAAGAGTACTCACGTCGATGCGCCTTTGCCCTTCGGTTTGGGCCGTGTAATTTAATTTGAATAGGTTTATGATCGATTGCCGCAATTAGGGTTATGCATATTTATTTAATATACATCGATTTATTTTGAGCCTAACTAGATGTTATTTACTTTTGCTGGGACGTATACATTTAGGGAGGGGTCTGAAAGATCACCATTGGGATATCCCTTCTTTTGTTTTCCGTAACAATTGCTTCTTGGGGTATACCAACGGAGAAGTGGGTCCTGGGGATTGTTTCTTCCGGGGACAAAGAGGGATACATTTTTCCGGCCGTGTATCACCGATACTTGTGGTTTGCGTAACCGTTGCTTGGTGGCGCCCTTAATTGTAACACCTTTTGAATTCCCCCATGCCGTCTCCACTGAGCGGCTCCACTGAGCGGGCACAGTTATGCAGTTCTTCTTCAAATTATAGTCTTCGATGAAACAAGCGACCCTGCTTCTGAAATACACTAAGTATTGCTCTTCTTTTCCTTTGGGAAAATAACAACTCCTCTGTGATTCGTTTCATTGCTTTACCTCTTTAGAAGTAAATGCGTCATAAGGCACAATGTCAATGTAATGGGTACTTGATTTTTTCAATTGCTGGATGTAATTGATCTAGATATTTTTTCTTTTTGTAAGTATGCATTCTTTAGAGAAAGAAGAATTATAAAGAGAAAATACTTCTTATAATAAATCGATGTCAATAAATAATAATGAACGTACAAAAGATTTAAACATTATAATCCAATTTAATTGACAATTAATGAATATGTTATTTACTTAAACATGTACATACTGTTTAGTTCAAATAAAAAGAAATTAAATGTACATTTTTTGAACAAAGTTAAAAGTAAATAAACACAAAAAATATTAAATTTATTATTTTTTCTAATCATCTTTAAAGAATTACACAATTAAGATGAAAAGCTGTCTCTGAAGTTAACATTGCCGTGGAATTGTGTTCTTATCACAAAAAGCGAAATTTTTTTTATTACCTCTTAAAAAATATAATAATAATAATAATATGAATTGATCCACTATATATACAAAGAATAATTAATTTAATTTAATATTGCGATGTAGGTTCTCTTTGGCTAACAAAAGTTGGAGTAAAACTAATCAACAATGCCTAAAATAAGGACACTGCCAAACATTAAACGGTTAACAATTATATTACATTATTTAAAACAAAAACGTCGGCAGTGGAAGCCAATTAATTTATTTTAATTTCCATTAAATTAAGCAATTTATTAAGGTAGGTACTAAGGTAAGAAATCAAAGTTACCAAGTAATACATATTCAGAGGCACAATAATCTGTAGATTCCAAATACATAAAAAAATAGGCCATTCTATTTAAAATAATAAGAAAGTTGACGTTATCGGCGAAACCGGATTTCGTACGGTGGCCATTAGCTTGTACAGTCATGGACTTTAAAGACGCCCAGGTCTTTACAACCCCAAAACAACAAAACACAAAATTATTTACGACGGATACTCTTGCAGCCTTTCCAAGAATTATCTACACGTGTTTGTATGTATTCATGCTTCAATATAATACTGCTTTACATGCCGTGTCCGCAGATCGGGTTTACTATAGGAAAAACTTTTTATTTTTCATTTTTCTGCTTGCCCTAAAACGTAATAAATTTTACGAAAATAATAAATTCCCATCAATAACTGAAAAAGTTAGGATATTTATCTTTTTACTTTAACAAAATGTCAATCATGTCAGCTAGGAATTGGCGGTATTATGAATTTGATACCGTACCACGTTTTCATTCACAATATCTTAGTTTTATGAAAATGTTTACAGGTTCTTAAAATTTTAAAATTGAAGTTAAAAAATGAAAACCTGTTTTTAAGAGAGTTTATTTTAAAGTATTTTATTCTACGTAACTATTAGCCCTTTTACATTTACAGTAATTGAAGAGTAACTTCTAACTGGTCTAAGTGCCAATATTGTGTTAAATTGTTTTTTTTTTTTTGTTAAAACTGTTCCAAATTTTGTTTTTAGTTTTTGGAATTGACTCTATTTACACTTACACCATTAAAAAGTTAGGTACACTCTTTAATTAAATTGATATTACTTGACTTAAACAGTTTACGTGAATTTACGCAATTGTCATATTATGTGAAAGTGTAAATATGATTTTATTTCATTGTTATTAATGGAAATTTAATATTTTCTATAGCGGTTTTGCAATTTTTTAGACTTTTTATAAAGAATGTTTTTTTTTCGAAAAGTGAAAAATTAAAGGGTCTTCCTATAGTGACCTAGATCCGTGGACACATTGTATATTGGATTCTATATTATACAAATTTCGCAAAAGTGTAGTAATTTTTTAAGTTTTCTGATTAGATATAACAATCTTTAGAATTTTAATTTTAGTATAATTTTATACAACTATAAAATTGTGAATAGCTTAAACAGCGACTCTCAACGATCAGAATTTTATAAAATTGTGATTAAATATAACTGAAATTGTGTGTCTGGCAACAGGAAAGTTTTAGAAAAGAGTTTATACATGTATTCCAGGCTAGTTGGCCTTCATCGGAACTATCTTAAAAATTTTTATCAATGAATTTTTGGAAGTGACCCTACATTGAGAAAAATGTACGAACGCTTTATTCGGATTCGTGTTAAAAAACGACTCAGCGTACTGACCTGCAAAATTTACAGTACGAGAATGCTTTTTTTTCAGCGATAGACGTAAGAAAAACTATTCTAAACTGTTAATTTTGCAGTAGTACGCTGAGTCGGTTTTTAAACGAAAGTGTCCCTTAATATTTTTCTCAGTGTATTAATTTTATAAATTACCTGAAAGTGTAAAGAATGATATCTCGAAACAATTTATATTTTTTTTAAGTACAACAAACTTTCATATGCTTTTTTAAGGAAAATTGTGTATTAATATGCGATACAAAATATATAGGTATTTTTTTTATTTACAAAAAAAAAACATTTTCCGAGAAAAAAATTATTTTTCTACCGGAAACCGATTTACAATTTTAAACTGAAATTAGGGACTAGTTAAATAAACAATAAAATCTAGCGGCATTTTCTTTCAAATCAGGTTATTCTTTTCCACAGACAAAACTAAACTAAATTATAAAATTTTTCATCTAGTTATATATACTAAGATAATCTGTCTTAACACAATTACAGCCTGGGCCAAAAGTAATAGGCACCCTTACGATTTTAATTCTTCTCCGAAAGTGTTTACACAAAAGTTTCTAATTTTGTTGTAGTGAGAACTATATAGGATAATTTAAACAATGCCCAATACTTTATAGGGATTGTAAAACATCTGGCAGGTAAAAATTCGTAATTCTGGTTCAGAGAACAGGTAATCAGTCTCCTATCGGCGTACAGTGGGAAAAACCGACGGTTTTACCGGCCAAAAATAAAAAGTCAACCCTAAGGGTATTTTTGCTTGGTGCGTTACCTTATCACCACACTGTATAGAATCCAATATACACCATATCCACGGATCGAGTTCACTATAGGAAAAACGTTTTAATTTTTAACTTATCGAAAAAAATCATTCTTTATTAAAAAAGCTGGTTGTTCTAAAAATTCCAAAACCGCCATAGAAAACATTAATCTCCATTAACAACAATAAAATAAAATCATTTACACTGTCACAAAATATGGCAATACTCAAAAATTCCGTTAGTAAATACACGTAAACTGTTTCAGTAAAGTAATATCAATTTAATTAAAGAGTGTACCTAACTTTTTAATGGTGTAAGTGTAAATAGAGTCAATTCCAAAAACTAAAAACAAAATTTGGAGCAGTTTTAACAAAAAAAAAAACATTTAACACAAAATTGCCACTTAGACCAGTTAGAAGTTACTCTTCAATTACTGTAAATGTAAAAGGGATAATAGATAGGTAGAATAAAACAATTTAAAATACACTCTCTTAAAAGCAGGTTTTCATTTTTAACTTTAATTTTAAAATTTTAAGAACCTGCAAACATTTTCATGAAACAAAGATATTGTGAATAAGAACGTGGTAAGGTATCAAATTCATAATACCGCCAATTCTTAGCTGACATGATTGACATTTTGTTAAAGTAAAAATATAAATATCCTAACCTTTTCAGTTATTAATGGGAATTTATTATTTTCGTAATATTTATTACGTTTTAGGGCAAGCAGAAAAATGAAAAATAAAACGTTTTTCCTATAGTAAACCCGATCTGCGAACACGGCGTGTAAAGCAGTATTATATTGAAGCATGAATAGATACCAACACGTGTAGATAATTCTTGGAAAGGCTGCAAGAGTACCCGTCCTAAATAATTTTATGTCGGTTAGATTAATATAGTCGAGCGGTTAAGTAGTGGACAGGGGTTGTAAAGACCTGGGCGTCTTTAAAGTCCATGACTGTACATCCTGTATTGAGTATTGGACATGGATTTATTAGAATTTTTTTCTTGTTTTGATTTCTATCACCTGCCAAACGTACAGTTTTTTTTTATCTTCATCCTGTGTAATAGCAAGATCGAAAATGTTTTAGGAAATATTTAAGATCGTTTTCCCACGTTAATTATTTATTAAATAATCCAACGCACATATGTAAATCAATATAGTAAAAATAAGTTGTTTAATAATAAGCTGAGTACATTTGTTTTTGTTCTTTTATTTTTCGGTATACACGACATTCATGACATTGTTATATGATCTGGAGAACAAATTTTCCAAATTTGATGTCTTAATATGACTTAGACTTTGTGCAATATTTTGTGGTATATGACTTTTTGCATATGTACACATGTGTTATAAGATTTTTTTTTATACCTGAACTCTATCGGATTAAAACAGACGTCAAACTGTTTCGAGTTTTCGAGTTAAGGATAATATGACAGAACAGAAAACAGATTACACAAATTTCAACGTTACACCGATTCGCGCTCAGCATTTTTCCGAATATTTTATTTACATTTCGGGTCCGTTCTGAAATTATAAAACAACACCAGCGAGCCGTTATTTCACCGAACATTTAACTTAACGCTTGGCCAAACAAATTAATATCCGAAGCTCGCGGAAATAAAAATCATATCGGCGTATACTTGGACCATCCCGTTTTCCACCAGAGCAAATTTCGTGCAGGTAATCTGTGAGTGGACCCTAAACAAGTCGGTCGTCATTATGACGGCCTTTTTGTTCGCCCTGTTTAATTTTCAGCCTGGTAAATTCTGAAATATAACACGGAATGTTAGATATTATCCGTGGGCGGAAATCAATCAGTTTGAGTGTGTGTGAAAATAACGAGTAGACTACTGCAGAAGAAAAATAATTTTAACTTGGACTCTGGATGTCAACAAATGTAGAATATTCTAGAGGGTAAAAGTTTTCAATCATAAAATTGTGTTTGTTACGTGAGAGGAATAAGTAAGTAAATTCTAACGTACGCGGTTTTGATACTTTGTACAATATTTGGATAAAAATAGATTGAGTTATTCTGCAACAAATGATGATTTAACGAGCGAGCTAATTTGCTAGGACCAATAATCAAACATCTATTACAATAATAAATATAATAGAAGCTTGATGAAAACTGGATATAGTTTAGTGTAAATATTTTGATACGACCCGGCCCTACACTGATGGTAAATTTTGGAAATGGCCGAATATCTCAGGAATATTGTTCAATGTGTTATCATTTGCTTTTCTAATATTTACTTACTAATTAATTCCGATCCTATCAATTTGCTACTATAATTAACGTGTCCGTGTTGACCTGACTATGCCATAATTAATTAACAAGCAATTTGTGGGAAAGCTGAGCCATCGGTGGCGGGGAGGAGCAGTTCAGATAAATTTGATTTCACTTCGATTTTACAAACATTTCACCCGAATATTGAAATCTTCATCGTCAAGATAAACAAACCATGAAGGCAAAGTTGATTGGTCTTTTTTTTATTAATACGAAAGGGCTTCTGCTAATTAAAAACATTCCCCAGCGTCGAATTACACTTGGGCGGTATCAATAATTTCAATTAAAATTTGCTAAATTTTCCATTAGCCGATGAATGCTGACAAATCCTTGGACAATGGGGTATTAATTATGTACGGAGGCATTGTCAGAGGCAGAGGGAATCGATTCCGGATTGGCAGTTTACGAACGAGGATAGGTGACGTCAGTCGGTAGACACAGTCAGAGGTGGCCGTAAATCCGGGGAGTATTCATCATTACGGTTTCCGCTTCGTACGATTTCTAATTTAATTCTCGGAAGAGATATGTTGTAATTCTCTGCCGGCATTTCGGCAGACAGTCAAAAATGTTCGCCGCTCGTAAATTTTGTTTTGGAACTTATTTACGATGAGCTACAGATCAACACGGAAAATCAGTACGATGAAAATGTAAATTATTTAAAAATATCCAAACACGTACAGTCGGGAAAATAAAAACTGAAAAATAAACTGAAAAAAAAATTAACAATCAAGTTGTGTGACAAAATACAGGGAGATTCAGGCAACTCATTCATTAAAAGTTTACGGACTTCCTCTTTGAATTTCTATTTCATATTTTGCGGTTATAAGTTAGCGATAATGATCTATTAAAATATAATATTTCCAACTTTCAGACACTTCCGCTTGTACCGGAAGTTGCTGTCAACTTTCTTATTTTAAATGGAACACCCCATTTTTTTATTGCATTTCTGAAATCTCCATGAAATTCTAAAAATATTTTGTGTAATATATGATACAAGAAAAATTAGCCGTTTTAGAGATATTTCCATTTTTTAACAAAAAGTTCAAAGTTGTAGTACCTTGTTCATGATGCTGCCATCTTTGTGTAACAAAAGCCATAATTTCAATTTTTGGCCTGTAGTAGGCTATGCTTATAAACTTTCAGGTCATACCTAATTTTACTCAAAATCGTTTACGGGCTGGTTGAAAAGTATCTTTTATTCGAAATGATTTCAACTGTCGAAAAGTCATGTTTTTTAAATAGAACACCCAGTATTCTTTTATACCATAAGAATCAGAATTAAATGTTCTTTCGAACTGTATTAGCATTCCCTATACCCATCTCTTACTCTTTCTCTTTCTTTTCATGATTTTCTCTTTGACACATCAATTTTTTCACTTTTCAGTATTATTCCTGAATAGTGTGCTATGAAAATTTAACAAACTGAGGCTTTTAAATTAATTTCTGACCATAATTTCAAATTCATTTTAAAAACCGACAGATAATATTTAAATACACATCTATCATCTGAACTTTTTGTTTACATATGCCGCATGTATTAGAATTCTTGGTATGACAAAATTTTATGGAAACTAATAAATAAATCAGAAATATTAAAAATTAACTTTTCACTGTATCTAAGTAATAACGCATTTTCCTCGATTAACAACTTCTTTTATTAACTTCCTGAATTGTCGATTTTTTTATCTTAGAAAAATTTTGTGCAAATCGTTTTTGATTGCAGTGAGAACCTCGAGCAGCCTCTGGACAGCTGTTTCAGCCCTGCTTGGGGCTTCTTCAGCAGAAACGTAGCTCGACACTCCCACTGCAGACCAAAAACGACTTGCCCAATTTATTCGCAATTGCGATGTAAGAATGATGAACATATAAAATAGCGACATCTTACTATCGCTTTTTGACCTAACATTGCAGTAGGATAGACAAATTGAAGCGGGATTTGCTCCTAATGAGTCCCCCATGCAAGGCGGCCATGCTTGCTGTCAAAGCATAATGAAAGGATTTTAGAAAAATTTTGTGCAAATCGTTTTTGCATTTACGAATAAATTGGGCAAGTCGTTTTTGGTCTGCAGTGGGAATGTCGAGCTACGTTTCTGCTGAAGAAGCCTCAAGCAGGGCTGAAACAGCTGTCCAGAGGCTGCTCGAGGTTCTCACTGCAATCAAAAACGATTTGCACAAAATTTTTCTAAAATCCTTTCATTATGCTTTGACAGCAACCATGGCCGCCTTGCATGGGGGACTCATTAGGAGCAAATCCCGCTTCAATTTGTCTATCCTACTGCAATGTTAGGTCAAAAAGCGATAGTAAGATGTCGCTATTTTATATGTTCATGATTTTTTTATCATCAAATACCTTTAATATGCCTGTGTTGATTGTTCATTTTTTGGTTCTTCATAACGATTAAATTGTTCTTTTTTTAATTCCTACTAGACAGATGATTTCAAAAATTATAATTTCTCTAGTTTTCATAGCCCACTATTTAAAAATAACACCGAAAAATGGAAAAAAATTACGTGTTAAAAAGAAATCATCGATAACGGGTTACCTATAAGAGATAGGTATAGGGAATACTAATACAGTACGAAAGAACATTTAATCCTGAGTCACATGGTGTAAAAATATACTAGCCGTTCCATTTAAAAAACATAACTTTTCGACAGTTGAAATTAGTTCGAATAGAAGTTACTTTTCAACCAGCCTGTAAGCAATTAAGTGCAAAACTGGACATGATTAGAAAGAATGTTACTGTAGCCTATTACAGGCCAAAAATGCGAATCATGGTTTTTGTTGCACAAAGATGGCAGTATCATAACCAAGGTTCTACAAGCATAAATTATTAAAAAAAAATGAAAATATCTCGGAAACGGTTAATTTTTCTTGTATCAAATGTTCCACAAAACATTTTTAGAATTTTACGAAGATTTCAAAAATCCATTAAAAATTGAGGTATTTCATTTAAAATAAGAAAGTTGACAGCAACTTCCGGTATAAGCGGAAGTGTCCGAAATTTGAAAATATTATATTTTGATAGATCCATATTGTTAACTTATAACTGCAGAATATGAAACAGATATTCAAAGGAGAAGTCCGTAAACTTTTAATGTATGTTTTTTTTTCGTTAAGTTATGTGCATGTAGTGCATACGTAAATAACGTGGACTACAGTGGCATAATTAAAGTGAAAAGTAACTTAAAACAAATATATTTTTTATTATAATCTTGTCAAAATGCCAAAAGTTATTAGTGGCGGAACTAAACGTGCAATAGCTTAGGCGTTTAACTATTGTATAAAGGATCGTCCAAATTTAAAAAAACGAAGCGAATACGAAAAACTGTCGTGTTAGCAGAAGAATCTAGAGGTATGCAAGTTGGAAGAGGCGATGAAAGAAGTAGACTGAATTCTAAATGAGGAACAAATTACTATGGAAAAAGTGATTAGCAACAGCAAGAATATCAACTGTTTTCTGGAGACGATACTTCTTGTTTTCACGGAATGCTTCAGTCTTGCTTTAATCGAGTTGGCAATAGTGGCAGTGGTAGCTTTCCCAAATGTAACCATAAAATTAAAAATGAGTGTCAATCAATTTTCTGACAGATGTATCTTTTAATGATACTGTAACGTTGCCTTATTGGTATGGTGGTTTTCATCAAGAAGTAACATATACTTTAGGGCTTAAGGGTAGCGTAGCCGAATTAATATGGGACCGAAAATATCGACTAAATTTATTATCAGTATAAAATATACTTATATGTCAGAAGCACTATTTTGGACGACATGAGTTCACGCACTATGATCAGTATATCAATGAACTCTCCTTAATCTCTCATCGCATGAACTCCTCATTAAAACTGGAAAGTACAATTAAAACAATAGGATTAAATTATATTGTACTAGTGTACTATGCGACTAAAATGTGTTGAAAATACAGCTTCAAGCACGCCATCAAGAGGTCAATATTTAACTTTATGTGTTGAAAGTATCCAGACCTAACAGTTGGTATCCAAAAACTGAATCTACAGTTCTTAAGCAATTTTATAAAGCATAATCTAATTTTTACAGATCTTTATTCAGCCAGTCAAGACAACGAAGTGCCAGCTTGAACGTAAAACAATCTCTCGTGTTAATTAACAAAGAGCGTTCAAGAACTCTTACGTTTGCAGTTGGCCATGACTTATTATTACATATCTTCTCTTAAATGAGATGGGTATCAGTGGAAATCTTTTCGTAAAATTGTAATAAATCCTTATGAGACTCAATCAGTTACCTCTGCAATAGCTTTACCTGTTCGCTTTTTTAATCATTCATGACCTGTCATTAAAACTGTACCGCTCTCAAGAAACTTGGCTACACCTCTGATTAAAGTTTCTGCAAAGTATTGTTTTATTAGGGAATTCTATAATGCAATTCTCTACTGAATAATTCCAAATTTCATTTTTTCCGTTGAGAAAGTAATTTTTAAAATGAAAACATTTGTAAAGGGAAGACAGGTTTGATATCAAGTAACGATACTGTATGTATTATAAAATTGTTTTAAGTTCAAGTTTCCTGTTATATATTTTACCTGATTATGATTAGAAGAGAACATCTACCGACCAAATGTCACCTTCGTACATTAAAGTATTTGAACGCACGTTGTTAAAGCTTACTTACTATAAACTATCCAGACAAATTAAAAATAAACTGCGATTCATAGATGTTTTCTGTACAGCTTCTCGCATGAAAAAATATCTAAACGCCATTTTTTAATATTTTGAATGATACTGCAGATGTAGTAGTTCCCAAAGTGTTCCATGGGAGTCAGTAGCAAATTTATTTGGGGGTGCACCAAGATAAGGAAGGTCATGCGCAATAGTTGCTGTAAGGTTTAATGTTGCGCAATCTATTGTCGGTAGGGCTTGAAACAGCTACCGAGAAACCAGCACTTATTGCAGAAGAACTGGTCAAGGTAGAAAAAATAAAACATCGGCTACAGAGGATCACTTGATGACGATTATTGTAAAACAGAAAAGATTTAATACAGCAAAACAGATTAAAGAAGTGTCACTGTTATAAACAAAGATAGGTGTGAGGAAAACGCTTAAATTTGTAAATTCAAGACCTTACAGGTCAGAAATGGAACTAGTTTTGTCTGCAGCGTATAAAATAGCTCGTCTAACATTTGCTTAGATGCACGCAATTGGTCACTAACACCAAATTTTATTTATCGACGAATCCAGTTTTTGTCTAAATTCAGATAATAGGCATAACAGAGTATGGAAAATGACCGCAGAAAGATTCGCAAAATGTTGAACATGGAAGATGAATCAATTTGTTGGCAGATCAATTATGGTGTGGGAGTGGATTACTTTTGAAGGAATTACTTTTGAAGATCATATCAGCCTAATTATTATAAACAGGGACACAAGCAGCCGGATATCTGAATGACGCAATCATTCCAGTTATAAAAACTTTTGCTGCGATGCATTGATCCCAGTTCATTTTAATGCACGATAATGCTCGCCCTCCCGTAGCAAACATTGTCACCTGACGTGTTATATCCTAAGTGATTATAACTAACAACCCTAAGTGACTATAACTGTAAATAAATAAATTACAGTAACAATATAATAATTACATAAACAATTCTAACTCTAAAAGCTGGTTTGACATTGGACGTGAATCACGAACGTGCACAACGAACGCAGATTGTCTATAAGTGAAAATCTCAGGATTCAAAATGTTTTTTTCTTATATGGAGGTAATCCACCTGTTCATAGAATACAAAGAATAACCTCCGCCGCAAAAGGATAATTTGAATTCCGAGATTTTCGTGTGTTGAAAATCTGCGATCGTGATTCACGTCCAATGTCAACCAGCTTAACTCTAATAGATTATTACTGCAAATTTTCGAGTTTTAAACGGGCCAGAGAAAGTCTTGACTTAAATAAGATTGAGAATCTTTGGAGTATCATAGGAGGAAAAATTCAGTAACTTTCACGGCCTCCTCAAACCCTCGAAAATCTTTCAAGAAATTTTCAAGCAGCTTGGATGGAGATTATCCTAGAAGAAATTTCTCGCTTAATTGATAGTATGTATCCTCGTTTGAGAGCGTGTATAACAGCTATTTTTGACTCGACATTGAGTCTTTCAATTGCAAATCTTCCGTAACATTATTTCCATATTTACCCATTTAGCTAGTCGCACTTATGTGTAATGCTTGTCCAATATGGCTTCATCATAAAATTCACATTTATTTTTTATTTTTATACTACTTTGTATTAAACCAAATTTATCTCTTGATTTTCATACGCTACCTTTACGCTAAAATTTGAACTTTAGATGCACTGTAATGTAATACCTCTTTTATATTCAAGTAAATGACAATCTATTTTAAAGCCTAATGTTCTGGCATTAATTTTCACCCTGTCAGTCGTCAGCCGATATCTACCCACTTTCCTGTTAACTCCAAAACTTTGCGTTGATTAAGATTTATGTGACTTACTTTATTTAAACTGATTGTTTCAAACGACACAAACTCTATTTTGCTTCAGAGTTCATTATTTTTAAAAATAATTTTCAGAAGTTGAACATTTTTTCTCTGCCTAAGCCAATACAGTAATATCTGACAGTACCACAACATTAATATTACAATCTCATGAAATTTACTCGCGTGAAATTGGTTGCTTCCGCCCTTAAACGAGCACATAAATTCATAGGATTGCAATAAATTTTAATACTCCACGTTTCCTATTGCTCATTATGCATGAAGACGGCAATTTATCTCTCTGCAAAGCGTCGTGGTTCTCCAAAGATTTACTGCGACGTGTGTTGCTTTTGTTATACCTATTTTTTTATTAAGGCGCAGGCAGTTTCCCTACAACGGGGGCGTTAACGGGCCACCGTTTACTCCCTAATTAATTTCGTCGTGTGCACGCGGATTACCGCAAAGATTCCGCGCTCGGTGGGCACCGAATTTTCAGATGAAACCTAACAAATGAACGAAAAGCGTACGAGGAAGAGCAGCAGAACCGAAAACAACAAATATATATCCGCAGTGGCGTTTCTGGCTTCGTTAATTGGTTATCGGTTTCTCTTAAACATGTCTTAAGGTTCGTTAATCTTCCCCACGTCTTTCGGATATTGAATTACATCGGTTCGCTAACCAGCTTGAAAGGATGCGTCAAGCCGTATCGTTATTCAATTCTGCCTAAAACGTATCAGTTACACGTCACGTTTATAACTAAGTGGGGGTGGAAACCTTAATATAAATTAACATTTTGTATTCCCTTAGTAATTCACTGTAAGAAGACATTCACGAAGAGATCATTTATCCGATATCACAACTATTTTCGTCTTCTTCAAGAGCAACTTCTTTAACTGACATAGGACTTTGAATTTTTCAAGTTCAACTGAAATTGGTAATTTGATATTTGTGGATCGTTCAATTTGATTGAAACTTGTTATATATTCCAGTTTTGATTTCAATAGATTTCCTCAGAGTTCTCTTAGGCTGAGCTCGTCTGCCTTTATTTCCCAGTGGGCTTTTCCACATTTCACTGCCCTTCTGCTAAATTCATGTTCATTCTTCCATTTTCTATATCCTAGGCATTTGTCTCCTCTTCTTTGCACTGCAGGTCACTTGGAAAATCATTTAATCATTGTAAGAAGGTTACAATGATTAAATGATTTTCCTTTTGTAGTTTTTGCTCTGGTGAAAGAAATAAAGGTTGCCGAATGTTCAGCATAAAAATAAAAAAAGTCTTTTATTGAACGCTAGCCCGATAATTTTGATAATAGTTTAATTCCTAACGGTCAAAAAACTGTTTAGTGCGTTACTGTCGATTAAACCTTAAATTTTATTGAAAGTATTGAATCGGACAGATTACGTCGTTCTCTAGCTACTATTCGACTGATGAAGCTCCAGTTACGGCCGAGAAGATAGAAAAAGTTTCGGAAGATATTCACACGCTGCCATTTCCAAATACCTTCATAACATATCAACTCGCCAACCTATGTTACTGTGATATTCATTCAATAAGCGAATTTGGAAACTTAACCTACAAAATTTTATAGTGACTCGAGGCTTCTCTTTCGGTGAATTTTATTCAGTTTTAATTAGTCACTAATTTTATGGATAATCCTTTGAGTTATGCAGAGGATGTTTGAGGACTACTACACTGCAATCTAGTCGACTTGCATTAAGGAGTTACTTACATAGCTAGCTTCTTATCTCCAAATGCTGGGAATACAAAGTCATTCAAACCAGTTACTCCAGCTTATTACATTACTTCATTTAAAGAGGTCTTAATTTGTGAATTTCTAGCGAAGAAATTCGGAAAGAACTTACTATTTGTAATGAAGAAAATATCTAATTCAACGGAACTCAAATTGTGTAAGCAGAAATGGTCATTGTAGTATGTGAGAACAGTAAAGGTTAAAAAAATAAATAAAAATGTCTCTTACCAGAATCATGTTTACGTAGATATGTATTTCGGCAGCTAAACTGCTATCTTTACTACGCTTACACTCAATAACACAACTAATATTATATACTGCTCTGTTAAGTCAAAAAATCGTATCTACATTTGTGGCGTCATAATGTCTAAATGCTTGGCTTATGATGTGTACATGACCTACACGTTCCGACTTATTAGATTCTGCTTTTAGAACCTTTTAGCAAATGTTAAATTCAGTTTTTAATAAAATATTCTAATCTGACGGCATAATAAATTTTACTAAATGAGAAACATCTCGAAGCAATGATTTTGGCAGATACGACTTCTACGCGTAACAGAGCTATGTAGTTCCTAAAAGCGCTCACAAACACTCTCTTCGTTAAATTTCTGTCTGGTATGAGACAGATATTCGCTTCGTGAAGTCTCGAGTTGAACTGCAAGAAGTGCTTTAACTTAACTTGTAAGCGTTTAACTTGTGAGTGCTTTAACTGTTTTCACTAGTAATAGTACTAATTGTGAAATTTCATATCTGTATAGAGACTCTTGCTTTTTACGTAGATTACGTTTTACAGGACAAAACTTAACTAACTGCCTAACTTATCTTATAACATTGCCAGAATCTTAAACAATAATCAAACTAAAATAGCTTTTTATTCCTTAAAATCAACCAACAGCTTATGTACTAAACTTAAATCAAAAACCCCTTTGCTTAATCAATGCAACGTTGTTTATAAAATAAATTGTATCGGGTGTAATTCCTCTTATATTAGCCAAACTAAACAAAAACTATGCCATAGAATGAGAAATCATAAATATGATTGTAATCCATCTCAACAATCAAAATCCGAAAAAAAAACTGCTCTATCTACTCATCATTTTTCCACAGGACATACGTTCGATTTTGACAATGTTAAGATTTTAGATTATGAACCGGTTTTTACCAAAAGATTAACCTCTGAAATGATTCATATAAAGAATAATAAAAATTCTATAAATTTAAGAACGGACACACAAAATTTAAGTATCATTTACCATAACCTTATCAAATATCACACTGTCAATCGGTTGTAAATTCATTTTTCTTAGGTTGGCCAATACTTGGGGAATTTCACTCTAACTTATAAGTTGCTTAACCTGTCATGTTGCTGAGTAAAAACCAGCTTCGTTGTCATTTGGCGTACGTTTTCTAACGTTACTTTTAATTCTGTTTTACCTTTAATCATTTATTGTGAATCGTTTAAAAAACATACCATATTGATGAACTTTTGTTTTAAAATGTTTTAATAAGACCGTAAGTGTTTACTTTTCTGTATCTACCAGTCTTAGACTGACCGTTGTTTTTTCTCTTTTTTACAGCAGCGTAAAAATATTTTTAAATTCTTAGTTGATAGAATCTCACTGTATACCTTTTTAGGCTCTGAGGAGGGTTTAAAAGAAAACCGAAACTGGTCAGCTGAACGATTTAAAATCAATTTGTTTGTCCTAAAAACCCGATCAAATATTACGTCTTACGAAGATTATATGAACAAATAAAATAGCGACATCTTACTATCGCTTTTTGACCTGACATTGCAGTAGGATAGACAAATTGAAGCGGGATTTGCTCCTAATGAGTCCCCCATGCAAGGCGGCCATGCTTGCTGTCAAAGCATAATGAAAGTTTTAGAAAAATAAATAAATAAATTGGGCAAGTCGTTTTTGGTCTGCAGTGGGAATGTCGAGCTACGTCTCTGCTAAAGAAGCCCCAAGCAGGGCTGAAACAGCTGTCCAGAGGCTGCTCGAGGTTTTCACTGCAATCAAGAACGATTTGCACAAAATTTTTCTAAAACTTTCATTATGCTTTGACAGCAAGCATGGCTGCCTTGCATGGGGGACTCATTAGGAGCAAATCCCGCTTCAATTTGTCTATCCTACTGCAATGTCAGGTCAAAAAGCGATAGTAAGATGTCGCTATTTTAATTGTTCATCATTCTTACATCGCATTTGCGAATAAATTGGGCAAGTCGTTTTTGGTCTGCAGTGGGAATGTCGAGCTACGTCTCTGCTGAAGAAGCCCCAAGCAGGGCTGAAACAGCTGTCCAGAGGCTGCTCGAGGTTTTCACTGCAATCAAGAACGATTTGCACAAAATTTTTCTAGAAGATTATATGTATTTATAAATTGAAATGTATAATTTTGGAAATAAATTATCTTAGTTATCTAATGGATTTCATGTGTTTCATATTAACAGAGTTATGTCCGGTTTCTAAAATGATAAATAACTTTATGTAAAGATAAATTTTTTTTGACAGATAACTTTATGAAAACTGTAAACTGTTTAAGTTGCCACGCATACACTTTACCTACAAATAAAGCTTTGAGAAACGCTTTTTAGAAGTTATAGTGAGTTTATATTGAGTTTATCTCTGCATAAATTTATGTATCGCTTCAGAAACGGGACACTAGTCCGCTGGCCTTTTTACCCGACTGGGTAGGGAAAAGTCGCCACTTTGCAAGGGTCAGGGAAAACACATGCACAACCCAAAAAATAAGTTTAAATGGACAAAGGACTGTACATAGTGGTTTCTTAGAGTCCATAAAATGTGTATATACATCGTCATTCAAAAATATTTTCAAGTAGAATAGAACATCAAAAAATAAGGTCGCTTTTTCATATAATTTTTTTTTCGAAAAGCGAAAAATAAGAAATTGGTAAATTTTAGGACTTTAACATTACGTAACAGATGAATCCTATCTTTTAAACCTCAATTACTCCAAAACTGTTGAGTTTATCGAAATGCAATAAGAGACCTTTTCTTTGCACATAATCCAAATAATATTTCCTTCACAAGTTTTTGACGAAATGTATAAAAAAAAGTTAAGGATAAAGTACTAAAACCTACCCTTACAAAACCACTCTTTAAAAATAATGGAGGATCTGACAAATGTATTGTTAAAGCGCAGTTAGATGCCTTATATCTGTGTTTGAAATATCAGTTCGATAATTTAAAGGATCCAAAAGATATTGCTAAAAAGTAATGTTTTTTACCCCTGTTTTAGGGCTTATAATTGCCTTATTATTCACTTTTGGAAAAAAAATGTATATAAAAAGGTGACCTTATTTTTCGATGCACTGTTTTTGAGGTTTTTAAAGCAGATACGGTTTTTTTTCTTATTTTAATTAAAATCCCTTAGGGTAGCCATTTTCCCATGCTTCCCTACTTTGAAAACCGCGATGCCAGCCTTCTATGTTATTATTCATCCGAAAACTGAGGAACTGGCCTTTGTCTTCTGTTTCTTCGTTCTGCATAACAGACCTCAATATAATCCGCAATCGGCAGTGAATCTTGTGAAAAATTTTCGCTTAATCGTACTTTTGATACGGGAGTGTTTGTCAGCGCTTTTAAGAACTAGTGCTTAATGATTAGTATGATAAAATGTTTATGATTTTATTAGGATGATTAGGTTGTTTTTAGATCTTTTTAAGTGCTTTTAAGTTATATACTGAAGATGGCAGCTTAGCTGCCGAAACACGTATCTACGGATTGTGATAAGACAAATTTTATTTATCCCATAATCTAATAAATACTATCTAATAAACACTATCGCTGAATTGCTAAAAAAAGTTAAAAATAAATTGAAAAATATTCGGGTTTTGGGTAGATAACTTTCTACAATATAATAATAACATCCCCTTTCGCATAAAATTTCACTAAAATTATATGAATTAAATTTAATCCCTAAAGAGTTTTTAAGTTGAATTTGAAACCAGATGTTGCAATCTCGGAGTGTTGGCAATGTTATATCAATGTTCCGTTGAGTGCTGTTGAGTTTGTTGGAAATATGAACATAATTACAAACTTCATTGTGTAAATTAGGAGAGAGAGAAATTTGAAATTCCGTGTTCAGTCTTTTATAATAAATATAATTTGTTCGACGACGGACGTCTAAATATAATATTCATTAAGAACACTGTAATGGAAATAAAGACGATATAATTAAGGGAATTGTTTTGCAAATCTTTTACGTCAAAGTAGTAATTTCCTTTGATGTGTAGCAATACGCCGCAATCCAAACAAAATTAGAGCAGGGGATCTCGTCGCTGAGTTTCATCGTTTGACAAAATATGATTCCAGTTTATTTTCATATTCGCTGTCGGGCCTGAAATCTCGAATTTTAGGGTTCGTCGGCGGGCTCAGAGAGAATGTTGACATATTAAGTGGGAAAGAGTGAAGGGTGGAAGGCATTTCTCACTATAGGAGCGAGAGGAGTTTTGGGGGAAGAAGGAAGGAAGCGGCGACTGAGTGGAGTAATGGCTCAAGGGGTGATGTAGCACTAACGAGATGAAGAGGAGGCGAAAGCGTCGCGGCGAACGTCTTAGGCGACGCGACTCGCCGATAAATCCGCGCTAAGGAACGGCCCGAATATACAATACCCAAAGCAGACTTTACGGTTAAATTTATTAGACTTAAGATGTCATGGAATGGAAAAGGCCGGGGCACCTTTGTAGCAGAAAGGTAAAATGGAAATTAAGAATTATTGCCGGAGAAATTAATCCTGCGGCCCACTGCAGCTGAGCACTTCTCTCAAATCAATGTTTACATTACGTAATTCAAGACAAACTACTAAAGTGCTTTAATCTGTCAAATTGAAATTCACGTACATGCAAATAAAACGAGCAAGGCACGCAAAAGTCTTTGCAAGAGCAAATAACATCGAAGATATTTCTTTCTGGAGTGCATTCAAAGGGATTTTTCCGTCAACATCTTAATATGCCCCGCTACACTCAAAGATTGCCTGTTACTTTTATAAAATCTTCAGTGACAGACAAATTTCTACGACTTTTCCTGGGAAAAAGAAAATTAATCTGATGTATTATTTCTTTAACAGCATTAAATAGGTACATACAAATATTTACAGAAACGGATATTCAATTGTCAACTCAGTAATGAAATAAAATAAGTTTTAATAAATTTTTATTTGTCAGGTAGTTGCTTCATATCCTTAAGGAAAAATTGTTAAGAGCGTTCAAAATTCAACAGTAAATTCTACGGACTTTACTGTTTCATTTAATACTTCTTCCGTCCCAAATCATGATATAAATTGCAAGTTTTACATTTGTCTCAAATTATGATATCCCGATCTCTCATGACGGATTTCCTTTTTATCTTTACTGAAATTAAAATTAATATAATTAGGATAAATTATGAAGATTATTTAATTCATCTGTCAGTTCATGTTCATTAGCTAACGAAATAACTTTATTTGAATCATTTTTAATCCATGGATACAAAAAAATTGCAGCAGTAATTGTACTCGTACAAATTACAGCGAATATTGTACTAGTATTTTAAAGTCCAGTATTATAAAGGCAAGTTAGCTTTAACTGTTGGTTTATTCACATGGTTAACAACTGTGAACACAATTGTTGTTATTACAATTAACTGTAACTGTAAAATATTTATTTAATTTTCGTAAAAAGGGATGGAAGGATTTAATTCATTAAATAGTCTTCCGAATACGATTCGTAGTCAATGTTTTGCATATCATTTTTGCTGTGATGCTACTCATAACAGCTGTTTTGTCCATTCATGTACCATCGCCGTTGACATTCGTAGCATCATCACAAAAATAATAAGCATAACCTTGACTACTCATCTCAGTGTTGACGACACAAAATAGAAAAATGGTCTGCAAACTCCCTTCACTGCGAAATTATTCTCTTTCGGACGTTGAATTCTATTGCTCATTACTTTGATTTGAGATTTCTATTTTGAAAATTGCTATTATCAGAATTTATAACTGTAACTACGATAAAATTAGATATCGTCGCAAATTAGTTTAGTTTTTGTTTTTAGAAAAAGAACGTTTTTGTTGTTAAGGTGACGATATTACTCCTAATAGGAGTACTTTTCTAGGATCCTTTACCAAAAGACGTTCTATTGTCACAGTATACTTCCAGCGAAAGTTTGATTTCCGTGAGTAGTGAGGAAAAATATCATAACTTTAACTTTTGTCACTAGCGACGAAAATAAATCTTACTCTATCTACTTGCCTTGTATTCACTTGTGTCGCTGTATCGTATCATTAGCAAATATCAGTTTCTGTTGTTCGTCGGACCTTTATCATGATTTTTGACTGAAAAAAAGTGATTTAGATCTCCCTAATACTCCAACAGAAACAGTAAGTCGGGTCATAAAGAAAGTGTAGTGTTGAACTCGTCGAAATCATTTTCTTAAGTTCGCGAACATTACCAAACGAGGCTTGGCGAACTGCTCTCTCGCTCAAAAAATGTCACTTTCGTCGCTTGTTCAACAATACTTTGATCTGCAAGTTTTCTCTTTATTACAATTGGCGACAAGGAAAAGTACTAAATGGCAAAGTCAAGCGACCAAGGTGACGCAAGGAGCCAAGAAAGGAATGCTGGTTACGTTTACGGCAATATTGGTACTCTGCATAAGTATAAAATATTAGAGGACCGGGATATACAGCGTGTAATCAAATAAGTTTCACATATTAAAACTATAAGTTGTTTATCACTTAAGAAAGTGATTTCTGCAAATATGAATTTTATTGGTGAAAAATTAAAGAAATTAAAACTCCTCCAGAGCCCGGAGACTTTTTGTTTGAAAACGTCTGACTGGCCGTGTATCAGTTTCTACAAGCACATCATTAAAACAATAAAGCGTCATCGAACTGAAGGGCACTGGGTTAAAATCTTCGCTAATGTAATTCTTTAACGGAATAGAATTATAAATATCCATCGCGTTGCTTATTAAATCAATCAATTTTCTCAATTTTCACGTAATTGTTAATAGTTTTCTGCTCACAAAACTAAAAATAAATAAAAATTAGAAATTCCGTTTTCTAAAATTATTTTACTAATTCATACGTTTTCATCGTGTACTTTATTTGCTGGTCGTCAATAAACTGCATAAAGCGACTAATATTTTTTTAATCACTTTAATACGCGAAATTAGCACTGTAAATCATATGTACTATTGGTTTACAAAGACCAGGATGTCAAGATCTAATTATTGTCGATTGTCTAATGAAACAGATTTAATTCTGATCAATGCAAGCAATTTAAATTGTTCTCTTTTAATCATAATGCACACACGGGCCATTACCGAATTGAACTCTCGTCTTTAATGGGTCGGTGATTCTATTTTATTGTGTTCCCATAAAGCTTTTAAAATGCGATCAAGCAATTGACCTTGAATTTTGCTGGAATTTTGTTTTATAATGTTGTTTTTGTGCACGGCCGACCAGAAGTTCTCAAACAAAAGAGTGAGTACTCCTCCACAAGGTATTTTTTTTTTGAGCTAGACTTTTGGTAGTTGCAGCATTAATTCTCTTACATGACGAGGAACTGGCGGTATTAATATGTGAAACTAATTTGATTACACCCTGTATATATCAAGAATAGTTAGAACAATATTTTATTGCCAATTTTGTAAATGAAGAACGACAAGTGAGTGTCTTGCTGACAGTAATTAGGCAACAACCATATTAAGTATTACGTGATCTATGTGATCCTGATTGTCCGAGTAACAAGTCATACACTAAATTAAAATATGTCAAATTCTTAAACGTCTAGGGACCAGTTGTTCTAAAGGAGTTTAAGCCAACGTTCAACTAAACCAGTTTCAAACTAAACAAATTTGCATAGAAAGTTAAGGACATATGACAATTACTGCCTTCATAAATAAAATTTTGATGCGATTTTGTTCACTGTGAAGTTGGTTCAGTTGAACCTAAGGGGGCCCTAAGGGGCCTACTGCATCAAAAGCTAAATTTAAAGGGCCTCTAAATTTTAACGGCCCGTTAATAAGTTACAGAATATGCCCCTAAGTGTCTATATTTCGAAAGAGAATTGAATTTTATAATCTCAAACAAAATGTAAATGACCATGTAAATGAACGCATGAAGGACTGGTACGTGCACATCAAAAATACTGCCATTCAGTATCAGTTTGGGAATAGAAAAAAAGGTAAACTAATTATGGAACCTGGACGATTACAAAGGCGGCCACTTTACTTGTCTGAATTTGATCATAAAATCATGCATATTAAAGGACATGATAATATAATGGCTGATGGTTTATCACGGCTCCCTATTAAAGAAAAGGTGAATGATTTTCAAGAAACAGAACATAACCACTTAATGGATAAAATTCCTATCGACTGGAAGCAGATTAGATTAGTAACTCGGAAGGATTCCTGCTTAAACAAAATAGCTTCGTATATACTAAATGGATGGCCTCTGAAAAACACTGATGAGAACCTCAGAGATTAATTTAGAAGAAAAGACGAGGTAAGTATCGAAAATAGTATAATTACTTGGGGACACCAAGTACTAATTCCTACCAGTTTACGAGAAGAAATCTTCAAGGAATTACATAATGGTCATACGGGTATGATAAAAATGATAAATTGGGCCCGATCTCTTTTTTATATGGTATGAATAAGTATATTAAAGAAAAATTGTGAAGTTTGTATAACTGACAGACCGGAGCCTCCAAAAGCAAAACTTATTCCATTTGAAAAAGCCTCTACACCACTTGAAAGAATTCATTTAGATTTTTTGGGGCCCACAGATGCATACATTAAATGGACTGAAGTTTTTATAATGCCTAGAACAGATTCGAAAATGTTAATAGATAAAGGTCTTGAGACCTTTACTAAATACGGTTTACCGGACATAATTATTAGCGACGATGGTAGGCAGTTTACTTCTGCTGAGTTTGTTGAATTTTGTCGTATGAACAGAATTAAACTGCTAACCTCCCCTGCTTATCATCCATCCAGTAATGGAGCTGCAGAAAATGCAATATGTAGGTTTAAGCAGGCGTTGAATGTGGCTTTGAAAGATCTAGAAAATCAAATAACTTCTTTAGAAACTAAAATAAATAGATTTTTCTTTGTTTATCACAGTACAGTGTGGCCCATTTTTAATGGTTTTACAGGGTTTCTCAGTTATTTATAGGAATAGAAGAAAACTGTTTTCGCGACCAAGGCTATTTTTTCGAGAAAAACTCAGTGGAGAAAACCAAAGTTAGCTATCTCGATTTGTTCGGGAAATATCGGCCGAAAACGAATTTTTCTGAGAAATTATTTTTCACAATATCTCAGTTTATTGACAAGATATATTGAAAATTCAAAAACTATTTTATTCAGCAATTAACGTCGATTTCAATGGCGTTATTACCTTTTGTAGAAATTGCATCACTTCTGCGAAATAGACTATAACTTTCTATAATTGAAGTTTGTTCTTGTCCGATGAAAATTGTAAGTACAAAGTTTTTTAATCTCAAACCGGACAGAAAAATGAAGAGAACACTATAGATTTATAGCTTCGTCAGCTATAAATCTATAGCGAAACGTTGAGTGTGTTCTCAAGCTCATTAAACAAGCTATTTATTTGTGTCATAGCCAACTGCGGTTTCCATTTAAAATTGGAAAGTTATAGTCTGTTTCGCAGAACTGGTGCAGTTTCAACAAAAGATTGAAAACGTCTAACGTTTGTAAAATCTACATTAATTTCTAAATAAAATAGTTTTCGTATTTTCAAGATATCTTGTTAAACTGAGATATTGTGAAAAATAATTTCTCGGAAAAATTCGTTTTCGACCGATATTTACCGAACGAATCGAGATAGCTAACTTTTGTTTTCCCCACTGTGTTTTTCTCAAGAAAGTAGCATTGGGTCACGAAAACGGTTTTCTTCTAATCCCATAAATAACTGTGAAACCTTGTAAAACCATCAAAAATGGTCCACTCTGTACACCACACTGTACAACAAAAGAAAGTCCGTCGAAACGCATGTCTGGACGTAATTTAAAAACTGGATTAAGTTTTATTGTTCCCAAATTTGAAAAGAAACAAAGAAAGAAACAAACAAACTAAAGGTAACCGTAACGATACATTTTTTGAAAGTCAAGTAATCTACGCACGTGATTACAGAAATCAAATAAAAAAGATCTTGAAAAAAGATTGATGATGAAGCGTTCGGGTCACTATATTATTTTGGTAAGAATTTTAGCGAAAATATTATATGAAAACGTCATACGGATCAAATTATTGAAGCACAGTCGATGATAGAAAATTGTAATAACGAATTTGGTACCGCTTTAAGAGAGGAATTGGATGTGCAACCAAATATTGCTATTATAAATTCCTGAAAAAAGCGAAATCTATAACGGACCAAACTAATGGTAATGTTTTAGATTAACAAATTATCATTTTATACAGAGTCTTTCAAAAAGTGTGCCACAAATGGGAATTTTTTTTATTGTTGATTTTTATAAAAATTTAATGAGGCAGAACGCTTCTGCATCCCTTAAAATCAAATTGAGAAATATTAAATGAAATTCATTTTAAACGGTATACAGCGTGGACTCCAAGAAACGAAGGCCGCTTAAGAGTAATGTGCTCTTATTTCATAAGATGCAGGGAAATATCATAAAAATAAATTGTTTAGAATTAAAATTTATAGCCAGGTATGAAATTATAGCCTCCTATCTCCAAAATGAAAAAAATCATAATTTATTGTGAACTACTCTGTATACACGCTTCATTAGGAAATACTGGTAGGGTTAAAGTGTCCCATAACATAATATGAGTAGGAAAATCTGAGATTCGTTCTTATTTCTCAATTATTTCATTTATTTCTGAGTGATTATTTCACTGCGTTCCGAAATTTTGTGCTTTCTTGTAGCATGATAGAAGTTCATTGAAATAATCACTCAGAACCAACTTAGGTAATTGAGAAATAAGAACGAATTTCGTATTTTCATACTCATATTATTTTGGGAGACACTAATCCCACCAGTATTTCCTAATGAAGTATGTATAAAGAGTGGTTCACAATAAATTGTAATCGTTTTTATTTTTGACATAGGAGGCAGTAATTTCATATCTAGCTATAATTTTTTTTTAATTCTGAATGACTTATTATTACCTTTTTGAAAGACACTGTGTAACCAATACTACAAGTTCAATACGTAGAAATTCAGCTGACCAGTTAGTCTTATTTGCAACAGATTCCAGGACGTATTAACGTATTAATCAGCCGTCAACATTGCCTCGGTCCGTCAACAGCCCTTCGAGTTTCTTCGAAATTCACGAATGCCGCACAAACAATCAATTCACCCTCACTTCTCGTTTTATTAATTTTCTATGACCCACTTCGCTTATTTCACTTATTTCCTACCCTTCCCCTCTGTTTTGTGCCATGTATAACACGTAGCAGAAATTTTGAATATCCGTATTTTTACAAATGCACTAGTAATTTTGCAAAACACCGAGCTATTGCGGAATATTTGCACTATTATGCAATATTATTAATAAAAACAAGTAATTTTGCAAAATTCCCAAGCACATTCGTAATATTGAATACGAGTTGATGTTTGTGCTATCTTACTATAGGATTTCAGTTATTTTGTAAGAATTGTAATACGTTTTGGTAAGATTGGGTACTTTTTAAAGTTTAACCAAAGTTATCCATCATCTTTAGAAATTTTGCAAAGATGGTTTTAGTAATACCTACCATTAGCTTTGTTTTCAAATTAGTTAATATAAGATAATTATTGTCAATAACGGACTTACTTTTTTACTTTATTAATCAGTTCTACTCGAAATTGGATAGATACGACTTGTGTCAGAAACCATCAGTCGAAGACGAGTTTTTATTTTTTCTAAATGACTGACACCAGTCTTCAAATTGATTAAGTAAATAAATGAATTGTGTAAAAGGCATACGGAAATGTTTTTCTGATTTTTTGTAGTCAACACTTAATACCTATTAGCAATAAAAAATGCATTTAACTTACTTTTTTTTGTGTCACATTAACTCCATTGTAGCCTATTGTCATAATAACCAAATTGGGCTCAATTCTCACATGGGCGTCACGTCGCGTCATTTTAGTCCTACGCTTTTACATGTAATTTCTGACATAAAATGCTGCCAAATGAAAATAATTCCATTTAGGACCATGAAAACTTTTAGAGAGAGCAAAATGACGCGACGCGACGCGCTGCCGTGTGAGAATTGAGCCTTAAAATGCTTCAATTACTAGTATAACTGACTAATAAAGTAAAACAGTAAATACGTTATTGACAATAATTGCCGTATATTCTCTAATTTCAAAACTAAGCTAATGTCGTTCAAATGCCATTCATGTAATACTAAACCCATCTTTGCAAAATTTCTAAAGATGATGGATAATGTGTTAAAATTTAAAAGGTAGCCAATCTTATCGAAACGCATTACAATTTTTGCAAAATTACTAAAACCCTGTAGTAAGATTGCATAAACATCAACTCGTATTCAATATTACGAATATGCTTAGAAGTTTTGCAAAATTACTTGTTTTTATTAGTAAGATTGCGTAACAGTGCACATATTCCATAATAACTCGGTGTTTTGCAAAATTACTAGTGTATTTGTAAAAATACGGATTATTCAAAATTCCTGCGACATATATATTCTGTAACGCCCTTCAGCAGCACACGCTTTAAACAATATTTACACCACTTTGTACGTAACGACATACCACTTTACACTTTAAGCGACTTGGGTTCCATTATTTTGGAATCGAAAAAAATTCAGAAAAATACAGTCCACGCCCACTGTTACGCCACAATAGTAATAAAAATTACGAAGTTGGAGTTTATGAACGAAAATCGTCGTCATATCATTGATGAATTCAAATATCGAAACTGTTATTACAGAGAAAAAATGAGAAAAAGAAAGGGTGTAGATCTAATTTTGGAGAATCTAATCTGAAAATAAGCTTTAAGTAAAAAAAAATTAACAAAAAATACTTAAGGAGCTTAAAATAAAATCATAAGACCTTCTTTACCGCTGTAAATTATTGATTACTAAATCTGAAGGTACATTTTTTTCTCTGGAAATAAACGAAACAATTTCGGTTTAATTGCGGTTTTCGGTAGTATTGATTCGGACCTGTTCCGGAAAGAAGACGTGTCGAGTTAATCTTCGCATTTATCCAACTCAGTTTATATTTACTCTTGTTCTCGACTTTCAGCTCTACATTACACTAAAAGCTTTTGCTTCCACTTGCTTTTGTAAGTCGAGGCTGGTATAATTTTTCGACAAAATATTCCATTTTGTTTTCTGAAATGATAAAAGTAGAAAAGGTATGACGCCTATCTGCAAATGCAAGATTCTAAGTTAAAATACAATGAAATGAATGCTTATCTTCATTGCACACTACAGTTTTTGAACTTTTGAGATTTCGGAACCTAAGGAAGTAAAATTAACATCTCTTGATACACCTGTACATAAGTATACTAACTAGCGGTAATAATAGATAAATTGGACTCGTTTAGGGAGTCCAATAGTTGAGAAATACCGCCAATTGTTGTGAATTCTCTAAATTCTATTGTAGCGTAAAAATTCTAATGACGTTTACTTCTATTATTTACTTATACTTTATTCTAGTAATTTTTTTAGTATAAACAGATCTCAAAACATAAACTTAGATTCATTTATTTAATTTGTTTTTCCTTTTCTTCATATTTTCTCTTTTCAGTTCTTATTTTGTTATTATTTATTTTACTTGTGTTATTCATTTCCCTAGTAGCGCTAATAATATCTTTTTCTAAAAAAAAATTGTGCAAATCATTCTTGATTGCAGTGAAAACCTCGATCAGCCTCTGTACAGCTGTTTCAGTCCTGCTTGGGGCTTCTTCAGTAGAGACGTAGCTCGACATTCCCACCGCAAACAAAAACGACTTGTCCAATTTATTCGCAATTGCGATGTAAGAGTGATGAACAGATAAAATAGCGACATCTTACGATCGCTTTTTGACCTGGTATTGCAGTAGGATAGACAAATTGAAGCGGGATTTGCTCCTAATAATCCTCTGCTGAAGAAGCCCCAAGCAAGGCTGAAACAACTGTACAGAGGCTGCTCGAGGTTTTCACTGCAATCAAGAACGATTTGCACAAAATTCTTTTAAAAAACTTTCATTATGCTTTGACAGCAAGCATGGTCGCCTTGCATGGGGGACTTATTAGGAGCAAATCCCGCTTCAATTTGTCTATCCTACTGCAATGTCAGGTCAAAAAGCGATAGTAAGATGTCGCTATTTTATCTGTTAATATCTTTTTCGTTCATCAATTTTCGCCAGTTAGTGTCAGCTCCAATTTTATTTTGAATTTCTTAGGTACTTTTATTTTATTGCGTAGTGATTAAAAAGGTCAAAGTGTGTACCTATTAATATTTTTTCATGTTTTTTTTTCCTATCGTTTCATATTGTAGATAATTTTGTAATCATTTCTATTTTTCTTTTTGATGGATGCAAAATCATCTATGAAAAAGATAAACAGGTTTTCATAAAATTAATGGTCTTTCTTTACGTGAATAGGAGTTCATTTTTTGGCTATTACATCATAAGGGGGAGGAGAGATCATAATTCTAGAGATGCTTAATTCTTGTGGCCTTACCTTAAGACTAAAAGAGATTGGATATTACCAAATCTCACCTATTATAAGTCCTAGTCAAATTTTCTAAAATTACTGTGCGTTATCAATTTAATAATAATTAATTAAGCTTTCACTAAAAATTATTTCTCATAATTTTTTGCAAGGTTTTTTTTTTCTGTTCTTAATATTTTTTAAAGTTTTTTTATTGAAACGAATTTGAATACACCGCATATAAAACCGAGATAAATAAACATGATCGGAACTCGTAACTGCATCATAAACCTAGAACCCAAAAAAAAATAACCGTTTCACGTTGAAATATATTGGCATTCGGTCAGTGGAGAGCGGGTGTGTGGGAGCTGCGGATAGGGAGATTATTTTTAAGAGATAGATTGGTCCGCTCTATCGGTCATTTGTTACACTTTTCTGTTGATAGCCGGTTATTATACGGGTTTTTCTGATTTATTGGGCGGAATTTCTCTCGCAATGTTCGCGTTCAAGGGATTATCCGCGCGATTAAAACGAAGCACATCTTTTTCAACGAGGTCCATATGTTTCACAAAATATCCTCAATTAACGAAAACCAAACAATGTAGATATTATATTACATGTTCAGAAAACGATTCTTATAGAATTAGTTTTGTAGAATAACTTGAAAGCAATTTCTTCAAAGCTTCTTAATAAATATTTACTTTTAAAAGCAAAACATTGATTAAATTCTAGCTTTCATTTTGTAAGCTGATTCAAGTAGCCTCTGAAATAACCACCTTCAGTCGTAGCACTTGGGTTACTTTGCTTACATAGTATGCATTTCTTTAAAAAGTTTGAAAAATATAAATTGCTGTTCTGAAGCGTAAATTTTGACGAACCACATCTCTTTGTAAGGATACCTCCACGAAACTCTATACAAGTCTCGACTTAAAAAAGAAACGGCCTCCAGACGAAACGTCTGCGCATCTTATTTTTCCGTGATAAAAGATCCGAAAGCGTCCGCAGAAATTACGAAAGAAGAGATTTGGTTTCGCGTTTCAAAGAGACGGGAGCGCAGTCGAAACGCGGGAAAGCTCCTTGCCGATATTAGATTCGAATAAATAATGATCATAGAATGGGCTGTAGCGTGATTTATTCGTTTAGATTTATTTGGATTTAACTAAGAAGAACTGAAATGTGCTTTTTATGAATTGCCGATATCAGGTTAAGCTTTTTGTCCAAGAAGTTCCTCTTATATTATTCATGGTAAAAATTTAATTTATTTTTTTCATTCGAGGAAAATTTCTTAATTAGCCTTCTTCTTAAAATTGTATTTTAGTACTTACTTAGAGGTAGTAAAAAATAAAAATATAGGGTCACTAACGAAATGAGCCAAAAATAACTGTTGGTGGTTTATTCACACATGGAACTTTTATAAAATGGTAATAAATTAAAATAAGTTTTAAAATAATTTCGGGACTCCGGACTATTACTAAATATCTGACATTTACCAAACGAAAGGGACCCCCCTTTAGTCCTTGGACTCTAAAGCGGTGGAAAGTGACTTAGGATGCTGAAATACATCCAAAATAAAAAAGTCGATAATTAAATATTTTAGCCAGCAAATAGTATAGTGGGACAAATAATGATGAGTATAATTTTTTTCTTTTGGAGGAGTACACCCAGGAAAGAAAGACATTAAGAAAACTTTTTCAACAAGACCACGGTTGTAACAATCCAGATTCTTATCATTATTTTTTTTGTGAGATTGATTATTTAAAATACTTTACTAAATTACAAATCATATCGGATTACTCTCATTTGAAAATACAAAATGAAATATATGCAGCTTATATAATGAAACCATTGGTCAGCTTGTGATGTACTAAGAAGTGGTATCATACCACGGTAATATGTTAAAAAAAAGAACAAGCTTACATTGCACTGCTCTGCAGAACGAAAGGTATCAACTGTTATGGAAAAGCTCCAAGCGTTGCATTAACGCAGCTCCTGGTGCAAGCTAATTCTTCGAAATTCAAAGCTGTTGCCCACGTCATCAGATCATAATAAATATGACTAGAGAAGGAAGCTTGCAGAGAGTACCTGTTATAAAAATCTGTGTTCGATGAGTTAAGAATATTTACATGTTACACGTGACTTAACAACTTGTACCTTCGGTAAAATGTTTACATATATTGGATGTGACTTAACAACTCCTACAGAAAAACGTAAGTACTTAACTACCGATAAAAGAAATTAAAATAAAACTGTATTAAACTATCAGTTTTACGAACAGATAAAATAGCGACATCTTACTATCGCTTTTTGACCTGACATTGCAATCAAGAACGATTTGCACCAAATTTTTCTAAAAACTATCAGTTTTACATTAGAACCTAAATATTTAATTAAGAGAGAGAGGCACACAGACACGCAACATGTTCTAACCATATTGCAGACGTGTCTGAGTGTTGTAAATTCTCTGGATCTTGTCGTTTTCTTTTTTCATAATACACAGACTGTGTGTCAAATTCGACCCTCACCATGGGGAGCTCGTTTATTTGAAGAGATAGAGGGTAGGTTTAAATTTGGCAAAGTTGTTAAATTTGATGAGCATTAATAATCCGGAGAGAAAAAGTTTCTACTTTAACTCTTATTCGAAATAATTGTAAAAAAAAGGAAATTGTCATTTTCTTATTTTGCATGTATCTTCTTTATCAAAAGGTTGTCCATGAGAATAGTGACGATTTAAAATTTTTCTGAATGAAATTAATTGTATCACTATAAAATGTGTTTCGGAAGAATTTCCATTTTCATTTTCAATTTTGCAGTGACATATCTTTCAAGGAATTTTATTCAGGAAATCTTCTTTATTTGAAGACATAGAGTATAACGAATTAATTTTGGCATAATCTAAATTTAAACTAAACAGTTACTCCGTGGCCAAAAAATGTTCCTGTGTCAGCTCTAAACTTTGCATCTGTTTTCCAAGGAATTCACTAAACCTAGTTGATTTCAAGTTAAGTTTCTGAACCAGCAGCGGTACTTTGAAGGAAATTGTAAAAGTTAACCCTTATCCGGACCTGCGACTTGACAGGTTCACGACTGCAGGTGAATTTGTATGCTTTAATTGTCAATTATTCTGGGAATGAATAGTGTTTAAAATTTATTAGAAAACTTAATTACATGTTTACTGATTTGTAAAATATTATTTTTATTAAAAAATTTTGTTGCAAATCGTTTTTGATTGTAGTGAAAACCTCGAGCAGCCTCTGTACAGCTGTTTCATTATGCTTTGACAGCAAGCATGGCCGCCTTGCATGGGGGACTTATTAGGAGCAAATCCCGCTTCAATTTGTCTATCCTACTGCAATGTCAGGTCAAAAAGCGATAGTAAGATGTCGCTATTTTATCTGTTCATTATTTTTATTATTGGAAAATTATATTTTAGAGAGCACGCTGAAATTCTTAAGTCGTTTATTGTAAAATATTATTTCTGAAGAATAAGAATTAGGATATTTCTTTTACAGTGTTTCAGTAACCTATTGTCAGCCAATGAGAGATGATTATTCTTGGTATCTAATATACTTCTAAACATCTTATAGTCATTTATCTAAACTTTTCGTTGTAAGTTATTTGTTTTTTGAGTCCTATAAAATCCAATTAAAATTTAATTTCTGTAAAAAATAACAAATTCAATTTTATAATTTGCGCACCTAATTTCAGCAAAGTGTCTACCGTTCCGGCTTATTCACAACCAGCACCAGACAATGTACTAAATCCTCAGTTAATATTTCGTGCAAAACGATGATTTATGAGTAGAATTACACAGCTCCGCGTATAAATCATCGAAATGACATCGCCGTACAAGAAAATAATTTGCAATTTTCCCTAATTGCGAATTTAATAACACTCCCAAGGAAAGCCCGCGAACGAATGCCGTAATAAAGAACAAACTGCGCCTCTCCACTTAAATATATCGAGTGGCGACCCTTGCGATTTCTATGGCAGCAAGGTAGGAGGGCCCTCGTAGCAGAGGAACATAAGATGCAAGGTTTTCCAGACGAGTTTTCCCTACGTTTTCAGCCTGATTTTTTCAACATTTTTTCTGGAGTGGAATAATAAAAGAAGTCGCAGACAATAAAGATGAATCTCAGTTCTTGCCTGAATGGACAAGAATGATACTTCAGAACAATGAGGCTACTTATTCTCAGGATATGAAGGGATTTTCACTTACGACATATCGAGTGTTACCACTACTGCCTTACATACTTTCATGACGTACCATAATAAAAATGCTAAAAATTAAATACTGAGAACAATGTATATAGAGAACGAAAAATCATAGTACTTCAATAATATCAGATGGCTTAAATAATGTCAGGAAATTTATAAATTAGTTTCTTGTTCTTTAGTTACCTGTTAATAAAAACATTTTGCCCAGACAAAACGTTTGAAAACAGAATCTATTATAAATGGTAACAAGGATAACTACGCATTTGCATATTTGCATATGCAAATGCATATTTTGAACGTTTTTATAAATAAATATATATTTTAATTCTTTAGGGCATTAATGCATAATTTGCTTCATTTTTTGTTATTACTTTTTGTTATTTGCGAATTTGCCATTAGTTCTTGTTGCCAAGTGTAAACGGACACTTTGTAGCGGACAATTTGGACAATCAGTGTTCTAAAATTAGAATACTTGGAAATAATAAGAGAATTATCAGGACACGGGCACAGTCTACACAGTTTTTTCACTGGGTGTCGGCACTTTAGATGTTTGTATCTTCAATCTAACCACTGCGCATTCTTATTTTTGCAGCTCGTAACTTGTCTCAGCTGCGAGAAACATCAGAAGAAAATGACTTGACTAAACAATTTAGAATTAAAAAAATGGTTTCTGTTTTTTAACAGATAAATAAATATATGTTAATATTAATAAATACTAATTATTCTATAAAAGTTAATTTTTAGTGCCTATTTTTGATGATTTTGTTGCATATTTGCATACATATTTTGAAACTTTTTAATGCATAGTTATCTTAAGCTTAGTAATGAGCAGGGAAAAGAATTCAGGCAACTTTGTGTTGAACGAAGTTTACGCCGAATGAACTATTTACTCCTGTCCATAGTAAATAACTAACAGGTATATGCACAAGCATTTATACAGCCTAAATTTTGTGCTCGAGAATGGGAGATAATGTGAGAGAGAACGCATATGAAAGATAGACTACAAAATGGCGGCCGGAAGAACGATCGTTAAAGTATTTCTTACGTAAACTTATATTGAACTTTAAAAATTTCATTTTTTGTAAATATATGATTTCTGTTCATGTATTTGACAATACAATTGAAGAAATATTTTCTAGTAAGAAGAAGAAATTATTATATTTATTTGATTTTTTGCGTCACGCGGGGAAGTTATGTCACGTTCAAGTGAAAAGCCTGAATTAGACCTGCCGAGTGCTGCTGCGAAAGAGTATATTAGGTCGAATGTTCGGCTAATGTGATTAATACAGTCAGTACTCGGCCTGTCCCCCGTGCAATCACCTTTTCCAATAACAGTTTCTCGGCCGAGTAATAAAGCGAGTGACTCGGCCCAATACTCGGCAGTTGCAATTTGGCCTTAAATATTCTTGCTTCACCGAGTCGCCGAGTGTGTATTTTTTTACGCTTACAATGGCAGTTATCTCCAAGGTTACCTACCCTCTTTTAGCTATCTCTCTCGCACAATTGATCTCGCGTTTCTGTGCGCGTTCCGAACACGGAGCGGCATCAACTATTATATTATACATCGTGCTTCTGTCACTTTTCCTCGACTTCGATGCATCGAAGACTGATACAGTCCGAGTATTAAATTTTCGAACCATTCTGGGAACAAGCATCCTGAATTCTTTTCCCTGGTAATGAGTAACGAATTTCAAATTTTCAATTTGGCTCCTATATCTTTTTTTTATTTAACGCTGAGAATTGCCTATTTTAACTCCTCAGTTGTCTTTCTCCATATAACATTGCTTAGTCAATGTTTTTTTCTGTTTCCTTTTATTCATGGTTTTTATTTTATTCTTATTTACAACTACACCAAATATCACCTTTTGCCTTATCACTTGCCATACTCTTCAGTTTCTTAACTAGGTAGTACAGTGTTATGTCATGCAAAAATGAAAATGAAAATATGTGATAGAGACAGAAAAGGAAAAGAGTGAATTTTGTATTGCAAGTGCATCTATATCAATTAAAATATTAATTATCACTAGCCTGCGAAAAAACATTTTTTTTGCGAATGAGATAAGACTATGTGCTCTTCAAGGATTTCAACATTATAAAAAAGAATCTGTTATTAGTTTTTTTTTCTATCACGTCAGGATCCAAAAGAAAAAAATTAAACTTTTTAGAGAGTTTTGGTTTCCATTTTGTATGGTACTTGCACAATTTATTATCAGATATATAAAAAAAATGTTAATTGCAAACATTCTAGGGATTTACCTGAACCGCCAGAATTTACTAAAAAAGAAAACAAGTGACGATTGGAAATAAGAATCAACTTTGTTATTCTAACTGAAGTCGATTTTTGTCCAATTTTAAAACTGTCCAGTTAAAGTTGTAAAAATTATTTTTTTTATTATTTATTATTTATTTTAGAATAAAAATTCAATAAATTTTATCGAATTAACAAAAGTTCCTCTTCTTACTTCCAAAAATATATACAGTCGCACCTCTTTAACTCATACCTCCACAAACAGATGTTTTTTGTACATTATATGTAACTGCTATCTATTTCTTTAACTGGTTAAATTTCTATAACTCCTAATTTTCCGGTCCCTTGAAATTTGAGTTATGGAGGTTCGATTGTAGTTTGTCTACAGGTAGATCGGCTGTAGTGAATGCATTTGTAGAGAACTCTCGGTTATAACCCTACTAAATACATACTTCATTTTTATTTACCGGTTATAACGAACTTTGGATATAGCAAACCTATTTTAGTGTTTTTTTTTTGGGTTCAACCACAAATGTAGCAAAACTGTTAGAATCATTTAGACAACGTCTTTTAGTAACATTTACCTTATCATTCACTTTTTCTCAATATTTGTTTAAATAAGAACACACGGTATTGTACAAACTAATATTTCGTATAGCATGAAACGTATAAACACTTAAGCAATCCTAAGCACAAATCTGTCAATAATGACAAGTGAAAATGTGCAAACAAGTGAGTAACAGTTGGCTTCTCGACAATTATGATTGAAACACCTACTTTGAAATATTGTTATTTAAAAGAAAAGTGGTGCGTGATTAAAAAATTATTATATTTTTCTCGAATTGAGGAACACCAAATCTATTACATACATACCCTAGTTTTATATCATCCGCAAAACCTTCGCAGCTAGTGTTATTAATAATTATACAGTATTAATTAAGAATAAATAAGTAATTCTCTTCCAGTAAAAGTTATAAATTACCTATAATCAAATTGATTTTGTTCTTTTCTCGGCACGCATATGTATAATTAACGATTCAATCCCACACATTTTTAACAAGATTGAATATCTAGTTCAACTGTGTTGAAAATCGAAAGTGTCATCTCGTAAATAAACCTCGTAAACATTTTACAAGTACGAGGGGCGACCTTTAATCGATTTCGAAAGGCGTAAACCGTCATAAAAATAGCGCTCCGCTAATAAAATATACAAACTTTTGCTACGGCTGTGCCCCCGCAATTGCTTCTTCCGATGATGGTGAACGTCAATCAGTGTCAACAATGCTGTGAGCCTTTCACAAGCAAGATAATATGTACTGCGGTACAGCCGCTAAAAATAGCCGGAAAATATGCAACAGGAAAGTTTAATGGCTTTTTAAGTATGAAAATGGAAAGCGACGGGCGGCCCGCGCTTCCCCTGTCCGAAATCGATTGAAGGGTATGGAAGTTATTTTTTCCTATAGAATGGCTTTATTTGACATTATTTTCTATTGACTGAGGTCGATGATGTATGGTGACGTTGATGAATTATTATGACTTACTAACAATAGCGTTAACGCATGTTGACAAGGCAAAAATTGTTGCAACCTTTAGGTGATATAGTTTTGTAAAGAAAAGAAAATTAACATTCTTACCTAGTTAAAAGTAGATCGAAGTGCATTCTATTTGGCGGTAATAGTAGTAAAACATGGTTGTTCAAAATAATTAAAGTGTCTATATTTTATGCACTTTACTCAAGCACTGATTCCATGAATATGGTGGAAACCCGAACATAGCAAACTTATATTGAAAACTATGTTTCTGTGAAATGCTGCTCGTCATTTGAAGATACAAAAATGGCAATGGTATTAAAGAAAAGAGAAAATTATGGACAATGTTATGGTGTTAAAATTATAATATTTAAAAATATAAATAAAATTTTCAAATTTTAAACGAAAAATTTAGTCGCTTATGTCAGGTTTGAAACTTTCAGTTGTTTCAATTAATGGAAAATAATTTATACGTCAGTCAAAAAGTATTATGAATTATTGTACAGAGCAAATAATAGGTAGGTACTCTTGTCGTTTAAGATACTTCTTTCTTTATTAGAATGATAATTGTATTCTACGTCATTGCATACAAAAATACTTTTGTTTCTGATACTATCAATAAACTTGAAATGATGCCACGGTCAATCAATACCGACACATGTCGATACTAAATCAGTTTTAGATTTAATTGTACTAAGAATTAAATAAGTTTCACACTGTTCAAGAATAAGAAACACACAACTGAAAAGAATATTAAAAAAAACATCAATTCCACAAATCCAGTTGCCATCAACATTGTACTGAAATTTACAAGAACAGTAGGAATGTATTTTGTGAAGCAATGCAGGAGCAAATAAATAAATCCTAACAGTTTTTCATCGTCAGTATGCCACACAGATGAATGGAATTTTATTTTGAATAAGAAGAATATTGTACAAAATTCTGATTATTGAATTGCAAACTTCAAATCTGACATACTAAGGTGACTACATTTTTCATTTGAAATTTAAAAAGTTTATTTCTATTATCAAAAGTATTAAAACAATAGGAATAATTTTAATACGATAACATTGTCCTTAATTTTATCTTTCATTTAATACCATTACCATCTGTGTATATTTAAATGGCGAGCAGTGATCTACAGAAACGTAGTTCTCAATGGAACTTTGCTATGTTCGGGTTTGAAACTTTCCACCCGGTATGTTCTCCACTTAACAGACTAACAAGCATTAGTAAACTGTAGTAAATGTAGACTCACTGTTAACAACATAACGAGGTGGATAAGTCATTGTTAACAGTTATTTATAGTTGGTATAGCCACAAAGAAAGTTTAATTGTTCTTCCACAGTTTCACATTTTTGGAGTTTGACAGACTATGGTTGTCATACAGCTGTAGTGTTTAGCATATAACCTTAACCTTATTTGATTTATATTAGCGAGTATGCGGTACGCTTTTTCCATTACGTTAGAATGCCATTTTTCCTTTTAATAAAACGAATAATTTAAGAAAAGTTCGTTTGCGGTTACCGTCAAAAAAAAATTACGTTATATCCTTGGTTATGTCTCTTGATTAATTTTGTTGTTTGAAAGAGTGACCGTTGTGAAACCGTCAAAATGACTGAGTGGTTTAATCTGATTTTGTTGGATGTGGAAAGAATTGAAAATTTTCTTGTATTCACTGGTGTGCGAAAGCTGTTGAAGAAAAACAAAAACTTTATTATATTATTATTTTAGATTTTTATTTCGTTTTGGAAAAGATATTATTAGCTTTCATAAAGCTTTACAACTGGATTTGAAACTCAGCACGTTACAAATAGTACAAGTGTTAATTTCATTTTCCGGTAGCATTGGCGTTGTAAACAAAAGATTATTTTAAACGCATGTCGTAGCTTAACTTTTACTGCGAACAGTACTGTCACTAGTGTCATGCGCTCTGTCAACTGTCGACTAAGGTGTTCGTTTTATTTACGTTATTTATTGGTTTAATTGCAAAAATAATTTCTCTTCAGGACTCGTTTACGATCTTATTGACTTTATGTTGCATTACAAAATGATTGGTGTTTACATTGAAGCAGATTTATGATTGAAAATTAATTTTCGTAACTGTTCAAAAGTTACGGGAGTACCGAAAACGCTTGGAAGAGTTTAGAACTAAATTTGCGGCTGTATTGTTGACTACAAAACATTTAAAGACAATCTGGATTGGTAGGTACAGACGTTTCGACAAACCAGAGGATCTTCCGAAGAAGATGAACTATGAAAATGTACTGCTAAGGGTATGGAAAGTGCAATACATGCAGTGGAAAATACTCCGTACATCTCTATTCGCTCGTTATCATTATCATAATCAATTTGACCAGTTTGAGCTTTCTGTTGGAAGGTGCCACAAATTATTACCTGAAGATGCAAAGCTTTATCTTTACCGCATTGGTGCAAGAATTGCTGCCCGGTGATCTCAGATCGGGACATTACAACTTCTTATGTAAAAAATGGTTTAATTTGTGAGTGAGTTGTAATTTACATTCTTCTAGATACGATTTATATTATGATGATATTTTAAAGTTCAGTCACGGTCAATTTTAACACTGCGACAAACGTTTTTCGAAACAAAAGATTTTCACAGGTAATGCAACCTGATTTCGAAATGAACACTTGTTACACATAGCCATACTAAAATTTAGTAACAGTAAAAATAATAAAAAAGTTTTGAAGAAAATTTGTAGCAAATCATTTTTGATTGCAGTGAATCAATCACTATTTGGGGCTTCGTCAGCAGAAACAATGTCAGGTCAAAAAGTGATCGTAGGATGTCGTTGTTTAAACCGTTCAGTAAAAATAATGCTTACTTTTCAGGCATTGCAGGTTTATGTATAGTACTTAACGATTGCTTATCTTAACAGATTAATACATTGAATATTTAGCCAGGGAATATTCTGGGAAACTATTATTGATACAATGCTTTCAGATGATAATACCTAGCAGATAAATTTGTCAGGAGGTGAAGAAATCGGACATAAAAGGATTAAGGATGAGTTTGGTTTACACTATTCTTTCATTAGCAAAATATCAAATAGATTTCATATACTGGGTGTCTCATAACCTACGGAGGAGATTAAAAGGGTAACTAGGGGAGATCAAATTAAAGATTTTTTCTTAATAAATTTTTGGTAAAGAAGTAATAATTAAAAAGTAACAAGAGTTTAAAATGAAATTAATTAACAAGCAAAAGTTACTCCCTGTAGTAATATTTTACGTTTTAAATTCAAATTTGAGGCATTCGTGATTTAATTGAACACCGCTTTACAATAAAAAACTATTTAAAAAATATATAGTCAGGTTAAAGTTATGGCTTTTTCATTTTTTCTTCTAATGCCCAAAAACGGCTTTTCATGTCGTTGTGCACCGCCTACTAATTAAAAACAAAACTAGGAAACAGATTAACATGGACATTTTATGAATGGTGGTTTTGATAAATTCAGAGTTTATTTAATAATAAAGTTGCATTTTGTGAAATAATTTTGATTAATTAAGAAAATTAAACTGCTGTAACTTTCTTATTATTGGGTTTTGGTCAAAAGCAAATTAAGAAAAAAGCTTTATTTTGATGTCCTACAGCTGCCCTTTCAATCTCCTCCGTACGTTGTGAGACACCCAGAACAGGAAAACGAAGAAAATTACTGCTAAATTTTTCTGTAAACAAATGGTTTGCGTCAGACCTTTAAAAAGATGTGGCAGAAGCAGTATAAGCAAAAGGTGATTGTGCATTGGTTTTATGTCTATTATCTTTTAGAGTTATCACAAGAAACAACACAAGAAACAACAGCGCATCGGAAATTGGAGAAAAAAAATATAATATTTGTTTTCTTAAATGGAACATCCTGTATATTGTTTGCTAAGATGAAAGATCAAATTTTTCTGATTTCAAAAATATATGGGTTGATATTTGGAAGAGCCCTTTATAAGATATTTGAGATTAGAATATCAATGAATTAATAGAAAAATTTTGTGCAAATCGGTTTTGATTGCAGCGAGAACCTCGAGCAGCCTCTGGACAGCTGTTTCAGCCCTGCTTGGAACTTCTTCAGCAGAGACGTAGCTCGACATTCCCGCTGCAAACAAAAACGACTTGCCCAATTTATTCGCATTTGCGATGTAAGAGTGATGAACAGATAAAATAGCGACATCTTACTATCGCTTTTTGACCTGACATTGCAGTAGGGTAGACAAATTGAAGCGGGATTTGCTCCTAATAAGTTCCCCATGCAAGGCGGCCATGCTTGCTGTCAAAGCATAATGAAAATTTTAGAAAAATTTTGTGCAAATCGGTTTTGATTGCAATTTGTCTACCCTACTGCAATGTCAGGTCAAAAAGCGATAGTAAGATTCTATCGCTATTTTATCTGTTCATCAATGAATTAATGTTTACAAATATTTAAGGCGGCCTTGAATTTTGTTTTTTTATTATTTATTCATTGTGTAGGGTTTCCAGTATTTGAATTTCTATTGTTTTTTGCTAACTAAAACAGCCATTTAGAACTTTTATAAGCACTTTCCAAGCCGTCTTGATCTTTTAAACGTCATTACGCTGATACTTTAAACTTATTTTTGAAATGAGCAAAATAAGTATGATCTTTCGTCTTAGCAAACAATATATAGGGCGTTCCATTAAAAAAAAACAATAGTTACGCTTTTGTTTCTTCTGATAACTCTGAAAGATAATAGGCATGAAACCCTACAACTTTTGCATTTAAAGATTTCTCTAACTCCTAAAATAAACCCTCTGGGTAGGGTGCAAAATATAAAAAAAAAACTGTACATATGAGCATGCCATATCCAGGTCGAAGACATGACACATTTATGCTAAAAGATACTGGCATACTAGACCAAATGCATTTGTTTTGTTATTCCTATAGTATTTACGGTGATGAAGTGTACGTGGGTTGCTGGAAAATTTTCTGGAATCCAGTAGGTCTAGAATTGTTAGCGTTTATCAACTGTCATATTTGAAAAATTTGACGTTTTTGGCCTATAATTCTATTGACTATCCTATCCAAGATAGGACAAAAACAAAATGCTCAAGAAATTCAATGGAGGTCGTTCAAATTTAGTTTATAACATCGTTACTGGTGACGAAACGTGGATCTATTTGTACGAGCCAGAAAGTAAACAACAATCTACCGTTTGGGTATTTCAAAATGAACCAAAACCAACAAAAGTTGTCCGTTCACGCAGTGCTGCGAAACAAATGGTTGCTTGTTTCTGTGGTTTAACTGGACATGTAGGAACCGTGGTTTTAGAGGATCGAAAAACCGTGAATGCTGATTGGTAATACTACAATTTGTTTGCCGGAAGTCATCGATTAAATAAGAAGAAACAATCGAAATCGACGAATTATTTTCCATCATGACAACGCCAGCTCTCACTCAGCCCGTCAAACAGTTGATTTTTTGTCCAACAAAAATGTTGAATTAATGACTCATTGTCCATATTCACCTGATTTATCACCTAATGATTTCTTTTTGTTCCCAAATATCAAAAGTAAAATGCGTGGTGAGCGATTTTCGTCGGCTGAACCAGCGGTTGAAACATTCCGGACACTGGTTTCTGAGGTACCATCTTTAGAGTGGAAAACGTGCTTTAGAAATTGGTTCGAGTGTATGCAAAAGTGTATTGACGTCAAAGGCGAATACTTCGAAAAATACCGTTTACCACATTTCATATGCGTTTTTTCATTCCGTTTCCAGAAACTTTTCTAGCAGCCCACGTATTCATTTGAAAGAGCAATTAATACGGCCATATTCGCCCACTACACTATCAGAATCACAACAAAAACTTAATCAACAAATGTTTAAACTTCGGCAATGAAAATTTTGCAAAAGTTTGCGTTTTTGGATTTTAAGAAAAATCAAACCCGTACTTGCTTATATGGAAGTACAATATCTACTTATTTTGGTTTGGAATCACTCACGTTATTAGAATATTTTCAATAAAAACGTAATCTGTTCTTATTTATTAAACTGAAATTTAGTGTATTTAAATTATCTTAAGAAACTACAAAAAATATGCATTAATAACAGTTCAGATAACTGCAAAACTGCCCGCTTCGGTTTGTCTGGGAGCTGTATATTAAAAAAATATATTAACGGTCCTTCTATTTCTTTCTATTTCTGCAATTCTTCTTTGTACTTCAAAGTTCCACTTTTCTTTTTCAAATTCTAGTTTTTGTTTCTTAAACCGGAGAGTTTCCTCTTGCAACTTGCTCTTTTCAGATAAATATGAAAAAATGTAGGTTTCTTTAGAATGTTTTTTCTTAGCAGTGTACGATACTTTTCGAGTTTTGCTGAATGAAGTAATATTTCTGCTATTTTCGGAAGAGTTGGGAAGATTATTGTCAACTTTGAATGCATCATTGTTTTAGGCTGGTTCATCTATTTATATCCACAGAATTATTTTCATTCTGCTGTGTTTCTGATTTGTTTGGCTAATTTTATATTTTCCTTTTCCTATAATACCGTTGCTTTTCTTGGTCTTTGAATATTTGTGTTTGTTAGACTCTGCCAATTTTTTATAATTGTCGCAAACAAGCATCAGATTTTTCATAGTGTCACCTCATTGTGACTGAAGTCTCTCTTTTCCAGATTCACTTTCTTCATCTGAATCATATTTTTGATATTTAATAACCTGTTCCAGCATATGCTCTTTCGACAAACGTAAATTGCAGAAACTAAATCTATCAGGGTCATCATAAATTAACATTTTGTGTAGCTTGGACCATACCTCTTCTTCTGTTTCTATATTATTTTCTGCTATGATTACAAACAGTTCCTTGATATACTTTATCCTTTCCTTTTCAGAGAACCTGAATCGTTTTCTTTTTTGTCCCTGAGAGTGTTTATCACTACATCGAGGATAGCTTTCATTATTAAAACTTTCATATTCAGTTTCTTGGGTTTCATTGCAACGATTGTACAAATAATGAATCTATAACAATTATATAAAGTTAAAGAAAAGTTAGATATAATTTATATATAAATCAGTGACCTGTTTTCGTTCGCAAAGCATCTTCTTCACTGAGTTCAACTTAATAAGTTTTCATCATCATCATCATCTTTATTTGTCATAGCTTGTCACAAATGACATTGACATCGTCAAGTTAAAAACTATATTACGATACACAAATACATAAGTAGCATACAAACAAATAATAATAATAGTTTCAACACATCCCTCTAGATCACTCCAGTACTTCGTTTATATCGTACAAGCAGTTCAAAGTAAAGTATTGTTTTGCAACTTTTTTAAATTGTGGGAGTAGAGAGAATTCTCTCATTTCCGCAGGCAAGCGATTAAAAGCCTTTAAACATACGTACAAAGGGCTATTTTCAAAAAATGCGATTCTGTGCATTGGCACGCTAATAAGATTTGCATTTCTGGTTGGATGACTAGTATTGATGTCACGGTTTAGAATGAAAGACGCAAATAGTCTTTTGCAATAAACAATACATTTATAAGCAAATAGGGAAGGAAGGGACATTGTCTTATTTCGGATGAAGACTGGCCTACAGGATTCCTATCTATCAAGAGAAAATATGCATCTATAATCCTTTTTTTTTGTAGTATAAAAACTCTTCTGAAATACGTAGATTTACTCCAAAAAATAATACCATGCTTTAGACGAGATTGTATATGTGCGTTATAAAATGTAAGTAAAGATTGAACATGGACGGATAGTTTTATCTTTCTCAAAGCGAATAATAACGACGAAAGCTTCTTACAAAGATCATCAATGTGAGCTTCCCAGGAGAGAGAATTGTCTAAAATACATCCAAGAAATGAGGTTTGAGTTTGTAAATGAAGTGTTGAACCATCTAATTGGACAGAAACACTAACATCGCGAAGCTTATGGAAAGGATCGAACTGTATAAGATTCGTTTTTTAACTATTCAGTTTTAGACAGTTTTTATCACACAGGGCTGACCTTTTAGAAACATAAGAGGTGCCGAAATAAGAAGGTTCACTTATAGAATCAACTGAAAAGGCAATAGATGTATCATCAGCAAACTGATAGATACTGTCATTCAGAAAACAATGTAAATCGTTTACATATAAAATAAATAAAAGTAGTCCAAGTATAGAACCTTGCGGAATGCCTTGTTTAATAGTACTTGCCTGAGAAATCTTAGAAGTATTATTTTGGGAAAAACATACATGTCGATGCCTATCTGAGAGGTAGGATTCAAACCACTGCTGGCCAGTACCTCGGACACCGTACAGAGGCTTCGTAGAAGTAACGTATGACTAACAGTGTCGAAAGCTTGACTTAAATCAAAATATATGCCAGTTGTAATTTTTTTCCCATCTATTTGCTTATAAATGTCGTTAAGATAATTATATACCGCATTTATCGTAGATTTCGTACGCATGAACCCATATTGGTTGGTGGTGATTATAGAGTACTTTTCAAAGTAACTAATTAAGCGTTTGTACATTACTTTTTCTAATATTTTTGAAAAGCACGATAAAATTGATGTTGGTCGATATTGACTAACTGAATGCCTGTTTCCTTTTTTGAAGACCGGAATGACTTTAGCGGGAAAAATACCTGAAGAAAGTGACTGATTGACTGAGAAAGTAAGAGGTTCTACAATTAAATGAGCAACATATTTTAAAATATTACATGGTATTTCGTCAATTCCGAATGATGTTTTGATGCATATGGACTTAATTATACTGTGCACTTCTTCACTGTCTGTAGGATAAGGAAAGAAAGTATTTGATTGTTCACAAATATTAATATCTGCATCAACGTTGGGTGCACTACCGTTTGGTATTAACGTTTCAAAGTGTTCTTTAAATATTTCACTCAGTAATGAGGGATCACTAATTAATTTATTTTCGACTATTTTGTTCGATTGTGGGTCAAATAATGTTACTATAGAATAATTCTGCATCTAACTTCTACGATCATATATTGTTATTAACTACATTATTACTCCTAATAATAAAATTATTAGTTTTATCACCTTTATAAATTTAAAGTACTATTTGTCAAGTTAAGTTCTCAGGCTCTGTCAATCAAAATTAGTTTTGCGCACGGGTTTTAGGTATAAGCCTTAATTCTGATTGGTTCCCCTTATTTTAAATAATAGCGTTCGAAAATTAGTTATACGATATAATTTCTCTGTCGTGTAACGTTATAAATTATAAGGAGGATTTTAATAATCGAAAATATGCTTCCGCAAACTCGCTAGTGTCAATTTCAATTATTACAAAATCAACTGTGTTTATAACTTATGTTATGTTCGAAAATATATCCACACATTCTAATTGAAATTTAAATGAAATGTAATTGTCAATGAACCAAAAATTTTTAAAAATTTTGTTGCAAATCGCCGCCTTGCATGGGGGACTTATTAGGAGCAAATCCACTTCAATTTGTCTTTCCTACTCAATGTCAGGTCAAAAAGCGATCGTAAGATGTCGCTGTTTTAACTGTTTAAAAATTTTAAATTATATATTGAATAAAATTTTCATATAAACTCTGAATTGTTTAAGCTTCAAATTAATATCAACTATTAAGTGTGATATATATTTACAATCAGGAGAAAAAATGCTATCTAATAGAATAATAAAAAAAACATAAGTTGTATTTAAAAAATCGAAATTGATGATGATCACGGAGAGACGAAACGTTTGACTTCAATTCTATTACTCCTATTCGAAGCAAAATCAAAAAGTGCCTATAGAAAGTTAAATAAGAATTTTTAAATTATATATAATAAAAGATACAGAGAGAAAAAGAAAATCGATCTTTTTACATTTCTATTAATATCTCAAGAAGAGATAATAAAAACTTCATTTTGTTAATGAATACGAGTTAGACATGGATTAGTGCAACTTTTCTTCCATTTAAACAAATTTGTATCTCTTAAGGTTTAGGAGATCCCTTCAGTGCACACCCAATTTGAAACAGCCGGTATAACTATGAAATAAAAAAAAATAATTATTAAATTAAAAAAGTAGCTATAAAATAAAACCGTCAGTTTTGACATGACATTCCGAACACTAGCACTAGGTTTAGAGCTTAATAATTATTGCAAAAATTAATGAACGAAACTCTAAAAGCTATTTTTTATACGGGAGTTTACAATATTCGCTTCGCTCGTGGGGTAAACTTTTCACTCGTAAAAAAGACATGCTTCGTAAATTCATTACATAAACTACTGCGAGTAAAAAATCGATGTTTAAAAAAATTGCAATGCCAGCAATACCTTCAGTTTCAAAATAATAAATAAAAGTTGTTAGGAACAATCATAAAAAGAAAGGTTTTCGACGATATTAATTGCTATAGATTCTGTTGAAACATTTGAAATGGTAAAATAAGTCGATGGTATATCATTTTGATATTTCATTAATAATTAGATTTTCTATTCATTACTTAATTAGAATACATTCCTTAATGAAACATAAAGGGAGTGTCGTATGAAACTTAATTAGCAGGATGAATACTAAGCAGACCTTTGTCAAACGCGTAGGTATTTTTGATTGGCAATGAATATCCATCATCCGTTTAATTATTCCAAAACAAACCGGAGTTACAAAAAAAAGACAACTCGCGCTTCGCAATCGAACCAACAAACAACAACCAGACAAACAAACACGTCTTTATCATTCGTTACGCTGCGATTCACACCCGGAGCAATCAATCTCACTTCTACACTCCGCTCCGGGCCCGATTGCAGCGACGCGACGTTCCGTTCCGGGCACACATTTGCATGCAATGACGTTCCGCAATTAGATAATGCCAATAATGAACGTTCGTCGTCTTATTTTGCAAATTGCTTCACGTTTTAATTAAAATGTCACTTATGCGAAAGAGAGAAAGAGCTGATTCGTAATCGCGCTTTGTCGCTGGTCCAGTCCGAATCCGGGTAAATTGCTACCGTCGTCAGGGTCCTCGCTTGTCCAATTGCTCCGGTCCATTGTCCTGGACGTTTTCCACAACGTTAAATCTCTTTTCGACAGTTTATTTACGATACTGAATAAATACGATTTATTCTGGGGTTGTCTCTTTTTATATTAAAAATGAAGTGACTTGTTCATACATGTGAACACCGCAGAGTGACAAATTTTCACTTACTTTTTTACTTTCTATTCACATCTCCGTCGTAAGTACGTCTTGTTAAGTCCAGAGAATCCTTACTGAATTTATTATAGGAAAAAAAGAATCATTTGTGTTTTCCTGCAGAACGAATAATTTTATTCATATATTAGATCTTTTGCGCAGATTTGATTTTTTCTGTATTGATTGATTGGATGAATGAGACTTCGATGATATAATAAAAAAAAATCAGATTTATTTTCTAAAGGTTTTAGAAATATTTTCGCTTAAATACAACCAGGTATTAAATATTAAAAATTATTGTCAATGTCCTCTCCAATTAATTATATTCAAAATACATAATAATATCCAATTATTATATATTTAAGCGTGCCTGGCAGTTATATTGTATTATTAATTATAACAAATTTATATTGATTTAGCAACACGTTTCATTTTAATGCACCTAGGAATTCAATATTCAAACAATACAATTAATAATACCGATACAAGCACCTCATGATGTGTTTTTTCCGAAAAATATTATATTCCTATTATTTTTAAAGGAAAAAAAATTTGTTCACTTTCGGAATGCAAAATCTAACTGGGCCTATTATGAGGTAATAATCCCTCGATAAATTGTGGAAAGTGAAAGCCGTTTTTATCATGTGCGTACGCGAATTTTATTACGTCATAAAATTTAATTCCGGCGCTCCGTGCCGTTCACGCAATTTAATTAATTACTCCATATAGTTAATAAATGAAATCATTTCGGTTAGCAGCAGATGTTCGCGCAGGTCCATTATTAACGGCACGTCATAGAATGTGACAAAATTTATGCTTGCAATGTGGCTTAATTAAAGGGACTAACTAGGGTACAATAATACTCGGTAAACCTAAAAACAATGTTGTGTATTATTTTCAGTATGAAGTAAAACAATGAAAGTTACAATAGAATAGTAACAAATCCAAATTTGTAATCTTCATATAATTAGTAATTATAATGGTAAGGTTAAAAAACATTAAATCATTTATAACATAATCATGAAATTTAACCTAATTTTCTGACGTCCATATTTTTTTTGTGATGCCAACAAAAATATCACTAAGATGGTGTAATTTGAATATCAAACGTCATCGTCAACACATTATAGGTGCTTTTTTTCGCTCACAAAATCGTGATCCAAACGTGTTTTGATTCGAAAGCAGACATTCTTTTCCTTGAATCTCTCTATTTTTAAAACTTGTTTGAATTGAATTATGGTTATTTACAAATGAACTCTCAATAAAAAAATCAAGTTAGGTGTTTTGTTGCAACAACTATGAAATTCACGTCCAAACTATTCGAAACACGATTCAAACTTTTTAGCGAAAGAAAGCTTCTATTATGCTAAGGGTACAGATATGTCTGCTAGCACTACCGTTTAAATTCAAACACAAATATCTCAACCTACGATAAATCACAATCTTGCGAAATTGTTAACAAAATCATATGCCCACAATTAATGTATTGAGGCAACTTATTTCATTTGAAATAGAGTTAATGAAAAACATTTACAGCTCTTTTGTAGTACACAATACGTCATAGCAAGTAAGAATAGCAAGAGATTTTATCATTTGTGCCTGATTAAATGAGGCTAGGAAGGGCCACAAGTACAAAGTGTAACTGCAACAGCAGCTATTGGTTTTGTTCTCAACCCAGAAAAAAATATAAAGAAATCTAATTGCACCCGCCACAGGGTGGTACATTTTTAATTAACTATCTATTAGTCCTAAAAAACAGAAATTCTTTAGCCAAAATCATTCCTAAAGTTCGTGAAACTCAATCAATTAACCCAACTTTTTCCAAAAAGAAGTCTGGTAACATATGCCCCTGCTGAAGTGGAAATCTATAAATTTTCTCTCATGCATTGTTAAAAATGTTGTTTGTTCAAATTTGCCTCTAAGGACATCTTGCGATGATAAAGGGAAGTAAACTATTTCAAAATTAAATACAAATTATTCAACTTAATCTCCGTTTAAACTTACCTATACACATTGTCAACAGTCCCGGAGGCAAATATAAAATTAGAAAAAATTCATTTCGAATATAAACGAAGTTTATGGGGCAAGAAAAAGTCATTAACCAAATTTATTCATTTTTTTCAATGACTTGAAGCAGGTGTTAGAATCTAAAGTAAAAAAAAAATAGAAATATTCTTCAGTTACCACATTTCGCAAAGTTTGAATAAAATTCTCCAGTTATAATTTGTCCACGTTTTAGATAATGTATAAAAATTATTCAAAAATAGACGTAAGGTTTTCCCACTCGCCTTTACTCTGGATTCCTTTTAAGTGCTGCGGTCAAACGTGTTACAAGTTTGTTTCTTCCTCAATTTTTGAAATATAATGATGAGTCCAAATTTTCTATACATATTGCTGTAATGTTTACCTCTAAGAGAAATGTGCCAAGCTACAATTACCATAAACAGGTCCTTTCAATATTACCAGGATACTTGGAGGAATAACATTTGGATTAAAAACTCCAGATGAGAGATAGACTAAGGGAAGATATCACATAAATGCAATAGAAACTTACGTATCTGAAATAAGATCTACAATTATAGAAAAGGATCACAGAAAATAGAAATTGAATTTTAAAAGAAGCAATTTTAAAAATTGAATTTTCATTTTTTTAAATTTAATAAGGATATACCGATGATCAGAGGAGTGTTTAAGTGGTAGCAGTGAGTATTTCAAGAACTTTAGGATACAACAATTGTGCTTGAAATAAAATTTGATCGAGGATAGAGGATTAGAAAAAAATGATTAATTAATTTGTAGAAGGACGAAAAATTGTGTTGAATTTTATTATACAAAGCTTAGTTTACCGGTACCTCGAGATTCTAAATATAAGGTGACAATAAAGTAGTCTCAACAGATGAGAATTTCTACAGTGGGTCTTTGGTAACCTCAAGAAAACGCAAGGAAATCATGTAATTTCAGTTGTATTATAAAATAAAGTGTCGGCTCCGGAAAGGACAATAGTATCTTAGAAATAGCCGTAGGAATCATTTAAAGACATCTCGGGAGTGATATAATAAAAGACTGACGAATTACTGCGAAAACCTAAAAAAGTAATAGAATTAAAATTTGGGAATCTTTATATATTCAAACTTGGGACAGAAAGTTTAGTTGAGAATCGGGATTTTGTTTGGTTTATTTGGAGACTGTTTGATTTAAAAGAAAGAACAATTAAGTTTTAAAAACAAATCAAATTTAGTTATGATTTCGAGGTTAAGTTGCAAGGGCGATTCAAAATATCAAACATTTATACTTAACGATGACCAATTTTAGCGTGGGATAATTTCAAATTGATTTAATTAATTAAACTGTACTTACATGTTAGTTCGAATGCAGAAAAGTTTCCAAATTTTGTAAATTGCTTTATACGTTCCAATAACATTTGACATTTTGTATTCGGAATGGTTGATGCCAACTCAAACATATTTTCAGGAAAAGCAAGTATCTCAGCTGCAGGAGTGAGAGTCGCCGGATAGGTGGTACAGAAAGTATATAAAAGAGAGGAACGCAGGCAACGGTATCACTTTCTAGTCAACCTGGACGCTCTTAAAATAAAAGTAAGTTTGGTGGAAGATTGAACATTATTGAACATATTTAAAGTTCTACACTCCGTTTTAATCCAAATCACCGGCCCTCCAAAAGTATATCATGATCTTTTCTTGGACCATTATTCCCCAGTGCAACAAATGTTGCACAAAAATGTTGATCCTCTCGGTATATTCTAGCTTTAATAAATGTATCTTAAGTTTGGGAAGATGGAGAATCAATAATAAAAAATTATCCTAAAACTGCGTCCAACTTTGGTTGAATTCGACTGTACTCTCTTGGATTTAGATATTGAAGTCACATTTTCTATCAATTTTCACTATCCTGTTATCCGATTTGGACGAGTCCGATTGTCATTCGGCTGGTTCTGTTCATATGCAAGCAGCTTGTTTACGCCCAGTTTAAATTCGTTTTTGTCATTTTTCCATCATCAATAATATTGGTTTATACATGTCACTATTGGTAAATTCCTCATTTCAATATTTGGACGCTTTCTAGTCAGTCTGATCTTTTCTCGTCATCTGATGGCAAATGTTCTACAATCATTCTTTTCATTCAATCTCTAGTCGTACGCTCGTATCTGAGCTTACATCGTCTTCAGTTTCTTCTATTTTGATACCTTCTTTCAGTACGAGTTTCTCAATTCTCTATTATTGGGTCTTCTACTCAGATATTGTCCATTCAAATCTCGATTAATTAAGAATTAAGTTTGATTAAAACTTGTTGTTCTATTTTCCGTGAATCACTTTAGCTTGCTCCATAAATCTAACTAGGATACACACGCTTCTAAATTTTAGCTCATTCGTGTTAATTATTGCTTCAAAATACATACATAGTAAACGTTGGATCTTATCTGGTCCTTTTATGCTTTGCACGAAACTCTGCGTACACAAGATAAACACAGGCCTTCACTAACCTCGCGCTAACGTTTACTGTGTGGTTTCGCTGAAAATACAAACAATGGTATAAATAGTAAGGGCTAACGAAGTAAAAGAATGGCCGGGTTGGGGAACAATAGAGAGCAAATATATTGATGCCGGTCTTAATTTAATTTCGGCTTTACGACTTCTGCCCCGAATAAAGGGGATTAGCGCTTTTGATTCTTTCCTTGCGTATACAACTTCAAAGTATTTTCGGAAAAAAGGCCACGTGCGCTGTTGCAAAAGAACAATAAGTATGTAAGTAATGTAATTTATTTGATGAAGCTTTCGAAGAATATTTTTGCAACAGATATAGTTAATGTCTGATTACAATGTGAAACAGTAACAGTTATAAATATAATTACTTTATCCAGCACCTGTTTATTATGAAGTCATAGTAATGCCGAATATTTTTGAATATATTATGAGGTCTATAAAACACTAGTGGAATTATGAACCCATAATTAAACTGTCATTCATAATCGGCATTAATATGACTTCATAATAAACAGGTGTTGGATAAAACTATGTATTACACTCGGGAATTAACAGTAAATAAGTCGCTCGAGAAAAATTAGTCCACTCGAGCAAGCTCTAATGGCTAAACATTCCTCTCATGACTTATTTGCCTTATAAGACACTTGTATAATAAATAGCTATTACGTGATACAAGAAATAGTGTTCTTAACTTGCAGGAAAGAACATATTCATGTGATATTTGTGTTACTTAGTGCAGGATATTTAACAAATTCTAGTAAGATTACACTTATTTCATAAAGGTTTTATAATAGATATATTCTGACATTGGAAACCGAATATTTAGAATACGGAGAGTTGCAGTAATATTTGGACAACTTAAAAGAGATGACATACAATATCAGTGGGCCGAAGCCTAAACGTTCGAAATAAACGTCGCCATAAACGATTGATGACGATCGTTTCTACATTCGATGGCTTCAGAATGGACTTAATGGGAAATAAACAAGAAAGTCGTATAGTAACTACCAGAACCTCCTATTCGATAGGAATTTCCGGCGTAATAGACATTTATTAAAATTAATCATTGAAAAGCTTACATGTCATCCCGTTGATAAATCACAGTGATTAAAACAAGAAGTCTATATTTTACGTTCTTTAAAGGTAGTAATAGAGAAGCTCATCAATCAATTCACCTAATCGTGTATAGAGGTTTCGTCATGGAGCACCGTAAAGATAACGAACGCACACAATGTGCCCCTGAATTTACTTAACCGAGCATTATGCGTAATAATTTGTGTTCTGTTTGTTTTCTAATCATGCAAACAAGTACGTGAAACACAATGTGTTCACGGCTGATTAGAGAGCACTATTATGACAATAATCCATTGTGTGGATTAATCCTGATGGTATTAAGATATGCAATTCAGTAATTCAACAAGAATGCGTTGATAATCGCCTTCGGTTGGTTTAATTGCTAGCAGGTTAGAGGACAATACCTGAAGGAATAATGTGCGGTTATCTCGGAAATGACTCGATTTGCTTTCAACAGTTTGACCTATGAAGTTTTATGACATTACATATAAAATTTGTAATGGCAAAGGATCATGTTGGTCATCAAAGTTTCTATCTTATTATGACCCCCTACTTATTACGGTAACTGAAGAAGGATTTGTTTATGCTACTTTTTGTTTTGATCTATTAAAAAGTAAACTACGTTCCTTAAAGTCTGCTGAAAATTTATTCAAAAGTTTTTCTTACTCAAGCTTTGGGCTATTTCTGAAATATAAATAATGAAATTTAAATTGCACTAAAGCCATACTTCAAGTACTAAAAATAAGAAATTTCATCGTACTGTATGAACCTTGGATTGTGTATTAAAAAATTTCAGTAGCCTCAAAGTTTCTACTTTGAAAGCAAATTTTAAACGAATAAGTTGAAACAAGTATCTGTATTTGTTTGCCCCAGTGACTTATTTTTAGGCATGAATTACATTAGTCGCGAGTGTGCGTACGTTACAATCTGATGCAATACGAGTGCATCGATTCCGGAAACTCCGGTTTTCTGATCATTTAAATAAGCGACGGAATCAGAAATAATTGACACATAAAGGTATCACTTCATCACATGCATGTGTTCCATGCTGGCCATGTTCTCTGATTCTAGTTTCTTGATTTTGGTAAGTTCTGAAAATTATTTCATTTGCCAATTTGTTTCAACGACTAACCAGACTTTTATTTTTTATTTTATTTTAATTTATTATTTTTTTAATTTTAATACAGTGCGCGATCTCATGTTTCCTTCTTCAAAAAAATTATTTTAATTATTTTGAGTTTTTCTAAATGATTCATTCAATATTCATTTGTTTCAAATCCCTTATTTGTATTTTGTCATGTTGTATTTTATCTATGACATTATTTTTGTATTATTTGATTATACAAAATTATGGTTATTTCTATTAATTTTGTCTAATTTTGTTCAGATTGTACCTTTGTTTTCTTTTCCTAAAATTATTTTTTCTTTATTTTTATCAATTTATCAGATTAATTATGTTTTTGTGTGTTTCCTTTTTGTCATTAATTCGACAAATTTTATTCTGAAAATAATTTCTTTATTGTATCATTTTCTAACAGGTTTGTAGTTTTATTTGAATATCTAAATTTTCTGAGAAGGAAGATAAATTTTGGTAAAGAGAATACCATCAATTCGTTCATCCCTAAAATATTGTGTAAGGCAGGCAAGAGCTAAAATTGTCAAATCATTAAAAACAAAGAGCTGAAAGTAATTCGTGGCTATTTGTAAGCTCGAACCAGAAACGTTCAAATAATGGAATTGCTCTTTGGGTCTTTGATGATTGATGAAAATTTTGGAGAAAAGAGTAAGAAGAAAGTAAGAAGAAAGGGTTTTAGCGTAATTTTGAAATCTTTCTCACTCTCGTCGTAGGTTCAACGGTTAAAGTAAGATATATGTAGTAGGTTTGAACTGGACGAGCTCTTTTAAAGTGGTATTATCATTTAACCAGCCGCCCTTACAGAACTATCAAGTGGTTATTCTTATTTTTGCCAAAATACAATGCTAGAAATTTCAATAGTACGAAAAAGCAAGCAATACATGAAAGTGAAAGGTTTGTTATGAATTCAAAAGAAAAGGATGTCTAGGTGTCTTATTTGAAATTTCAGGCAGTAACATGAATTAGAAAAGTTTCAAGGCCCTTTCCGCTCGATTTTATGGCAGCATCAGAAAAACAAATAACTGTTTGGTATTCGATTTTCAATTGTTTTAATTTTTTAACGGAATATCAACTTTATCGAGTTAGGATGTTTAATTAAGCTCGTCTCTATAAACAGATTTTCTGGCTTCGATGCGGTTTCCCGCCAACTCCCTTGTTTAAATGATGACATTTACTTTAAAAAGTGTTGAATGTTTTTCCACATTTACTTTAAAATTTTGAATAATATTAAATTTCTAATTTTCAATTTCATAAGTAGAGTGTTTCAAAAGTAGAAACTACTTCATGCAGTGTGATTAACAAACATTCGTTCCGCTCCATTCTTTTGTCGGTATAGAGTTGTGTAGAATTTATTATTGGTATCCTTACAGGCTATATCGAAATGAAATATTTTAGGTGCAAACCTTCAACCTTGTTTATCAAAGTGTATTTCATAAACGTTCAAAGTGCTTTTCTTCATTTAACATTTTATTGTTCAACATTCAACTTAAATTTGAATTTAAAACGTAAAGTATTATTACAGATAATAATGTTCATTTAGAAAGAAAAATAATAATTTAAACTCCAGCTACCCTTTTAATTTCTTCTATATGTTATGAGACACCCAGTATATATTAAGCGTAAATAATAGAAATAAATATATTATGTGCAAAAGTTAATATGATGTGTTTTTAAAGTATTTATATGCAATTTTATTTTGTGCAATTCCGTAAAAAGGATCACAATTTTAGCCGAAATCGTTGTATACGTGCATTAAAACCGTCGTTGTTAACAAACTGCTAAACTAATCCCTTTACTATTAGCTATGCTAATTGATACTGCATTTACATTAAAACCGAAATTAATAACTCACGTTACATTTGCGTTTGCACAAAGAACTGATTTTCAATGAATATGAAATATCGCTTGGCTATTGCTGCTTTTTCGAACTTTACTGTTGATTCGTCGTTTTTTTTTGTATGTATGTAACTAATGAAAATATAATATCGGGTTTTCAAATAAATTCCCTAATAAACTAAGCTATGATTTCTTTTGTAAAGGTAGTAACACCCAACCCAAGACTGTTATCAATTACTGTTAATGTTTAAAATGTACAAAATAAAATTTAGACACACATTTAATTAATTTAACTTCTCTAAACAAAACTTAAAGCAGCTTGAATATCAAGTATTGAAGGGGGCGGGTGGGGGGGTTATAATAGCACAAACAGTTCTAATATCCGCCTTTTGCCAGGAAAAGCAGAATGTTCCATATTTTTTTAAATCTGGGTTCTTGCATAGAAATCCACAATTCGAAAGCAAATGTTTCTCGAGCTGTGTAGGCTGTAGCATTGACCTGCTGAAGAAACTCTTCTAGAAGCTTAACAATGTCTAACTTATTGATAACGGTATGAAATAACTCAATTGTTACCTAGTTACAAAAAGAAATGGTCTGATGATTCCTTTTCGTAACGCTCCTAGCAAAAAAATCTATTATTATTAGTGATATTTTTGGTTATCCTGTTTCTTTAAATACCCTGAAAGATGAAACCAGGCCTTTTCGGAAAAGAAATATTTATCAAAAATGTCGTCATTAAGTTCTGTTGTAATTATAACTTTTATACTGCCTCTTCTGCAATCCGTAAAGAAAAACAAACACTGAAGTCTTATCGTATTTTTATCAGAAGTACATTTGAATACACGATATTAAATACAATGGACATACGAGAAATCACGAACTTGGCGTATTATATTCGTCTTCTATGTTGGCAGTTGCATTTTGTTTAGTTCTCAGTTGTCCTAAAATGCAAGAATACTACTTTTATGCGGTATCTTATTATGAGGAAGCGCTGCGGGACAGTTTAAAAATTGACCCTATTTGTTTTCGCAACTCGTGAAACGTGAAACTGAAGTCCTGGATATATCTGCAATATTTTGAAAGATTTATGTAGTCGACCCGTTGCGAACGGCAGAAACGCTGTTTGCACACATCCCCGATCCTACGACTTCCTGATGCAATTTTTGCCCCTAGATATTTGCTCAAATATATTATCTTATCGTGGGAACAGTTTTTTTTTTAAAAAAAAGAAAAGAAAAATCCAAGAAATAACGTTGAACATTAAAAGTATTCCTCTGCTTTGATTTTACTATGTGTGATGAAACGACACACTTGTTCAATTATTGCTAGGTAAAACATTTGATAATAAGAAATGCGTACAATTGTGCAATATAGTAAATATGAATTTTATCTATTAAGTCTTTTTGTATTACCATTTGAAGAAAAAAAATATAGAAAACATGATTAAGTCTTAATAATTCATCAATAAAGACCAAACTCTTAGGTAGTAAAAAAGTCAAAAAAGGTGCATGATTTAGGTAACGTAATTAAGAAATTAGGTTTTTATTTTCTTCAGCTAGGTACTTATAAACGTTCAATAAAATTAAATTAATCAATAAAACCATCATCCTCAATTTTGTAAATCTAAATTGCGCATATTATTGGCTGTATTTCACCTAATTTAAAATGTTTGCATGTCATCAGATCGTTCATCCCAAACTCAAACATAGAGCACTCTCAACATGTTGAGTGTGGCAAGACAGCCGTTGGCACCAGCTGAACGTGCCAAGTGACTTTCATCGAACCAGTTTTTGGTGTCACGATGAGTTCGTTGTTAGGGCCGTTCTAAACGAGCGTTTAAACGGCCGCGTCTGTGACGCCAAAATCGGCTTGTGTTTTAAGTAATCTATACTAAACGTTAAAAACGTCGCATTTTAGAAGTTGGAATGCCTCGAAAACGCTACTTAAGATATACGAGCGTTCAAAAAACACGAGATGCTACGATTACGTAATGCAGTAGAAAGCGCCGACCGCCAGCGCACATTGGGTTTTTTGCCTATAAAAAGTGGCGAAAACAGAAAAGGTTCGGGTAAAGCACACGACTACATGTAGTCTCACAGTTTTGTGTCAAACTTGTAAGTTTTGCATTACGATTTTCGGCGACTAATTTGTTCAATATTTAACAGTGTTTTTAATTTATTTTGTTCGTTCTTGTTTAAAATATGGAACTGTGTTTATTATAGCATCTGCAGAGTTAAGTTAGTGTACCATCTACATATTCCTCTTTTATATCACGATCATAATAATAATGTAATAAACAGGAAAGGTACACATATGTAACATTAATATTCGCGGAGTTACTTGAAAAACATCGATAGTAAAGTAGGTCTCCGGATAAGTCCGCGCTAAAGTTGAAGAATATTTATTTTATGCAAAGACTTGTTTAATCTCTAAAACAATAAAATATTGCGCATGTTTGTGCCATTTTAATATAGAGTGTCTTTAGTAGTTTACAGTTATTGACAGTTGTAGTAATATAAAAAAATTACAATCTCCTAGCTAGAAATAAAAATTCACCTGCTCTTACGAATTACTATGCGCACTACATTGGCAAACAACGTTGGGATTAAAGTATTCCCCAAGAAAACATTTTATTTTTAATTTATTATTAATATCTTCGAGTCGCAAATCATTTTCAAAAGACGCTTTATGCATCTTGAAAAATAAATGCGAAGACAGAAAATATTATACAATTTTTCTTTTGCACCTTACCTAGGGACTTTATTTTAGAAGCAAGAGAAAAACTTTAAATGCAAAAAGTTGTAGGGTTTTATGCCTATTATCTTTCAAAGTTATCACAAGAAACAAAAGCGCATCGCAAATTGGAGAAAAAAATAAAATTTTTGTTTTTTTTTAAATAGAACACTGTATATTGTTTGTTATGATGAAAGGTCAAATTTTCCTGATTTAAGAAATATGTAATGTGTTGAAATTTGGAAGGAACGTTCGTGATATAATTAAATTTAAAATATCAGCGTATTGACGTTTAAAAAAATCTAGATGGCTTGCAAAAGTTCTAAATAGCTGTTTTAGTTAACAAAAAACAGTAGAAGTTCAAAAACTGGAAACTCTACACAATGAATTAATAATAAAAAACAAAATTCCAAGCCGCCTTAATACGAATTTCAAACATTAATTTATTGATATTCTAACCTCAAATATGTTACAAATGTCTCTTCCAAATATCAACACATTATATATTTTTAAAATTAGGAAAATAGGATCTTTCATTTTAGCAAACAATATGCAGAGTGTTCCATTTAAAAAAACAAAAAGTGTATTCTTCTTCTCCAATTTACGATGCGCTTTTGTTGCTTGTGATAACTCTAAAGGGTAATAGACATAAAACCCTACAACTTCTGCATTTAAAGTTTTTCTGTAGCTCCTAAAATAAAACCTCTAAATAGAGTGCAAAATATAAAAGAAACCTGTACATAAACAATCATCGAGGGCGAAAATTAATGGCGAGAAAATATTAATTTTTTGTAAATAAGTAGTTTTAAACATTTAGACGGGTTTTATTTATAATTTTTTAATAAAATATGCATTAATTTATTTTTCGCCAAGTATAGACCTATTTGGCCTCAATGTGCAGCGCCAGGAAATCGCCTCGTATAGATTGAAGAGCGCTGCCAACGTAACGTTGCTAACGCATACGGATGCGTTGGCAACGCTTGACGCTTCCCTAACGCCAATACACCAAGCGCTAAAAACGGCCGTATAGACGAAACCATCAGTTTACATGAAGCTTGCGTATGACTTGTTCAGTTGCCGTTAACGCCGAGTTGTAACTGTTGTAGCGCTCGTATAGAATGGGCCACACAAAGCAAAAAACTTACTGTCCTGCCAGAAACTCTGCAGAACAAAAATCATGATTTAAACTTGAAATACATCTAATCATTTATTTGATTCAGCCAATGAGAATGTCTTTCATCAAAGATTTTAACTAACTTACTAAAACCCGGATTTTTAGACGCTTAAAAAGACTGACTTGGGCAGGCAAATAGGCTTTTAATGTCTAAGAAATGGGTACACCTTTACGAGGCCTAAAAACTCAATCGTTTAATAATTTCTCCTTTTGCAATATACAGGGTGAGTTTTTTTCGATATTTAGCAGGGGGATCTAGCGGAGCTAGAGAGAGAAATGAGGAAAGATTTGTAGTTTTAGGTTTTCAGTTTAATGCAGCTTTTGTTTCTTACTGAAAGTTCATGGCTGCGTAGATATATCGAAACAACTGAATTTTTAAAATTTAGTTAAATGCAAATAGCTCGGTTATTCTTGATTCTAGAGAAAAGTTGTAAAGACAAAAGTTGTACTGAATTATGTTCTTAATTAAATAGTCTAACTAAATTTTCCATATAAATTCCTATTTTCGAGTTATGAATAAATGTTCTTTTTTGATGGAAACCCTAGTAATCCATGGTTGAAAAAAAATGGCATCTTTTTACCATTCCAACGATGTATCACTCGATATATTTATTTAAAAAAATAATGTAGACTCGACAGTTTTTCTCTTTCGAAATTGGTAATATGGTTGGCCACGGAAACATTGGATTTTCATTTCCTCAGCTTCAAGATATTTCAAAAACATTCAGTTACTAAATTCAATTTATACCAATATTTTATATCAGCATGGCCTTGATCAGTGGATATTAAAATAAATTACTGGAAGAAGCTTTTTCTATTAATATTTTTCAAAAACGATTAGATTTATTAATCATCTATCCAGTTTTCACAAAAATTGATCAAGGCCATGTTGATAGTTGTGTGTAAATTGATTTAGTTATTGAATCTTTTTAAAATATCTTGAAACTGAGTAAATGAAAAATTCTGAAACTGCACAGATGAATTGATCTTGAAGAGTAATTAAAAAAAAATGTAAATGGAACTTTGTTAGTAAAGCCAATATTCGAGCACTTTTAAATTAACATGGTATTTCCTATGTTACGTCCATCAATGCAGCACCCTATATAACAGCCAAGATCAAAAGTATCTAATAATGGCTGTAACTTTTTTATTTGAATAGTTATGAAAAGATGTTTAATATACAGGTTGTTTGGTTTATTTCCATGCATGTTGTGAACTTTTCAGGTTGTTTTTAACTTCTTTTTTTCTGTTGCTATGGCAACCAATTTGTTTGTTTAAATGACACCTATAATTATTTTTAGCGATTTTGAAACAAACATATTTTTCTCTATTTAGTAATACTCTATAATTTTGTCATTATGAGCAAAAAAATAAAATAAAACAAAAGAGGAGAAATTGATTCAGTAATAAAACACAGTTATCATTTTTGGTCAAGTATGCTATGCAAATTTAACAATTGAAGTTATACATGACGAACAAGATTTAGGTATAATTTTTTAATTGTGACATTGCCGTAGCATTCTCGGTTAAAGCTGATAATTGAGTGGTATTAAATATTTTTATCTGGCTGATTTTATTTTTTTTAATTTCTCTTTTCTTCAACACAATTATATTGCTTAATAGGAAAACATCAACGAATTTTTGTACTCCTATTAAATATTTTCTCATAACTTTCCAAATAAAAAATTTACAGCTATTATTTGATACTTTTGTTTCACCCTGTATATAAAGTATACGAATTTATATTTGTTACGTGGTTGGAAAATTGTGGAACTGCCTGGCGCAGAAATTTCAGAGATGCAGAGTCGAGTGGAAATTTAAATTTCATAAATTTGTCGCACAGCGTTTCTTCATGTCTGCATCTGTTGTGCATACGTTATGCACGTACATTAAAGCGGATTAAAACAAAATTTGCTCTAAACTGTAATTGAAACGAGTTTTTCCAGAACGTCATGAAAAAACGTGTTGTAAATTCGTTTTTATATTTCGCTGTATGTTAACAGCTTATTTAGAACAAATAATAAAGGGAATCAGTTTTTTTCATATTTTTCTAAAACATACATACGACTACATTCGATGTTCGGTTTCATACAGTTAAGTTTCTTGTGTTTATTTTTCATAAGGAACGTAACTTGTAAAGTGTTAGATAGTAAGTCAAACGTTTCAATTACGCGCCTACTGCACAGCCCTCTAACGTAGGAAGTTCGGGGTAGGTGAGCGTGACGACAAGTGTGCATGGGTACGCGTTAAAAACTTCCAAGCGTGCGCGTCTGTGTTCATGGTAAAACATTATTAAGTCAAGTAACATTAGTAACACCGTCATGCATATTATATTATTGCAGTTCTTAAGATTAAAGTATTTTTCTAGTGAGTGTCTAATTTTTGTGCTTGCCCGTCACAAAAGCAACTGTTGCGCATACAGGTTATGAGCCCAGAGGGAAGCCAAGAATTGACGCGGGAAGAGGGGTGCTAAAAGTGAAACGATCTATCGATCCATCGCGATGGCACACTCAAATATTATCAGGCTAGAAACATTGTCGAAAGAAAATTACGACACATGGCGTATTCAAGCAGAGGCCCTATTAATTAAAAATGATATGTGGGGGTATGTGAGTGATGAAATTCCAAAGCCTGAGATTACCGGTGAAGGTAACGCACTTGCCGCAGCGCAAACAGCATATAATGATTGGGTAAAAATGGATCGTAAAGCGAAATCAGATTTGATTCTATCGATCAGCCCCGCAGAGTTGAAACAGATTCGCACATGTGAAACCTCGAAAGACGTATGGAACAAACTGGAATCCATATACGCATCGAGCGGACCAGCACGGAAGGTGCAATTATTCCGCCAACTCATGATTAATAAAATGCAGGAAAGCGATGATGCTAGAGAACATTTATCAAAATTTTTTGATGCTGCAGATAAGTTGTTAAATATGAAGGTAGATGTGAGTAATGAAGTTCTTTCAATTTTACTACTATTCAGTTTACCGGACAGTTACGAGAGTTTCCGAATTGCAATCGCGTCACGTGACACGTTGCCAGATGTAGACGCGCTAAAAGTAAAAATCATGGAAGAATATGATTTACGAAAACAAAAATCTGCAAATCGTAGTTCAACTGACGCTTTGTTCGTAAAACAAACATGTGACACGGGTCACAGAAACGCGAGTTTTCATAAAAATTATAATTGCGATTCTATAAACAATGACAAAAAATTGTCCCATGGTGTAAGAAATAAAGTTAAGTGTAATTACTGTGGAAAACTCGGACACAAAGCTGCCAAGTGTTTTACCAGAAAGAAAAATGAACACAAAGCAAGTCTCGCCGACGAAGCGTTCAACATTGCACCGGATAATTCGAATGTCAAATGGTGTTTGGATAGTGGCTGCACTTCCCATTTGTGCAACGATTTGAAATCATTTGCCACATCAGAAAAGGTAAACAATACGTTGAAATTAGCCAATCATGCTGTTGCTACTGTAAAAGCCAAAGGAGACGTCGAAGTTGAAGTGAATAACGGTATCACACGTAAGTTGATCAAACTTGAAAACACATTATACGTTCCGAATTTAAGAACTAATCTTGTATCAGTTTCCAAAATTGTTGATAAAGGTAACGAGGTTATTTTTAAGAAAAATCAGGCCACTGTTCGAGATGCTGAAGGAAACGATAAACTGGTTGCCGACCGCATTGGAAATTTGTTTTTCTTCGGGAAGGAAATCATGAAGCATGTGTTGCTGAACAGTCCGAAGGAACTGAAACCATGAAGTGGCATAAACGACTCGGTCATTTAAACTTTAGGTACCTGGTCTCAATGAGCAAAAGTCACGATGTCGATGGAATGAATTTCATCAAAAGTGAAGATGTTCGTAATTGTAATAGCTGTTTGGCTGGCAAGCTAACGAGACCACCATTCCCAAGCAGAGGAGAACGTTCGTCCGAGTTACTTCAAATCATACATACCGATGTGTGTGGGCCGATGCGAACGGAATCACATGGGGGCGCTCGCTATTTTGTAACTTTCATAGACGACTGAAGTAATTGGTGCGAGGTGCGTTTTCTCCGACACAAGAATCAGGTCGCCGAAATCTTCGAACAATACAAGAGGATGGCAGAAACGCAAACTGGATGCAAAATCAAGAACCTCCAGTCCGACAATGGGACAGAGTTTATCAATTTGAACATGGACAAGATTCTGAAAGATGCCGGAATCTGTCGACGCCTGACGACAGTTGATACCCCTGAACAAAATGGCGTCGCAGAACGAATGAACAGTACGTTGGTAGTCTGCACGTTGCATGCTCCCGGACTCCGGTTTACCACCCTCATTCTGGGCCGAGGCAATTTCGACAGCGTGCCATATCCGGAACAGATGTATCACAAAAACTCTAATAAAAGGGACACCATTCGAAAAGTGGGTTGGAAAACGCCCATCCGTCAAATACTTCAAGATATTTGGATGCAAAGTGTTCGCTCTAAACAAGAAACCGAACCGAGGCAAGTTTGAAGCCAAGGCCGTGGAAGGGAATTTTGTTGGCTATTCCAGCACAGCCAAGGGTTATCGTGTGTGGCTCCCAAAGGAGAAGAAGGTTGTTGTAACTCGCGATGTAAGGTTCTTAGACGAGCTCAACTCCAGAAATGAATACGAGGACATCATTTCGCCTTCTCTTCAGAGAAGAAACAAGAATATAATCCAAAATTCCACTTTGGCTCCTTCAAATGACCTGGAAATCGAGATTGGATCATCCACAAATGGCGGTACGCATCATGATAGAACTCGATTACACAATGTTTCTGTTTCAGATCAACCTGTACCAGTTGATCGAAATGACAGCATTGTTAGAGGTGGGCGTAACCAAGAAGAGCGAGCTGACGTTCACGATGTACAACCGAGACGTGGCAAGGGAAGGCCCCGTCGCATCCTGACGGGAAAACGAGGACGACCGAAAAGGCAGTACCACACGGCAACAGCGGTCGATAATCCTGTCACTGATGTGGCGACACAAGTTCCACAACTCGAAGGTCGTCATCCGCAAGATCCATTCAACCCGAATGACGAAGGTCGTCAGTCCGAAGCCGACTTCGCTATGGCCGCATCGGAGATATCGTTCTCTCAGGCTCTCTCGGGACCGGATCGAACCGAGTGGGAAGATGCTATTTATCAAGAAATTAGGTCTTTGGTCAGCAAAGACACTTTTTCTGTCGTCGATAGACCGGGAGGATCCCGAATCATTGGCTGTCGCACTGTACTTTCAAACAAGTATTCAGGTGACGGAAATTTAGACAGACGTAAGGCCAGAGTTGTTGCCCAGGGTTTTTCCCAACAACCAGGTGTGGATTTTCAAGAAGCTTTCGCTCCGGTTGCAAGGTTCAGCTCGTTCCGACTATTACTGGCCATATATGCTGAGTAAGATCTGGAAATTACTCAACTTGATGTCTCCACAGCTTATTTGAACGGAGATTTCGACACTGAGCTGTTCATGCAAAAGCCAAAAATGCTGACAGAAATGTTATTTCGAATTCTGCGAGATGAAACAGACGAGAAGCTGCGTGGTAAAGCTGCTCGCATGCTAAATGACATACAAGGGGGTAAGGATCGGGTATGTAAATTAAGGAAGTCCTTATATGGGCTTAAGCAAGCTGGACGTATGTGGCATGCGAAGCTAAAAGACGTCCTACACAAATTGGGCATGAAACCGACGAGTGCCGATCCTTGTGTTTACCTAGATGCCGATAAAACCACTATCCTGCTGGTATATGTGGATGATTTCCTTATAGCATCCAAAAATTCTGATCGAGTAGGAAATATCATCACAGGATTGTCCAGAGCCTTCGAAATTAAGAACCTTGGAACAGCTAGGAACATCTTGGGAATGGAACTTACTTACACGGATTTCTGTCACATCCTCGGTACATTCGCGAAATTTTAAAGAAATTCGGTATGAGCGCTTGCAAACCTGTGAAGACGCCTTTCGCTGCCGGATGCAAACTCTCAGTTGTAAAGGATGAAGATGGACACAAGGGAGAGGACAGGGATAACCTTCCCTATCGAGAGTTAATTGGTGCCTTAATGTACCTGAGCACTAGTACACGTCCTGACATCACCCACACTGTAAATATGCTCTGTGAGTTTAATCACTGTTACAAAAGAGAGCATTGGAGTGCTGCAAAGAGGGTGCTCCGTTATCTCAAGGGGACTAAAGGACACGGATTGATATTTTCCAAACAGGGAGAATCTTTAACAGGGTATGCGGATGCCGATTGGGGAAACGATGGCTCGGATAGACGATCGTACACTGGCTATGCCTTTATCCTTGGGGGGCTGCTATTTCTTGGAGTTCGCGTAAACAAAAGACCGTCGCTTTGTCCTCCACCGAGGCAGAGTATATGGGGCTTAGTGAAGCTGCAAAGGAGGCCTTATATCTGATGCGGTTCCTGCAAGAAATAGGATTGGATCGTCTGTCCACTGTTAAACTCCTAAACGATAATCAAGGAGCCGGCCAATTAGCACGAAATCCCGTATTCCATGCTAGGACCAAACACATAGATGTGAGGCATCACTTCATCCGCGAAGTTTTGCAAAATTATCCGATTGAACTAGATTATTTGGCCACAGATTTCATGATTGCTGATGTGCTCACAAAACCGCTGGCGACTACCAAGCACCTTGAATTCACTGCTAGGCTAGGGGTCGTCAGAATCAACCAACAGTAGCGTACATGCATGCGGCAGGAATTGTGGGGGCGTGTTAGATAGTAAGTCAAACGTTTCAATTACGCGCCTACTGCACAGCCCTCTAACGTATGAAGTTCGGGGTAGGTGAGCGTGACGACAAGTGTGCGTGGGTACGCGTTAAAAACTTCCAAGCGTGCGCGTCTGTGTACATGGTAAAACATTATTAAGTCAAGTAACATTAGTAACACCGTCATACAAATTATATTATTGCAGTTCTTAAGATTAAAGTATTTTTCTAGTGAGTGTCTAATTTTTGTGCTTGCCCGTCACAAAAGCAACTGTTGCGCATACATAAAGAATTAAGCTGAAGTGATTTATAATAATATGGACCAAATTATACATTTTGAGAAAACTTTTACAAAAATAATACTCCTGCAACAAATTAGTATCTTTACCCTACATCAACTCAACCCTAATTACAAGGGATTAAAATTAATAATTAGATTTCATTATTAATAAATGAACTGATATTCCAAATGTTAACGAGTAATTTATCAGGAGGGATAGCAGCAGATTAAACACACACTAATTGAACGCTAATTACAAGTAAGCTTTGATGAGTTGTATCAATTCAAGAAGAGCTTTATGTATTTTGAGCATCGATATTTGCTTCCCACATAATCACAGCTATGAGCTTACAATTCTATCAATGAACCAAATAAAATCCTGTTTGCTCCCTTTCAGTCTGAAATTAAATCCTGTAATAGTAGTATTAGTTCCATTCATTAAATAATGTAATAGGCCTCCCTTTCACCATAAACAATTTTCTTGAGCAACATCCGAATAATATATGAAAAGCAAAAATCAATTTTTAATTTCTTCCATTTTTCGTTAAACACCGTTGTTGTCGTTTTAAAATATTTCTTTTGTTAACTTAAAATTTATTAATTGTAGGTCAGAATTGTAGGTCAGAATCTATATTGTTCATAAAATAAAATAAAATATATAATTATTTTTGTACGGACACTTGGAGAAATTAAGTAGTAAGCTGACGTTTCGTTCTGTGGTTGACAAGTAATTTTGCTGAAGAAGCTGCCAAACGTACAGCGAAACGTAGATATACTACTCAATTTCCAAGTGTCTGTACAAAAATAATAATACATTAAAAAAAGAATTATTAATTAGCTTTGGATTTACTATTGACTTATCAAAATTAATAAAATTGTGAACAAATCAAACACTTTAACATAGCGCTTGTTTTATATTATAGAGGCTTTCCTCCGTTTGAATGAAAATATGTCTGCGGTTCTCCAGTGGCGAGGTATTTTGAGGTATTTTAACATCTTTTAAACTCCCCATTTAGTTCCACAATTAAAGAATAACGACTCAGGAAAAAAAAGTTATCTGAAACTCCACTCCGAGCTGGAAATATAAATTACACGGCAATGTAACAGGATAGTTTTATCTCGTAAATTCTCAGTAATGAAATTTCCGACTCGTCTCAGAAATTAAGTTGCCCCCGGACGATTAAAAGGAAAATCTCTTCAATTTGCGAGGATGGCATCTTTATAAATCACAGCAATTTCATAACCATAACACAACTCAACTTAAAAAAAAATAATTGGGGAGTTGTAATAAATACAAAATATTTTAAATTGTGGGTCTGAAACTGCATGCCAGCTGAGAAGAAAATACAAATCACATAACATCACATTTTCATATAATTGAAACGGGAGACTGACTACGCGTCCAAATATGAAATCAAAGTTATTTTTCGTTGGTTACATCTCTATGATGAAGGGAGGGACTTACTTCAAAGACGGCTGCATAGAAATGAAATCGTAAAAGAGAGAGAGCAAATTGACTTTTTCTCTCATATTTGCTCAGTTTGCCTCGCAAACGACGATGTAACACGAACTTCAGACGTCGCTCTGCAAAATGACACCTCTTTATCTTGTGCTCGTTAGCTCAAGCCACAGATCATCCCTAATAGATTTATGAAGGTGTAAATTTACTGTCACGTAAATTATTTTTTTAGGCAACCAGAGATCATCTCTCAAACTTTTCTCTTACAAATAACATTTATTACGGAAATCTGAATTCCCTTTTCCATCAAATTGTTGTTGATTGATACTTACGCCAAATCTGACTTATTCGATGCCCATTGAAAAGCTCCAGGTGCTCCATCATACGATCGTCAGTCTACATACTGTTATTATTGCAATATTTTAAAAAGATATGTAAATGTAATTACTTTTTCTAACTGGACAATGTTTTCGGATGATATTATACGGTAGGAAAATTTACAATTAGGTAAAAAGACCATCCCTAAATAAGATAGTAAAAATAAAGTACTTGAGTGTTATAACTTCAAGTCTATTGCGAGAGAAATTTACATGATGATAGTTTCTCTAATAGTTGCTTTTATGACAGCAACTATCATCATGAAAACGAGGCGTAAGCAAACTTACATGGTGAATGTGTAACATCGCAATTGTATTATTAAACACTACTTGTTACCTCGTGGTCACGTGCAGGTCTACTTACTGCTACCACTGTTAAACCTTGATTTCACGTTGATAGTTTTTGTGATAGCTGCTGTTATGGAAGCAATTATTACTGTCGGATAGTAAACAATTATCACAAAAACCATCATCGTATGAATATACTGACGGTCGCTTTCAACCCCGACAAAACATTTAAGGTATTTAGACGTGTGTCTTTTCTAACGTCTCTGTTGCTTTCAAAGTGCCTTGAATCGTTCCCTCTTCAGATTACTTTAACCTTAATTCTACATTTCAAAAATGTACGCAATCCCTCCTCTTTTATTTAATAATATTGATAGGTACCTAACATGAGACTATTCCGTACTCGTTACAGGTCTGCTTAAATGCGAAGAGGAAAAGCTTAACGAAATTAGAACAAAGCGAGTTAGGCCAGAGAAAGTTTGAAATCTCATTGGGAATAATCTAATTACCGAAAGTGTAAGGTAGAATTTTTATTTTGTCGATATCCAAGTTTAGTTTCACAAGTGTAAGGCTTTTCTTGTTCCGCGTGTTTCAAATATTAACAAGTTCGGGCGTTATGCCAACATTAGATTTTCCCAAAATTTATATTCTACACATGAGTAGAAAAAAGCTTTTTTACTGTTAAGAATTTAAGATCTACATGTAATTTCAAAAATGAGATATTAGATCGATTTAATTCTTTTTACATAATGATTCCTCAAGCTTAGGAAGCTTGCCGGGAGGCATGTTGGTTGGTTACTGATATTGTTGTTCAGACTTACAGATGTTAATTTCTCCTTCGGCATTCGCCTTACAAACTGGGAAAACGCGGAAAACCCAGTTCGAAGGAATCGGTTGGTATGAATCCGAGCACTAAACGACACATGAAAATTCTATCTCCAACATAGCATCCGCATACACCAAGTGATGATCGAATTCATACCTAAAGTTGCCTAGTTGAGCGTCAAATCCCGCTGTCAATGGGCCTATCAACTCTCGGCTGTGCAACTCCATAATGTGAATAAAATAAAAAAATTTCTCATCAAAGGAGCAAAATTTTACCCTGGGCCTCCGATTTGCAAATACATACATTAAGAGATTTTGTCTTTAAAGATTAATAAATAATGACAAAATTTTTATACGGACTTTATAAATTCTCTATTTAGTAACGGCAGACAGCAAATGATGAATACTCACTGAGTAGATAAGTTTTATTAAATATTTATGAAATCTGTCATTCTCTCATATTAGACCTTTAACAACTGACTTTAGCAAACATAGATATTCTTTAGTTTAAAATATGGTATAAAACCTGGTCATACACAGAGAAAAATCAATAGTAAAAAGTAACACAAACTGTAGTCAGAATGAAGACAGAAACAAATTGTAGCAAATATTCGCACAATTGTCGGACTCTTTACTACAATTGTGCTAATATTTGCTACAATTTGTCTTTGTGTACTGGTTTGCTGAATTAAGCTGAGATTATAGAAATTTAGTGAGAATAAATAGGGCAGATTTAATTGTAGATTAAAATTATGAAGTGATAGCGCTACCGCTACGTTAGGGAAGTGCCACACCACCGCAACAGGTTAAAACAGGGCTTCCCAGCAGGGACGCGGTCATTGAAAACTTGAAAGGGAGTAGATGATCCTGTAATGGTCGATCAGGAATCAATAAACTATTATTAATAAAATCTATATCGTATTAAATTTACTTTTTTATACACCGAATTGATTTATTTTCAGACAGGGACATAGCACACTCGGTTAAATGTTTTCAAAATATTGACCCTCCGCATTTTCTTGAGTAAAACGGTAAAGGAATAATTTGTTCAGAATTTTGAAAAGCATGTAATGCTGAATTTGCTTTTCCCAAATACCGCAACCGGTTTTTTAATGATATAAAGTTTCCGGAAATGTCAGAAAAACGAAGACCCGTTTAGGCTTCTTGTGTAATTAACAGATTGGATAGGATAATGTAATGATCCACATTACCTTGCACATTGTTTACGTGAAAACTAACAAGTGTTGAATTGAAAAGTTTATCAAGTTAGTTTAAGATCTGTCATCTCGGTATTTATCAGGGCTCTATAAACAGAATGTGTTAAACCATATAATCCTTCAACAGCTAACTCTAACCTAATAATACCATAACCCCGTAATCAGTTAAACAATAACCTCATCATCTCATGACCACGTAACCAATAATATAGTTATTAGAGTTAAAGACTACTGGGTTGTAGGTTTATGGAGTTATGCAGTTAAGGGATTATAGGGTGTAATACAATCTGTCTATAGAGCACCGATATATCCTGCCATAAGAGGTTATTGAAGTCATCGGTTATGGGGTTTTAGGGTTATGGGGTTAGGGAGTTTGGAGTTAAATTTATAGGGTTACAGGTTATGAGTGCACAGCTCCTTTACAGGATCGTTTATGTGTAATGGGACAGCTTGGGTTCTGGGATTATATGGGCTTATTGGTAAATCCTGACGTGATGGATTTAAATGAATCACGAATTCGGATTCAACATCCTCGGATGTATGCAGTAGACATAGTCTACCCTCCAGATCTGAAAAAAAATTGCTTTTGCTGTGTAATTTCTCTAATGCACACCCAGTTAAGACAGGAGTTCCTCAGGATTCAATTTTAGTACCATTACTGTTTACTTTATACACCAGTAATTTAAGTAAATGTCTCGAGTATTGTACTAGTCATTATTACGCTGACGACACTCAATTATATTACTCATTTGAAGCCACCGATATTGAAGAAGCAAATCAATGTATCAATTCTGATATTGTAATGCTCTTCAGAACAGTGTTGTTTGAACTCGTTAACGAGTAAGAGAATTTAAAATGTTCAGAATAAATGTGCACGCCTCATATACGGTTTAAGAAGTAGAGAACGAGTGTCATGTAAATTAAAAGGAATGTATTGGTTAAATATAACCAACAGGCGTAAGCTTCATTTAGCAAGTTGAAATGAAAAAGCTCCATCTTACCTTTATAATAAAATACGTTTTAGAACAGATGTGCACAATATAGACATTTGTCACAAAAATGTAATATATCCACTTCTACATAGAGGGTGAAAGGTGCCTCCAATATAATATAGCCACCGGATTTAATGCACTACCTGATGACCACTACATGACTACTTAAAAATCTTAAAAAGGTTCACTTCAAAAATAAATACAGTCATGTTTTGCAAATGAAGCAAATGTAAAATACTTGTATGTATGTAACTAGATCACCGAACTTTGTGAATTAATTTTCGTATAGTTTATACATATTTCCTTTTTCTAAGTAGACAACTTTACTTGCTTTAAAAAAAACTGTTAAACTGTCAGTACTTGCATCCTCATTTCTCATCTCTTTAATTCGAACGTGTAGGTTTAAGTGAAAGAACTTGTTTGCCATTGAATTTCGCCTTTTGGTCCGACTACATTATGTCCAATTTTGTTATTTGTATTTTTGTTTTGTACATTTAGGCCAATTATTATTATTATTATTCATATTATTAATGAATAAAGGTGCTGTATTTATTATATGACCTGCTTCAAATTGGAAGGCCACTTGATGGACTTTCAACTGTATACTTGATATCAGATACTATTTACTTGGAATATGCAAATCGTTTTATTGTTATAATAAAAGTTAAGTTTTCAGAAGAGGGTGATGGTTTTCTTGAGAATCGTTTTCACATGTCTTCTATTACTGACGGCGACGTTTCGTCTTTCTTACAAAGACGTCTTTAGGGCTGCTACTATTGTTCGTGCGAAATTTAAAGCTTTGAAACTTTCTTGTAACTTAATGGAATTTTATAAAACTGTTTTCCGACAAGGGCTTTACCGAAATCTTTTCTTCTAATAGTGTTTATACCTTGAGTTATAAGAGAAAATCTTACCTTAATTCAGCGATTTCCAAACTGAAAGGGTCCGCACCTTTCAGTTTGGAAATCGCTGAATTAAGGTAAGATTTACTCTTATAAGTCAAGGTACAAAAACAGATTCGAAAATTTAACAGAAACGTAATTTTAATAACAAAACATAAATTAATAACAAAATACGTTCTTTTAAATAAATTCATTCATCATATTATGAAATAAAGGAAGAGATGGAGGCGCCGAGGTTAGATTTTTTTTAAAGGAGACGTAGTAACATAAAGTTTAGAGACCGCCGCCTAATGTGTAAAGAGACTGGTAGGAATGTACGTTTAGGGATACCAAACATCTTTACTTATAAAGCATGAATATACAGGGGACCGCAAAAGTATGGAACCGGCTTCATATTTTGAAAAGTGTTTGACGTGATTTGAAGTCAATAAGACCTGTATTATCAATTTGTTTCAATTGTTTATTTGCTCTGATTTCTTAGATCCAACGCCTACTTGATCTTTTTTTTTTAATGACAACATGCTGATTTTTCCTTTATTTAATAGTACTTTTAATTCTCTAAATGACCACAGAAATTTTTTTATCTATTGCATAAAAAATTTTGGAGAAAATAACATTTCAGTGAAAAAGTTAGGAAAGTGGTTTATTTGATATTCGGTATTTGTTTTCATGATTTTATAATAACTTTTATTAAATTTTTTTTTCAGTTCTATCTTAAAAACAGTCCATAATCTTGTGATCTTCCAGTTTTTTTTTCGTTAAAAGTAGAATTTTGTCGATTATCAACCAATAAATCATTTTATTTTAACAAAAGATTATTCAATTTCTAATCGCATAAACATTTGAAAGTAATTTTAGCTATTTCAAATGATTCCCACACATTTTAATTGCTTTCCATAGTATTGCTACTACTTTTAGTTCGAAGGTATTGAAAACAACTTTTACGACTATGGGAAAATACTTTTTGATACATTGTGCATGCATGCCGTGCAAAACGCAATGAAAAACGCGATCAATAGAATCTCCACAGAGTTGGTTTATATGCTCTGCGGTAATAAAAGTGTACACGATAGTTTCCAATTGTGCTGCCCGGTAGCTTCCATACCCGGTTGCAATAAATACAGTCGTATGCAGTTTTCAGCCCTGTGCGGTGACTCCATAAAAGTTCGATGCCAATGCAATAACAAAAGTTCAATTAAATTACAAATATTTGTGCCTCGCGCGGTGTAAACGGCTACATAAATGAAACACAGTTGATTTGGTGCGAGTGCAGCTGTAAAAGTCACATCTTCAGATAATGATTGCTGTAGTTCGCTTGAAATTGTGCAGCGATAAATTGAACGAAGCACATTTTCGTTGAGTTCGTCTTTCATAGCAGTGAAAAGAACCTCGTAAATACATTGATAACTATATTCTTTATAAGAACTGTTTTTCTTTTACAAGATGATGGAAGGATAATCGAACAGAATTCAAAACGGCATCCTGTTTAATAAGCTGACCGTCCTTAAGATTTGGCTTAGATAATAAAAGAAAATAAAAAAATAAAAGTGGCGTTTTAAAGTATCTTTGGATCCTACGTAATCTTGAGGCCTTTTGCGGTCATTCTATAACTTTTTCCGGGTTCCCGATAACCGCGCAGAAATGCCGATGTTTTAGCTTTCTTACAAAAGACTTCTTCAGGGCTACTGCTGTTGATTCTAACTGATACTGCTATTGTAATCGCAGCTACAGTGTTTTGGCAACTGATTACTAAAGCCGATACTCTCCCCCGGAATAAAGGCCGCACAAGATACAAACTGATTTCCTTGATGTCTTTTCATCCAATGCATTCTCATAGAGTGTTATGTATTTGGCCGATATTAGCTATCGTGGTCCATACATTCCTGTTATTCATCTTTTTCCTCCAGCATTTTCCTTAGTTTTCGTGAATTTGGTCTTCCTTTATTATTTCACTGACGCTTCCTCTTAGGATATGTCTAAACTATCTCGACCCCATTGGGCTTTAATATTCCTTACTATGTGTTCTCCCTCTCTTAGGTTTATATTTCGTAGATCATTAGGGTTTGTGTTCTCTTTTATCTGTTTTCTTTGTTTTTAAAATTCCCCTCGGTATTCTCAGTTCTGCTTCGTCTTTAAATGACAGACACTTTGCTTTTGCTCCATAAGTTAACACTGGCTTGATTCCTGCATTCTATATTCTTAATTTCGTTGTCTTACTTATTGTTATATTTCTGTCCTTCAAGCTGTTTTCGTCACTTCTTATTAGTGCTACTTCGTCAGCGTATCTTATAACTTACGGGTGTTTTGATCACTCGTCTTCGTTAGTTCCGAACTTTTGATCACTCCGTCTAGAACAATATTAAAAAGCGTCCTCAAGAGACCATTCCATTGCCTTGCCTCTGTTTTGTTTGTAGTTTGTGTACAATTGTTGTACCGTTGGTGCTGATTCCTTCATTGTCATTATTGATAGCGATAGCCAATTTAGTGTTCTAATACTTCTGTCTTTCTCATTTCTCTTACTAATTGGTATGTCTTGACGTTGTGGAAGATTTGTTGGAAGTCAATGAAGAATACGTGCAGGAGAATTTCCATATCAGTTTTTTCTTTAATTTTTTTATTGTCGTTGGCAGCAAGTGAATCGCAATCGTCGACTTTCCTTTCTCAAATCCCTTTTGGTATTGATCCAATTCTTTTCTCTGTGTGATTAATTAGTATATTTCTTATAACTGTTGTTATTAATTTGTATGATGTAGTTGTTAGTCATTGAAATGATGTACGCTATACAATGATTTCTCTGTAGTTTTTACGGATGGTTCTCCTTTTTCTTTTAAAAAGCTATCTGCTCATTTCATTCATCTATTTACATCATGTAATGTATTCACCATAGTAACCTTTTTCCTCTGTTGTTAATTAGTTTGTTATCAATTTCAGGTGCTCTTGTTGCTACTCCTTGGTTTTGTACGTTTATTAGTATTTTTGCCTCATTGGCACTTTCTACTGTCGTTTCATCACCTTCATTATTATCCGTTTTTTTAATGGAAAAGTAAATTAAGTGAGTTATTTTTATTTTTCAAATTTTTTTATCGATTTTATGTGAAGATTTATTTTATTTATTTATAATTATAAAAAGTTTACTGTGAATTTTTGCAAACAAAATTTCTGTTTTCTTTCTATCGTTATTTCATGAATGAAATAAACTTCTTAAAAAAAACTTTAACTTTGATGCCGATATAATCAAAGACATTCGCGGCCTTTTGAACTTCGTTCGAGCGGCGACGACGTTCCCGTAGGGTCGGGGAAACGAAATTGATTACATAACAAAAATGCAGATATTGGAAGTAATAAACCCTAAGAGAGGCAATAAAAGAACATTAAGGCCTCATTAGTAGAGAGACTCACGGCCGTTTTGTATTCAATTTAATTGTACCCGTCCTTTTTTCATTTCCTTTGTTCTCCTGGCCGAATTTACATTTCGCAGAACAATTAGTACCGAGGATAAACAGGGAGACTTTTGTTTATTGCTTGCACTGTTAAATTGTGATTTTCCGTGAATATCATGTTAAATTTTCAAAAGTAAAGAAATACTTGCACATTTTTCTTTGAAGCCTTATCACTGGCAAATACAAAACATAAAAGACGGTGGACAACAAATTTGCTGCAAATCTTTAATTAATGAACCTGGGCATATCAAAAGTCAAGGTGAGTAGAGCAAAAAGTAAAAAGTAATCAATGAAGCTCTTAAATCAAACTGAATGCTATTCGCCATATGATTTCTTGATTCGAGTCCTGCTTGTTCAGATCTTTGAGGAAAAGTTTCAAGAATCAACCGGTGTTAATTATTTGATATACTGTGGCATCTGTCGTATTTCTTAAAAAATCATTTATCAGAACTCACTGCCTACAAATAAAATGGTTATAAATTGATAACTAATCACTTTAATAGTATTTCGTACGAGTCTACAAATATGTCCTCGCGTGTGTAGGCACCTTTTGTAACTAACGACCAGCGTTCAATAAAAGCTTTTAAATCTTTCCCTAACTTACTGACAGCTCAACTTAACGGCCGGCGTTTTTCCGCTAAAAGAACTTGTACTACCGCATTCTCGGATAACTAAATGATAACCGTTACATCGGGAAACGGAAAACTAACGTGGTGAATTTATTTCGAAAGCGTACACGCTGTAATAAAACGAGTTAGAGATAGCCGGAGAACATAAATTGACGGGGGCTTTGCTTTCAGTGACAGGCCACTGGAATGAATTGTGTGATAAATTGCGGGAAACAATAGTTTTCTTGAGGTAATGTGATTTTTAAACTGATATTATGCTGACGCGTGACGGGCTTTGTCGACGAAGAAAAATTATTTACAAGAACAAGATTAATTACGTGCTCAGGAAGGACGTGCTACATGAATAATATTTAGATGTAAAAAGTATATGTCGATAAAATGCAAGCAAAAACTTGTTTTTGAGTTACGTAATATGAGGATGCCTTTTTCAAATTTTAATTCGATTAACAATAAACGGTTACTTTTTAAGTGGGTGTTGAAGTGAATTCTACCTATACAAGCGAATTTCTTAACTTTCTGAATTCTACGAGACAAATTATGTTAGAAACATTTTTGAAATTTAACAAATGTATTGAGAATTGTTATTCCTAAATCCTTTGAAAATGACAGTGTGTCACAGATTGAATAGGCTACTATGGGTACCTTTCTTATTAGTGAATTTAGTGATTTGGTTAAATAGACACTATTATGCAGTTTTAGATGCTGATTCAGATTCCGTTGAGAAAATTTGAATATTCCGAATAGTTTCGATCTTATCGCAGAAAAACTGAAAATCGTTATTTTCTTTAATGTCTAATTACTTCCCATTTATAAGGAATATAAAAAAGTTTAATAGAAAATTTACTACGTTTGACAAAATACAGCTGAAAATTAAGTTAAAATAAAATTCACGATGGCGGCTGTCAAGATATTAATAGCTAACTTTTCGTTTTAAATGGACACCACATTGGATTTTCGAAGGATTAAATAGCATTTTTTTTCTTGCTTCAACCATGCATACAACCCATATACAGGGTGTAATCAAATTATTTTCACATATTAATACCGTAAGTTCCTCATCATGTAAGAGAATTAATGCTGCAACTACCAAAAGTCTAGCTCAAAAATAAAAAAATGACCTAGTGGAGGAGTATTGACTCTTTTGTTTGAGAACTTTTGGTCGGCCGCGGACAAACACAACGTTATAAAACAAAATTCCAGCAAAATTCAAGGTCAATTGCTTGATCGCATTTTAAAAGCTTTATGGGAACACAATAAAATAGAATCACCGACCCATTAAAGACGACAGTTCAAATTGACAACCTCTCGGTCGTGCCCCGTGTGTGCATTATAATTAAAGCAGAACAATTTAAATCTGCTTGCATTGATCAGAATTAAATCTGTTTCATTAGATAATCGACAATAATTAGATATTGACATCCTGGTCTTTGTAAACCAAGAGTACACATGATTTACAGTGCTAATTTCGCGTATTAAAGTAATTTAAAAAAATTATTAGTCGCTCTGATTGATTGTCGCTTTGTTAATTATTTCCACTAACGAATACGTTTCTTCGTATTTCGAGTGCGATGACGCTTTATTGTTTTGGCTCCACAAAATAATAAAAGCGATGACTGCATTTCATAATGATTTTCCGAAATGCAGAAAGAAAAGACATTCTTAAACATTTTGCGCAATAAAGAAATAACAATGCAGTTTATTGACGACCAGCAAATAAAGTACACGATGATTACGTATGAATTAGTAAAATAATTTTAGAAAACGGAATTTCTAATTTTTATTTATTTTTACAGTTTTGTAAGCAGAAAACTATTAACAATTACGTGAAAATTAAGAAAATTGATTAATTTAATAAGCAAGGCGATGGATATTTATAATTCTATTCCGTTATGGAATTACATAAGCGATGATTTTAACCCAGTGCCCTTCAGTTCGATGACGCTTTATTGTTTTACGACGTTTTATGATGCGCCTGTAGAAACTGATACACGGCCAGTCAGAGGTTTTCAAACAAAAAGTTTCCGGGCTCTGGGGGGGTTTTAATTTCTTTAATTTTTCACCAATAAAATTCATATTTGCAGAAATCACTTTCTTAAGTGATAAAGAACTTACAGTTTTAATATGTGAAACTTATTTGATTACAGGCTGTATAAATAAAAAAATATTTAAAAAATTTAATATTTTTTTTTAAATAAGTAAGCGAGTTGCTTTTACTTTACAAAATACGAAACGATACAAAACAAATAAAACAAAAATGAGCTATAATAAATGCTCGAAGTGCTGGCCATTATTCCTTAAGCACATTCGACATCGTTTTATGATACTCCTGGTGACATTTTGCAGGGTATTGCGACTAAATACTAAGAAATACGTATACCACTCCTTCACGCAATTCTTCACAGTTGTGATAATTAAATCTATTCCCATATACTTTATTTTTTACTCTGCGTCACAAATAAATGTCGAGAGATGTTCAATCGGCCGATCGAGATGGACACTGGGTAATTGTATTTGTAGCTATTACCCTATTATTAAACTGAGGATTCAAATAATGAATCACATTCTCAGTACTGTGTGCAGGAGCACTATCTTGTACCATCACAGTACCATATCTGCAAATTTTGTTCTAAAAGCGGATCATCCAGTAAATCTTCCAGGGATGTTTGAAGAATTTCTAAATATCGTTCCGCAGTTAAATTGCCATTAAATGTTATGGACCGATTTCCCAGTATTCCACAAGAAAATTATTAAAGCCAAAACGAACCTGATTTCGCCGAGGAACAACTACATGTGGATTTTCCAATGCCCAGTGGTGCTGATTATATTGATTAAATAACCTCCTAGTATTGCAAAAGTAAAATTCCTCTGTCCATAAAATATGATTGATGAAGTCACCATTTTCGGTTATTTTATTTATAAGCCAATTGCAAAATGCACTCTGCGGTTTTGGTTATTTGGTCTTAATGTCTGAACAGTTTGTAGTTTGTAAGGGTGAAACTTGTGTTTATCTAATATCCTCCATGCCTTGGATTTGGAAACATTAACTTGTGCTTGTATTTCGCGAGTTAGAATGATTGGATTGGCCGCCATTCAAGCTAATGTTAATAAATCATCTTCATCATGTGCCACATTCTATCGATTTTTTTTTTTTTGTAAAAATCCCTATTGCTGCATATTTACATCCAATCTTTTAGAAATCTTAACTTCGGATTGTGTTCTTCTGGGAAACTATTATAATATGTTTCTGCAGCAACACGAAAGTTCTTGTAACATTTAACGTAGGTGCAAAACATATCGTACAGCGGAATTGTTGAAAATTTTGCCATTTAAAATAATTATTTATAGAACAATAATTATTACAACACTGAATAATACAGTAAACATACAAAAATTTAATTTAATGACAGGTGATTGCAGTCTGTTGTTTTACTGTTTTCTGCTAAATCGTGGCTACTTGATTTAAAACTAAAAATGCAATTTTCTTAAAACTAAAACTTTTGATATACTTATTTTTTTTTATTCCGGCATAATTTGTGGTATATAGTTAAAAAGATAAAGAAAATTATTTAAAAAAAGTGTAAAATCCAATACGGCACAAACAAGCTCTTACCAATACTTTTCCCTATTCTTACTTGATTTGAAATAAAAATATGAATTTTTATAAATAATGTTTTATTTACTTGTAATACATGGCGGAAATGGGAAAGAAAAATGCTATTTAATCGTACAAAAATCCAGTATAGTGTCTATTTAAAATAATAAAGTTGCTATCGATATCTGGACATCCGCCTTTTTGAATTTTATTTTGACTTAATTTTCAACTGCATTTGATCAAATATAGTAACTTTTGTATGAAACATATTTTTTATATTATATATATTTTTCGTAATTTTTTGTAATTATGAAGTTATTATATTATTAATATCAAAACTATTCGAAATTTTCAATTTTTTCAGCGAAGGATTTTACTCAAGTTGAACGGTGTCAATAATTTTGTACATAATTAAGAAATTTAATTCATTAGGGGTTTTGGGAAAATAAATTTTATTTGATAAGTGCTGAAGGAGCCGTTTTGCATATTAGTTGGTTTACAAAGTGGCCAATAGAGCTAGTGAAACGTCAAGTGTAAGTGGATTTCAAAAAGTGTTTTACTTTAATATCTTCATGAGTAAAAGTATCTCTCAATTGAAACAATCTAGATAGAAAGTTTTTAACCTTTAACCGGACAGAATTATAATTGGAAAAGCATTCATTGTTTCACTACCAATTGACTTTTTACTCACATTTTTCATCAGACAAGAGCCAACTTCATTTATCGATCTAGACAGAGTTTTGTTATGAATTGTTTTGCGAAAGGAAAACTTGTCTGTGAGTTGTCTAACATATTTAAATAAGTCTCTGGTAATGTTTATAAACACGAGTATAAGCTTTGATTATAAAATAAAATATGAGTACAACAATTTTCAGTATAAGTGATCAGTAACTTATAGATATAAATTTAATTTATTATTATTAAAAGTTTTTTTTTTCTAGAAATCATTATTCCATGTATTTCCTACTATATTGCTATTTTATAATTTATTTTGTTATTTTACATTTATCAAAGAAATAGTTTTTTTTTTCGCGAAGTCTAGGAAACTCACTGGTCGCGGTCGTTTCAACCCAACTGTCTTTCCTAGGAAACCCCAGCTTTACCGAGAATACGAGTTTTGAAATAGAACATATCCTTTCCTTTATACAAGGTGCGTAAAAAGTATTGCATCGAATGAGATTATGTACAATCGGTTTGAAATTTAGATTTGATGTTTGGTGTGGTTAAATTATACATAAGTACCCATATTTTGATATGAGTTTCATTTGTCAGAGGCAGCCATCTTGAATTTAGGTTTACTTTAGTGTCATTTGGCAGGGAAAATGCCAATGCAATTGCAATTTCTGCTGATCAGAATTTTCAAATGTGTTCTGCCATGCACACCATGAAGCTGCAATCAATGTTCGGTATCCGGATTTTAACATATTTGAAGGGAATAATTTCTTACTGATTGTATTATTACCGAAATAATAATATTAAAGTGTCAACTTTCCGCGACTCAGATTATGCAGGTGATGTTGAAACTCGAAGATTAACCACAGGATTTGTTATAAAATCGGATAAAGCTGCCGTGGCGTGGAATTCAAAAAGCAAAAACTATGTGCCCTGTCAACATATTGCTTCATGTCAAACTAAAGGAAATAATTTGGACCAAACCTATATTCTGCAGTCTGATGAAATCGAAAGATGTTTTTTTACATGTGGATAATCAAAGTGCGATAGGTTTGATAAAAAGTCCCTAATTCCACAAGATGTCCAAATGTATAGACGTAAAGTATCATTTCGTCAGAGAAAAATTTCATTCGAGCATTTTTAATTTGGAGTATGTTAGTTCTCAAGATCACTTGCCAGGAGTAACTTGGAGAAACAAAAAGAAATGTTGCGTGTTATGTCTATTAAAAATCAGAAAGAGTTTTTATGTTAAATTTCAAATATTTGTTAATTGAAGTCGGAGTGTGGAAATAATCAATTATCAAATATATTAAGGTCTGTGATTAGAATGTAATGAAGTAACTATGAAGGGTTGTTTACTGTTTAATAAACCAAAGTCATTATCTTCAATGAAAATCAATTTTTCAATAATCTTCATTAAATAGCATTGAAAAATAAATACATAAATTAGTTATGATATTGCTGTGAGTATCCTTCGTTATTATTTATTAGTAATAACTTTCTATAGTGTCTAAGCAACAACATATTTACGTAGACAACCAATTGTTTTATTAACTTCTTCAGTTATCTATTTATTTAACATCAAATACATTTAATATGTGAAGTTGAAAATTCTTTATCTCAGTTCTCCACAGTAATTATATTATTATTTTTTATTCCTACTAGAATGATGATTTGAAAAATGATAACTTCTGTATATTGTATAGCCTATTTAAAAATAATACGGGAAAATGAAAAAGATAAATGTGTGTCAAAGAGAAATTCGAATAGAAAGTGAAAGGTAAGAGATAAGTTTAAGGAATGCTAATGCGGGACAAAAGAACATACTAGGTGTTCTATTTTAAAAGCATGACTTTTGGACAGCTGGGATTAGTCCGAACAGAAGTTGCTTTTCCACCAGCTAGTAAATAATTTAGTGCAAAACTGGGTATGATCAAGATTGGTAGATCTGGACTGTGTTGCCTTGGTCCAGTAGGGAGCATTTGGGTACGAAACTCGATACGTCACGTTTTTACATTAAATGAACAATAGGATCACAGAATTGATTCGTTTTTAGTGAATTAGATTAAGCTCTAGGAGACAGATTAAAACTCAATCTATTTATTTAACTGTGATGGATAGAAGTTTCGTGTGACGTCACGAGTTACTTTCGTAGGGGGAAGACTTTCAAACTACTTCAAACTACTACAAACTACGGATTTATATGGGAACAAGGCAATCTGCTAGATGCAATATCACCTTTACTAACCTTGGGCATGATCTAAAAGCATGTTATTATAGCCTCCTACAGGCCAAAAATTGGCACAATGGTTATTTTGGCCCAAAAATGGGAGTATCATAAACAAGATACTACAAATCTGATATATTTTTTTTAATGGAAATTAATTAAATACCTCCTAAACTGTTCATTTTTATTGTATCACATCTTCCATAAAATATTTTTAGAATTTCATGAGAAATTAAAAATGTCATAAAAATATGGAGAATTAAATTTAAAATAAGTCTTTCGGTACGAGCATAAGTACCCGAAAGTTGCATATATTATATATTAATAGATCACTATCGCTATAATCTAAAACTGCACAATATAATATAAACATTTAAAGAGGAAGTCTGGAAACTCTTAATAAATGGGTTGCTTAAAGAATCTAAATAGGTACAGAATATCTCTCTCAAGTTTTCAAAATCTGTGCGTTTATTAATAAAGAATATAAGTTATTATCAAGACCAAAATTATGTTTTTGCGTTAAATGTTCTACTAACACGTAATGATTCTGATTATTTTGAATGTGAAATTTGATTGATATTAACGTTTTTATTACACAAGTTTCTCCTACATAAACAAAATTGCAATTTGAACGGGCGAGTACATTCTCTCGGCCCAGCACTTGACATGTGTAATGCGGCCTTTAATTTCATAAACTACGTCAGGCTGTTAATAATAATTTCCATTGGATAAGAGATTGCTGAAATTATACTAGTTTTTTTCAATGCACTAAAAATACCTTATTTTTACCTTGACTTTAGACCGCGCTCTTTCGTAATTTTTTATAATTTTTTTACACGTTTTAATTGTAATAACCACTATAAAATGCATTAACTGATTAGTATAATTTATGGTCAAGAATATGGAAAAAGTTACTGTCCCCTCTCCTCATATTAGCAATGACCGAAAAACCTCGAGAGTATAAACAAGTTTTTCAATGTGAACACCTTCATTGTAATTAATACTTGCAGAATGAATTCATCGGCCGGAACATGCCAAACATACATGTTAGTAATACACAGTTTATTAATTCTGTCCAGCTTCAGTTCGATTTTCGCTCGTCAGTTACGTAAGTAAAATCCCAGTTTATCAATTATTTCATTTATTTCCGAGTGATTATTTCAATGCGTTCCGAAATTTTGTGCTTTCTTGTAGCGTGATAATTCATTGAAATAATTACTCACAACCAACTTAAGTAATTGAGAAATAAGAACGAATTTCGTATTTTCCTACTCGTATTATTTTGGGAGACACTAATCCCACCAGTATTTCCTAATATAGTGTGTATAAAGAGTGGTTCACAATAAATTGTAATCGTTTTTTATTTTTGAGATAGGAGGCTGTAGTTTCATATCTAGCTGTAGCTTTTAATTCTGAACGACTGATTCTAATGGTATTTTGCTGCATCTTGTTAAATAAAGGCAGTTTACACTTAAGCGGTTTTCATTTTTAAGCGTCCACGATGTGTATCGTTTAAGATAAATTTCATCTGACATTCCCCAACTTGATCTTAAGAGATGCAGAAGTGTTCTGCCTCAATAAATTTATATAAAAATCAATAATAAAAAAGATTTCCATTTGTAGCACACTTTCTGAAAGACGCTGTATAATTTTCTTTGAATTTTGTATAGTGCTAAGTTTTATAGTGGTTTTCAAGATACTAAGTTGTCGCCGCATCTTTTGTGTTTGAACAGGAAAGCGTAAATCTAACTTTTCAGATGTTCAAATTACTGTTTTCAGTGAAATCTCCAAATGACATAAAATCTGACTTGTCACAATACCAGAAACCGCCTAGAGCGCAAGTAGAAAATACTTATACCGGTAAAAAATTGGAAAATTACCGGTAAATTAGCACATTTTTAGCGATTTACCGGTAAATGGTTACCGGTTTACAAGTACTGCAATCTCTAGTAGAAATTACTTGCCGACTATTAAAAAATATTAACAATGGTCGCGTTTAAGCAACTGCAGCGGCTGAATTGTTGATAAATCTATTCCTTGAAAAATTTCGGTGGAAATAGACAGGTATCTATTTGCACCGAAAAATTCGATGAAAATGGACGGGAGTCTAATTTACCGAACTTTTCTGTAAAAATAGGCAGCAGGCTAATTTCACCAGATTTTTTTATGAAAATACACACTCCGTAATAATTTTTTAGGACAGAGAAAAGCAAATTCTCACTAAAAAGAATTTTAATTTCACAATAGCAGCAACCGCGGTTCGGTCAGTTACGACATTGTCAGGCAAAAGTTCAAGATAGGGCAAAGGAGAACGTGAAGTTATCTTCTTGTCTTGTTCATTGCGCCATAACGTTCCTCTTTGTCTCATATTGAACTTTTGCTTGATAATCAGGGCTATCCTGTAACATTGATATGCATATCAATTGATATGATCTTCAATAATTGAAGAGAATTTGTTACTATTTCATAACATTTCACGTCGATTGCCGACCGCAAATTGAATAGAGATGCATATTAACTCGAGATCACACTTGAAACGGATTGTAAGTTATTTAGAAACTATTTACAAAATACCAATTTTGCAAGGTCACTTGAAACGTAGCAATATCAAGTCCATATCAATGTTACAGAATAGACCCCAATGTCGCAACTGACAAAACCACAGTGGCTGCTATTGTGAAATTAAAATTCTTTGCAGTGAGACTTTCTTAAATTTAACCTACAAACAAGCGAGAGAGATTCCAATAACTTACTTTTTTATATTTTGATTCCAGCGAACGCCAGAGCTACGATGACATTCCCTGGTACTAGAAGACAGAAAAATGGAAAAGAGTACATTTCTTTCGAAACCATCGATTATCATTTAGATGTAGAGAACGGCAAGTTTCGATTTGATGACCTTTTCAGGAATAATCCGGAGTTAACTAAGAGAACCAATGAAATATTGAATGACAACGCGAAAGAAGTGATTGAAGAAATAAGGCCTTTGGCAGAAAAAACGGCCGGTACTGCTGTTTTATCTCTCGTAAAGAATGTATTCGATTATTTTTCACTAGACGAATTGTTTATATAATCGATGCTTCGAGTAAGTAAATAAAAGTAATTCAGAAATGCAGAACTCCTTTTTACTTGCCACTAAGCAAGCGTGGACACCGAGAAATGACGACCGCTTAAGAGAAAAGTGCTCTTATTTCACAAACTGTAGGAAAAGGTCAAAGAATAGATTTTTCAGAATTAAAATTTATAGCTAGGTATGAAATTATAGCCTTACATTTCAAAAATGAAAAATCACAATTTATTTTGAACTACTCCGTATACACGCTTCATTAGAATACACTAGTAGGGCTAAAGTGCCTTTAACATAATATGAATAGGAAAATTTTAAGTTCGCTCTTATTTCTCAATTATTTAATTTATTTCTGAATGATTATTTGAATGGGTTTCGAAACTTCTTTTTGTAGCACGATAGCAATTATTTGAAATAATCGCTCGGAACCAAATGAAATAATTGAGAAATAAGAGCAAATCTCGTATTTTCCTAGTCATACTATTTTGGGAGACGCTAAACCCACCAGTATTCTCAAATGTAGTGTGTAAAAAGAGTGTTTCACAATAAATTGTAATTGTTTTTTTTTTTAATTTTTGAGATAGGAGGCTGTAATTTCAAATCTAGCTGTAACTTTTAATTCTTAACGACTTATTCTTATGATATTTCATCGTATCTTATTAAATGAGAGCAGTTTACTCATCGATCTTCATTTCTAAGCGTCCACGCTGTATATCGTTTAAGATAAATTTCGTCTGACATTCCCCAACTTGACCTTAAGAGATTCAAAAGCGTTCTGTCTCATAAATTTATATAAAAATCAATAATAAAAAAAAGTTCAGTTTATAGCACACTTTTTGAATGACATTGTATATTAAGATTACACTGAGAAAGAGGTAAGATTACTTTTATTATAATTATTTTATGTTATCTTTTATTTTATTATAATTAGAAAATTACATTTTTAACATAATTATAAGATTCCCTTTTTATTACAATTATAAGCAGATAAAACGGCGACATTTTACGCTCGCTTTTTGACCTGACATTGCCTTAGGTTAGACAAATTGAAGCGGATTTTCTCCTAATAAGTCCCCCATGCACGGCGGCCATGCTTGCTGCCAAAGCATAATGAAAGTTTAAAAAAAAATTTGTTGCAAATCGTTTTTGATTGCAGTGAAAACCTCGAGCAGCCTCTGCACAGCTGTTTCAGCCCTGTTTAGGGCTTCGTCAGCAGAGATGTAGCTCGACATTCCCGCTGCAAACAAAAACGACCTGTCCAATTTATTCGCAATTGTCAATGTCAGGTCAAAAAGCGAGCGTAAAATATCGCTGTTTTATCTGTTCATCACTCTTACATCGCAATTGCGAATAAATTGGACAAGTCGTTTTTGTTTGCAGTGGGAATGTCGAGCTACGTTTCTGCTGACGAAGCACCAAGCAGGGCTGAAACAGCTGTACAGAGGCTGCTCGAGGTTTTTACTGCAAAGTAAACGATTTGCAACAAATTTCTTTTACAATTATAAGGTTACTTTTATTTAAACGTACAACTTTACATGTTACAAAATATTACTTTTAATTTTACAAGAAAACAGTTTTTAACCGGATACAATTGAAATTGAAAAGATCACTCAACATTCCACGATTTCATCGACCGATAGCTTCGTCAGGAGTGAAGAAAAATAAATAAACAAGTTGTCAAGAGAACAAGTTGTCAGGAAAAACAAAAAGGTAATATGATTTTTTTTTAAATATTAAATGCCAAATCCGGAGAAACATAAAGATAAAGAACTAACTTTTTTATCTACATTTTATTTAATAAATCCAGAAAACTACAAAATGTATTTATCATTAAGTATCATTTAAATTGGCAAAATCAGTACGTTTATTAACAAAATTCGGTGATATTTTAATTTTACACATGAATTACCATCCTGTATAAATTTGTTCCGATAATTTGTGTAGATGGTAAGTTTAAATATCGAAGAATGAAACTTGAATCAATCAATAAAGTAACAAATTATGAACATATAAAATAGCGACATCTTACTATCGCTTTTTGACCTAACATTGCAGTAGGATAGACAAATTGAAGCGGGATTTGCTCCTAATGAGTCCCCCATGCAAGGCGGCCATGCTTGCTGTCAAAGCATAATGAAAGATTTTAGAAAAAATTTGTGCAAATCGTTTTTGATTGCAGTGAGAACCTCGAGCAGCCTCTGGACAGCTGTTTCAGCCCTGCTTGGGGCTTTTTCACCAGAAACGTAGCTCGACGTTCCCACTGCAGACCAAAAACTATCGCTATTTTATATGTTCATCACTCTTACATCGCAATTGCGAATAAATTGGGCAAGTCGTTTTTGGTCTGCAGTGGGAATGTCGAGCTACGTTTCTGCTGAAGAAGCCCCAAGCAGGGCTGAAACAGCTGTCCAGAGGCTGCTCGAGGTTCTCACTGCAATCAGAAACGATTTGCACAAATTTTTTCTAACAAATTATGCATATATATTATGTTTTTGTTTGTGACTTATTTTCTTTGTATTTTATTTTAACTAAATTAATTATTTAATATAAATTATGTTATTCAAAATAAGTATAAAGGATATGAAATAAAATAAACAACTTTAGAAACGAACTAAAAATATAAGTTTATTACTTGACGTTTCGCAAATTTGGTTTTTTGTTTTATCAAAAAATGTAAACAATTTAGCCTACTAATTTTTAAATTATTTATTAAGAAATTATTAAAAGACCAGCAATGATGTACGTGTAACAAGAATATCATTACTGATATGGCTGGGCCCGTCTTAACATACCTACAAACAATATACTCCAGTATTTACTGCAAGAGTTAGGGAAATCCAGGTAAAACCAAAACCGGAGTATGCGATCAAGTTGTTGTAACAATGAATTACAACAATATTAACAATAATAAAACAATAAAATAACTTAAATATAATATTGCTTTTCTTTTAATAATAATAATAATAATCTTCCTGCAATTCTCACGAACTGTACGAAAACAAAAAAGTATGTTTTTACATGAATTTTCTTTCTTTTTAATGCTTTCTTTGGCTAAAATACAGGTTTTTCATAAATGTAACGATTTTTGAAGCGCTTATTTTTAGTTTTATTGCTAATAAATCAGCTATCTACTGAATTAGTAAAAATTTTATTTTGTGGAAAACGTAAACGGCTTTCTTCTTAGTGACTTTTTTAGCAAAAGTAAAGCTCTTTTCCGTAAATGAAGCCCTTATTTATTTTCTAAAAAATTCTTCTGTCCATGCAACTTCCGTCACACCAATCATCAGTCATTTAAGTTTTTGACTAAAATATTAAAACTTTATTATTATTGAATAGCTTAAACAGCGACATCCTACATTCGCTTTATTGTTATTGAATTTAAACAATTGCTTTTTATTGTTACGTATTTGGGGGTTCACAAATTATAGACGTTAAATTTTAGAACACCTTAATTACAAACTGCTGCTTTACACAATTAAAAACACAAGAGTAATGAACTGCAACACTCGTCCATCAAATAACACTTCTATAGTATGTAGTTTCTACTATTCGAAGTATAAACGCTTCGTTTGCTAACTTATAACTACTCTACTGGTGGGCCGGTACGGCTTTTATAGTATATCTCTATCTTCTCGAAGGTACTGGATTAAACGCAAATCAATGAGAATATTATATTATATTTGGAGAATAAAATTAAAACTGCCAATGATCAGATAAAGTACTTGGCAGGCCTTCTGATTTCGACCAAGAAATGGGAGTCCTTCTCATTCAGAATATTTTGAAATTTGAGGAGAGAATGTTTGGACCTATTATAACCGTTAATAGAAGAACAGCTTATGATTTGGCAGAAAGCAGTAACATATCGCATCAGTTTAATACTGAAAAACGCTTTGCTGAAAAAAAGTGGTTTTATGGTGTTATGCGACGACATCCTGAACTATCAGTTCGTTACCCTAAGTGTACTTCGATAGTAAGGGCAAGAGGATTCAACAAGGAACGAGTACAACACTTGTTGGTTATCCTTGGATTATTGGTGGATAAGTATAAAATAACCGCTAACACCGTATTCAATGTAGACGATTCTGGATACAGCACGGTACAGAAAAAAATGCCGAAGGTTGTCTCTCTGAAAAGAAAAAACAAGTGAGTGGAATCATTAGCGGAGAGAGAGGAATTAAAACCACAGCAGTCTGTTGAGTGAATCCTGCGGGTCTATATGTTCCGCTCATTATTATCTTTAAGCCCGTTTTATATTATCCGGTCAGGCACGGAACGGAATCGTACAACATCGGACTTCATATAGGCCTTCCCGATCGCATATGAAGGTCATATTTCGGGATATGCTCGTCAGATTTCAGGGTATTCGCTAGTCAGCATTTAGTCGTCGAAGCGTCAGGATGTGTGCGCTCTGCTCATTAATAAGTACGCTAGGATATTTTAAAATGATGAATTCCTGTGCTCTGTTGCAAGTCAAAGTCAACAATTTTCTATCGTGTTAGTTTTTTTGGTTCCTGATGGAACTTCGTGGAAACACAGAATATGCAATTGGGCATACATGAAACCGTTTTATTTAGTAATTACAAGAAAATATGTAGCTTTCTAGACTTGTTTACAAAACGCATTAATTGATGTTTTTTTATTTAATACGATGACTTGATTTTGATGTTGAATCGAATACTGGCAGTAGAATCACACATCTCCAACAGTTCCTATTATATCTGTTTAATTAGGCCAGATATTTATTTTTTTAACATTACTAGAAAGTTCATTTCTGTTTGGGAATCGTACATAAGATAAATCGCATTCAGAATAACACACTGTTTTAAGGCGAATTATAAATTTGTAATTCTCTATTGCAGCAGCATTAAGTTTGAAGATGTTTGATGGGTCTTCATCTTCATTTGAATAAAAAACACAAAGAATTCGTAATAAACACGCTCATTCAAGAAACTTTTTTCTCACCGTCGCTGATGTTACTTCGTGATTTAAAGTCACAAAGTAATCGCTCTGCCCAACATTTGGCTCGTCTTTAATTATTGTCACATGTTGAAGTCAAGTTTTAAATATTACATGAAGATAAAATTTTGCGGTCAGCTCGGACTCCGCACTACACAATACATTTACATTTAAGTCGGGGTGTTCTCCCACCTAATGACTCAGGCCTATATACAGTGGGCGTTGAATCGTAGCGTTTACGTTCCGATAAAAGTACTCGAGGAAGTTTTCGTAAGCATCAGATACGTTCCGATATTGACCGTGTTAGACAACATATTCTCGAAAATGTCGGAACGTTGATGTCTAATCCGCGCCGCGTCTGAGCAGAGCAGATCCTATAAATAATAATACTTGCATTTAAATTTTGAAAAACGTGGTAATTGATCGGGTTTTTAGGACAAAAAAATGATTCTACATCATTCAGCTGACCAGTTTCGGTTTTATTTTAAAACCTTCCTCAGAGCCTAAAAGGTATACAGTGAGATTCTATCAACTAAGAATTAAAAACATTTTTACTTCTGATTAACACAAAACAATAAACTACAAACTATCGTACGATTTGGGGTGAATTATCTGAAACGCTACGATCTCGCTTCGTGTCTGAACGGATAAAATAAAACAGGCTTTAAACGAAAACGTTTTGCACCTGAAATAGGAATCTTAGTCCTTTGGGTGGAAATTTCTGATTCGGGGTATATTAAGTCTGAACTTTTCTTAAAATGGGTCGTGCTTCAACCACTAGACATAGCGTTTTTCAAGCTATCATATCCGAGCACGAGAAAAGTAGTTGCGAGCTAATGTTGGAAAAACAATTTCTCTTTACAATGTAGCCTCTTTAATTGCAGAACCATACGGAAAAGCGGCTACTGTAGAAAGCGCCGCAAGTGTTTTTCGTGGCTCAGGGATTTGGCCAGTAGATCTAAACAGCTTTAAAGACAAATATTTTGCACCTTCATGAGTACTACTCCAACCAAATGAAGAGCAGGTACCAAATAACAACGAGTCAATGGAACATAAATAATGTACTTACAACACCAAACCAATAAAAAATCGTAATCCATAGTCCAATAGTTGCTGGTCGAGTTGCTATTAACTTAACTCCCTTTTGTTTAAATAAAAGGTAAAGATCCAGCCTTTAAAAGTTCTACCAAGAAAAAGAACAGTGGGAGAAACATCTCAAAGAAAGTTGTTACAAATTTATTTGAGTCAAAGAAAACTTCAAGAGTTGCTGAACCCATAGAATCTAAAAGTTCAGAAGTAGGGAGTGAAGACGACGCGGAATGCTTGTATTGGGGGAGTACTTACCTGTGTTCTAAAAACGGAGAGGGATGGATTTGCTGCAACCAATGCCACCGATGCATACACGAAGAATGTGCCGGAATTTGTGACGATGATTAGTTTATTTGCGAGTTGTGCGTGTGACGCAGTTCTATTAGAGACAGGTCCAAATTATGAACATTCCAGTTCAAATTAGGAAACCAGTTTCCTACTTTGGAACAAAAACACTTTTTTTAAAGACTCCTACTTTTTTTGCTAAATGATGTTTCAATTTAGGCTACTCTCTCGTATACCCCTTGCATGTCACAGGCACACCACAAGTGTTTCACAATTCTGGAACGTGTACATAGTCTACCATTGTTTTCACCTGTCTACTACTTATTACACTAAATTTTACAGAAGAGTAATAATGTTGATTAATCATTCACGATCTTTTGATACTCTAGTACGCTACGTTTTCTTTTCATTGGGTTCCGTGCAGGCCTACGAAGTGCTTATGGAAGCCGTGAGATTATCTTTTATTTCTTGACACAGAACGCTAGATGTCTTAGGCTGGCCACACGTTCATAAAGCAAAAGCACGTTTCTACAAAACGTTTTTGACTAATCTTGTTAAAACGTGCTTTTTCAATGCTTTAAATAGTACCAAGTACACAGTGGTAGAGAAAAACATAAAGCAGTTTAAAGCACGCTAAAACAATTGCAGTTTTACTTAAAGCGTTTCGATAAGTGAAAGTGTTTTTATCATGAAAGTAAGTATTACGTCAATCAAAAAAATTATTTCAGCTGAAGCAGACGTTTTATCTTTCAATGAAACAAGAGAGAAAAGAGAAGAAAACAGTGCAATGGAGAAGACGTAGCACAGGTTCCATAGGTTTTCAGAGAATTTTTTAACTCTTTCTTAATTTAAAGGATGCATACAATAGCGTTTTCTTTTATTACTTAACTCCTCTTTTGCACACACTTGCAAAAACTGCCACAGACAAAGCAAAGCAATATCTTCACCGTCCGAAGTCACGGTAAAGACTTACTATAATAGTAAGTTATTATATTAAATATAACAGCGAACAAACGTATCACATTTTATCTTTTATCTGTACTATTTAGTTTAATCAGCAAAAGAGGTAAAGGATTCACAAAGAACATTTTTTGTATTTTCGATGTTACGTCGTGTTGTTTTATAGTGCAGTAAAACGTTTTGCGTGAAAACGTTTTGCCCGAAAACATTTTGCCCGAAAACGTTTTGTCTGAAAACATTTTGTTTCATCAGTGTGTGACTAACCGAAATGTTTTGCATCGCAGCAAAACGTTTTGTTTAAAAGCGTTTTTGCTTCATGAATGTGTAGGTACTGGCCTGATTTTACAGAGTCCTTCATTATTTTGCCCTTCGTAATGTAAAATATTGCTACTAGATGACAGAAATGCTTTAATATGTTTTTAAATTTGCTTGAAACAATCACTTGCCTGCCACATTTTAAATATGTCTTATTTCATGTCCAAAGTCTTTATTAAGTGTAGACCCGGATTATTCACCGGAAGGTAAATTTAAATGACAATATTCCCTTAGTATCAATTCGTTACTATGGTTACAATATACTACAAACCTAAAATATATTTTCAAAATTGAAGTAGACTCTTGTCCTCATCTTGTCATCTTGTCTGATAAGAATTGTAATAGTTTTTAGACGCTGTGAAAAAAATGAGAAGAACACTCAACTTTTCCTTTTTGTTTGATAGCTTCCTTAGGACATTGAGCGTTCTTCGCAATTTCTCACAGTACCTGGTGACAGATTAAAACTATTATCTACATTTTCAAACAACGACTATGTTATTTATTTGGTAACCTGGTGAATAAGGTGAAGGAAAATTAAGTAATTCATAACATTTATTAGGGAGCACCGATCTTCAGAAACAATAATCATGAAATTCTAACCCAGTTTTCTTACGTCCATATTTTTTTTTGTTTTGTAATACCAACAAAATGCTACTCCAACATGGCCTACTCTGAATGCCAAAAATCGTGAGCGAAACACAGACACACCCCGTATATCTGAAACCAGGTAATTTAAAAATTTGTAAAAACCTTTCAGCTAAGTATTTCGGTAATTTCACCTCATAAAAAATTCTCCAGACCTAGCTTATCAAACAAGCCTTTAGGCAACTGTTGCTCAATATTTCAGAAACGGTAGTAAATAAAATTTTTCAACTTATTTTATAAATAATACATGTTTGTGTATTACGAAACGAAAATTTCCAGTGCATGAAATTCATTTTCCTGTGAAATAAATTTATAGTACGCTCAGAAAAAAGGGAAAGCCGAATATCCGCGCGGAGCACATGAATAAAAAATGTACGCAAATTTTCACGCAGGATTTTTTCCGTAAAATATAAACGATGGTAAACATGCCCCGAAGATTTTTGCCTGGTCGGTCCCTTTTAAACTTACGAATGGACCTATTTATTTTCGGCGAGCGCTTTCCGCATACGTGACGTAGTTTTAATTAAAACTTAACGGCATAATTAAGGCATTCGCATGCACTGAAAAAAATTCTCTGCACGTTCACCGGCGCCCCGGCGCGTGTGTTTTATGCACTTCACTGTGTGCTGGCAAATTACTCGGTAATAGTGAAATAATAGGTGCATTAGCAGAAGTTTTCAATTAAGCTCTGTGATAAACTCGGCGTTTGAGGAAAGCTCAATTAAATTTTCAAATGAAGTACTTAACAGCGAAATTACGTCGCTTTACAACGTGGAAGGCTTAAATGTTATTTACTATTGCGCTCTGGAAAGGGCACGAAGGTAATATTGAACGCACGAGATTTCAGAGTATAAAAGTTTTTTGGTTTATCTACTGACGTTTCATTTGAATTAATGCAATATTTTCAAAACAAGTAGCTAATTTAAATTTCTCTAAATTCATTTTTAAACTGAAACATTTAAATTAAAATCCCCAAGTGAGCTCAGATCTTTACTCGTCTAAATCTTCCGGAAAAAATAACAGTGAGAGCAGAAAAGTATATTGACCGAAAGTGGGTCGACGGAAACCTAGAACTGAAACTCTGTCCTCGGCGAAGAAGAGATGACACACAAATGTCTGATAAGAGATGGCATAATGCAAAGTCAACAGTGTTGTTTGAGAACGCTCTCAATTCGAACGGTGTTTGCTCACAAACTCGCCGCGCTCGCAAATGTTATTAAACTATCAATATTTCGCGAAAAAAGCTCTTAGCTTTTAGGGGCGAGCAGCTTTGTTTTCGGATTTAATTTCGAAATAAACACAGGACCGAAATTGTAAATATTTTGACATATTTATTTCACTGAAACATAAGTCCTACGAGCCAACAGATATCTTCATAATAGCGTTAGTAATTTCTAAGGACACAGAATCATCGCCATGTTATTTGTGTAAAGATTTGAATTTCCTATCGGTACGAAGAGAAAAATAATAATTTTTATTTAATCCCTCGTTCGACGAAAAAATGTTTATTAAGCCTTCACTCTTTTTCCTCGTCAGAGCAGGTCGAGTTCTCGTTTCCTTAGGTTGATTTCATGAATTTTAATAGATGCCAGAAACTAACATGAGAAATATTATGACAATTCCACACTAATAATCTGACCACTGCCAAATACGAAAAAGCACTCATCTGCGACCGACTTTGGCATAAATAATGTAGCTACTACTGCAGTCGAGGTGGTGTGAATGTACTAAAATCATAAACTTGAAATTAAAAATAAATTTAACCGTTTCATTTGATGTCTATATTTCATTGTGATACCAACAAAAGAGTCGTCAACTAGCCTACTCTGAGGAGAAAAAAGAGTGAATGCCTAATACTTAGAATCACTATAGGTGTGTTCGTTTTACTTTCGACTCAGATCAGTAAATATCAGAAGTGAGGTGAGTTTTGCTGAGTTAAAACGTTCCTGAAAAAACAAGTTAATTGCACTGACATCGCGCAAATGTCAAACGAGACATTGCCGTTACGTACATATGCATTCTAACCTAAATCCATATTTGATTGAGAGTGCGTAAAAAAATACAAATTTCCAAGGTTACTGAGTGCCACTGAGCTACTCTGAGTTTTGCGGTAAAAAGAACGCATCTTATGTCGTATTTCTGCGAACATAAACAATACGACATTAGGTGTGTTCTTTTTACCTCAAAACTCAGAGTAACTCAGCGGCACTCAGTAACCTTGGGAATTTGTATTTTTTTACGCACTCGTTGGTGAGATTTTGTGAGCTTCCTCCAAATCAATCAAATAGGAATTTAGGTTAGAATGCATGTGTATGTAATGGCCGAATGTCTCGTTTGACATTTGCGCAATGTCAGTGGAATTAACTTGTTTCTCTAGGGACATTTTAACTCAGCAAAACTCACCTCACTTCTGATACTTTCTGATCTGAATTGAAATAAATAAATAAAATATCAGAAGTGAGGTGAGTTTTGCTGAGTAAAGGAGTTCGCCTATTAGACCTGACCGTAATAGGACCGTATCCGGACCGACACAGTCAAAAAAACATTATTTCCATATATTTAAATGGCGTGACGCCCACTAGCCCGTATCGGCTCCGACAGGCTTCAGACCGTGCCGGGCCCGGCCAGACAAATTTGCCGGCGACGAAATTCTCCGAACCGGTGCTTAGCAACGACATGCCATTTGATTACATTCGGCATCGGCAGCCCAAATCACTGTCAAATTTATTTTAGAAAGGGCGACCAGATTTTTCAACAAATAAATGCATTACGCGAACATGCACATTGAAGGGTGAAATAGAATATGAGTTCTCTAGTTAGTAGTTATTTAGAAACTTAAGAAAATAACGACTGTGTTGTATTTATTCTAATTTTTCTTAATAATTGGCAAAACGTTTAAAAGATAAAATATAATAACTATTTAACCAATTCGATCACATAAATATATATTTATGTACACATTCTATTAACTTTTCGTCCTCCATAATTCCTGTAAAGTTCCTAAAATTATATCAAACCGTTGCTATGTATTATGTATATATGTTGTTATTAAATAAGTTTTTAAAATAAAATGCTTCATTTTACAACATTAGTATAAACCAAAAGCTGTTTCTCGGGTAAAACTACATACATCCAGCATTGCGCTAAATCGTCCGGAAATGTAAGCAATGAACTCGCAAACATGTTTGACCAGCAGTTATCTAGCATTCGGCAAAACATTGCTGTTCAGTAATATCCTATATTCGAGAAGTTAGAGATAATTTATTGCTGTATCTTACCTTATGTATTAAGAAAAATTACATGTGGCGCAGCTTTCTACAACTTTTTAAAAGATAATGAAAAAGTTCTTGTGAATGAAGAAACTCTAGAAGCTTTTTGGCATTTATTAAGAAAAATTAGGATAGATACAACACTGTCGTTATTTTCATAAGTTTCTAAATAACTACTAACTAGAGAACTCATATTCTATTTCACCCTTCAATGTGCACATTCGCGTAATGCATTTATTTGTTGAAAAATCTGGTCGCCCTTTCTAAAATAAATTTGACAGTGATTTCTGCTGCCGATGCCGAATGTAATCAAATGGCATGTCGTTGCTAAGCACCGGTTCGGAGAATTTCGTCGCCGGTAAATTTGTCTGGCCGGGCCCGGCACGGTCTGAAGCCTGTCGGAGCCGATACGGGCGTTTTTTTGACTGTGTCGGTGCTGATACGGTCCTATTACGATCCTATTACGGTCAGGTCTAATGGGCGAACTCCTTTAAATGTTCTATAAAAAAACAAGTTAATTCCACTGACATCGTGCAAATGTCAAAAGAGATATTTGGTCATTACATACACGTGCATTCTAACCTAAATCCCTATTTGATTGATTCGGAGGTAGCTCACGAAAGCTGCTTTCCATTTGTGAGCGTGATGCCCGTGAGGCACAGAACTCGGGACTACTCGGAGCTGCTCTGAAAAGCTCGCAAATGGAACACGAAATTTTATGCGCAAGATAACACATTTTATTTATAAGTCAGTTTGATCAATTAAACTTGTTATTTAAATATTTTTCGCAAGTAAATGATTAGGATAATTTTAAACTATTCAACTATTCATTTATACGCCAGATAGAGCTTGCCTTAACCTCAAGGACCATGAAAATTGCCACTGGTGCCTCACGCCTCTAGTCAAAAGCGATCCTCGAGGGGAAAGGTGGAGGAACTCAACGAGACTTGACGCCCCGATCCCCTTTTTAAATGGAACAGAGACTCTTATGTCCCAGAGCAGCCCAAAGCTGTTCCCAAAGGCAAATGGAAAGCGCCTAAAATCTCACCAAACCTCACCAACGAGAGTGTAAAAAAACATACAAATTTCCAAGGTTACCGAGTGCCGCTGAGTTACTCTGAATTTTGCGGTAAAAAGAATATACCTATTGTAACATGATAACTCACTTGTGAGATTTCATGCAGTTGTGAAATATGAACTGTGAAACACGGCACCATGTCTCATTTTGTTGCGCAGTACAAGAAAGCTGACACAGCGTTTCAAGCTGGAATCTTTCGATGCAGCTGCATGAAAGTTCCAAAAAGTACGCCAAACCAGGGCCAATTTTATCAATAAGCTTGACGTTTATATGGCCGTTCCAATTTACAAAAAAAAACTGTTTCTGTAAAGTAAGCCTTGGAAGGTACCTTACGTGGCGTGCTCGGTATGCCAAATATTGACGTATTAAATGAAAGCGGCAAATTCTTACTAGTCATATATTTGCCATATCTGTCAATCAAATTAACCCAACTTTTTAATGTAAATAAAATAATGAACATATAAAATAGCGACATCTTACTATCGCTTTTTGACCTAACAAAAAAAAAAAAAAAAGCGATAGTAAGATGTCGCTATTTTATATGTTCATCATTCTTACATCGCATTTGCAAATAAATTGGGCAAGTCGTTTTTGGTCTGCAGTGGGAATGTCGAGCTACGTTTCTGCTGAAGAAGCCCCAAGCAGGGCTGAAACAGCTGTCCAGAGGCTGCTCGAGGTTCTCACTGCAATCAAAAACGATTTGCACAAAATTTTTGTAAATAAAATACTTATACCAAGCTCTAATTTGAATTAAGTGGTGAGTGAGCCGTTTTTTTGGTCGCTCTAGACTTACCGTTAGATAAAAGCAGACTTTTTATTGGATAATACGAGATTTTTACCATAGGTAGACATGAACAGAAAACAAACAATACATGACGCACATGTATTGTTACGGAGAGCCGTCGCTGGTGGAAATAGAAATAAAGTTTTTTTTCAAATTTCAAACGATTTAGCCAGGTGGCAAAAATGGTTGGAATTGCTGGTTAAATTTTGTGGTAAGTACTGTACCATTAAGAAAAGTGGCTTTAGTAAACAGATCCCTACATTAGAAAAGGGGAAAGATAAAAGTCTTCACGGTGTAACACCGAAGATCCGCCACCACTTGTGCGTTAACTTATAATTTTCGATGTTTATGCTAAAATCGATTTTTCGATCTTTATCTACTTATGCCTTCATTTATCAACAAATTCTGGTAAGCCAGGGCGCGCACATGGCACATTCTGCAAACAAATAAAAACAAACTGCCGAAATAAGTCTTATGACATTCTTTTAACCTGCAAATAATGTTTAGACACATCTAATTATTCAATAGTCATTAATAGATGGCGCCATGTGATGTACCGAGCCATGGATATAGTAGTAAAAGTAAAAGTAATCTTATAGTCCGGGAGTTGTGGTCTTTTTTGACAAAGTTAATCATTACTGTTCCCGGGTAATTCTAGAGGAGTCTTAACAACTGAAACGTTTCTCCGAATCTAGATTCGAAACTGTCCACGATAGCTACTTTCCATTTCAAGTTGTAACACCCCAGGGGCCTTATTCTCAAATCAGCAAACGTGCATGTCGAATGCGACATTGCTAAAATGTCTACTAAAACTAATTATCAAATGTCGCGTACGACAAATTTTCGACATTTTTAGTAGAGATATTGTTGAGTGGTCAAAACCACTCTCCATTTGTCATGTCGTGTACGACACGAACAGAACGAGGTTATGTAATTTCATTTCGCAGGTGTGTTGAAGTGGTTATTGATTTCGTGCATTAAATTATGGCAGAAGAATTATTTATTATTCAAAATTTAGAAGAAAATGAAGGGGCAATGATGTATTTCATATATCTTTTGTGAATTTTCCACATAAAATTACTACATTATTCTCAACCTGCACTAAATTACTTAACAATTCTTTCTGTCGCGCATTACAATATTGTTTTTTATTTGTTTCCATAATTTGTTGTCTGGATGCACGAGGGAGCCCTCTACTGCACGATACTGATAAACAAAAATTAGGTGGTAAATTTCAGATTTGCCAACTTGAATAATATGAAATATGCGGCCGAATGCTATTCAATTGAACTAATATACAACGTTGTCAAATCTTTTCGTCGACAATCGGAGTCGCGTACGACATTCACTTCGAATAGTGTTTGAGAATACAGAAATCAAAACTTGTGCGACTTTAGTCTTCGACAATTGTCGATTTCTAGTGTCACCACTCGACATTTGAGAATAGCCCCCCTGGTCTTAAATCCTGGAGCCGCTCAAAGTTAGTTGTTCAATGGAAAACTGTTTTGTGAAACGGAATACAGAGCTTGAAGTCCCTGAAGAGTTTGGAGCAGTTCCTTTGTGAAAAAGGAAAAAATCTGCATATCGTTCCTTCGGATTCTGAACCCGGTTATCAAGAGTGAGCGAACGGTTGGTCTCTGGATTCGCAGAAGGAACGGTTGAGAACATCTCTCAGCACTCTAAAGTTAATCTACTTTCAATGACTAACTTGTTGTATAGTAAAAAGGTCGTGAAGGGATAATGCATATAAATTCATTAAAAATATTGCTACACATAAATTCGTTGAAGCCTAGAAAGAAAATGGCTTTTCAGATTCAATACAAACACCCTGCTTAAGTTTGCCAGACGTCCTCTGTTTTAAAGGACGCCCCCATTTTTAGACTGAAAACAAATCTTGTCGCATATTTTAATATCAAGACTAGAGGACAATAATAGCTATTTTTATTCTTATTCATAATTAAATAACTAAGTACTTACTATTGGCTTCAATTAACGACTACGATACGTTGCATATTAAAAATAAAGTAAAAAGCAGCATTTAGGTACCTACGGAACCCTCAGTGCTTGAGTCTGATTTGCACTTAAGGCTGTATGCTCGCTTACAGCTGAACTCGATTTCAAATGGGCGTATCACTATTTTTCGCATCTATTTAGAAGAAACATACGTTCAACATGTGTTCCTGCATTTTTACACACAAACGAAAAGAACAGAGAACAGAATTACCACCTAAACATTTTCCTTGTAATTTATGACTCTGCTGTCACTGATCTTTATTTTTGATTGGTTTACGTGTCAGTTTGACACACCCACAAGAGAATATTCCGATAAGGCCTCATTCACATGGCTACCGCCCGCGGCCTCCTGCAAATTCTAAGGTCGAGCGCACACTCAGATGAGTAAATTTTTTTATGTAAAAGTGATGTAAATAAAAACGGCGACCTGATCTAACACAGAAACTATGTAAAACTCGGAAAATAAAACTACGTCTGTCGGAAAGTGAAAGTTTATCAGAATTGAAACGACATAAAAAAAAACGCATAGCATGTTCCTCTGTAAATCAATAACGTCATTTTGTTGTTTCATTACCGTTATTATTACCCCTATAAAATTGTTTTTTTTTTTTAATTTTACGTGGGTTGCTTTTTTATCTAGACTACACTAGACTAGATCCTGCACTAAAATTAGGCACAATGAAGTATTGCGGTTTAAAGTGGACGTAAAGAAAAAATATACATTATACAGAATAATTGTGCTTATGATTATTGGAATAGGAATTAATACTGCTCTAATGTACCGACGCTCATAGAGCAAGTTAATGCGTTAAAAAAGGAGGATAATTCATTGCCCTAAGCACGTAATCGGCGATCATTCTGATTGTGACGTTTATTTTTGCACCGGGTTCAAAGATAATGAAATTAATTCAGTTCCAGACTTAGTAGAATGTGGATGACTTCATGATATTATTGCTTGCTGCAATCTTTTGACGCATAATGCACAGTTTACTTTTAAATATGAACATTAATGCAGCGGAGACGTACATTTCAATTGTTTCAAAATTTGTTGGTGGAAAAAGAGTTAACTTCTCTTTGAAAAATAGCTACGAAGTGAAATGCCACGCTGCGAGCCTTTCTTAAAATTTCAGTGAGCAATATCACCACCGCATTTATAAGAGAATGATCGGGAAAAGTCCAGGCAAATATACCAAAGTATACAGTGTGCCCGGATACGTAGGGACAGCATGGGTAACTTCTGTCTTTGAAGAGATAGAGAGATGATTAAAGTAGCAAAAAGATGCAGGTTCGAGAGCTCATTAAGAATCCATTTTCAAACTTACTTGTCATGGCCAACTTGGTTAAAATTTTACTAAAACCAATATCTCCTCATTTCTTTTATTTGCCGTAACTTTTTTGTTATTTAAGATATTGAGATGCGGTTTAAACTAGTTTGCATGATAATTTAATTACTTTTATGGGCACTTAATAAAACTAATCTCATTTTTACAAATTTTCAATAATCTAACCTAACCTTAAAATTTTAAATTGGTACTCCCTAATTTTCTTGACCTTTATAAGAGAAAATTTATTTCTGAATGCAATGATGTAGCACACGATATGGAGACTTCTTCAAAATTTTGAAAAACCGAACTTATTCTTTTTACGAACAGAAATCGCTAGTGCCATGATCACAGAAATTTTGCTTTTTGTTTATCAAGTTATTCTGCAGTGGCACTGATCGATTGCAGCCAATGGTGAGCGAGCCATTAAAATTTTAAACCAATATCACATCAGCTAGGGGTATGATGTGCCAAAAAGATAAGAATTTCATTGGTCTAAAATTTTAATCGCTTGTACACGATTGTCCACGAACGATCAGTGGCACTGCAGCTTCATCTGTGTAGCCTTTTCTGGATACTGAGCTTCGTATATTTCACGAGTAAGTTCTACGTTCTTGTAGCACTTGGTATACGTATAGTCGCAATCAAGTGAATCGAGACCTATTTAAAGTTCTGCAATCCTTAAGGAGTGCTTACATTACATACATGTCTTCAATAAATTCAAAAACAAATCTTTACAAAACTGTCGACTTGTCGCATACAAATCCTGATGAATCTTTAGCACAAGTCTTCGACAAATACTAGCACAGGACATCGTTTACTCTATGTGACCTGTTCGCTACATATCTAGTATTTAATAATAAGAAAAAGTATCGCTCGTGAAAGATGACAATCAATTTTTGTTTTTGGCCGCGGCAGCATAATATTACTATGCTCTTTTTGGATCACTCCATCGTCACAAACCATCAGATCGCTTAATACTTTAAAACAGCTAACTATTCTGCACGTGCGTAAAGTACCTTTGTATGATCTGCGATCGCTGTATTTTCCATTAATTTGGAATACAAATCTGTCTGGTAAGACATGTCGGATACATGTCAAATACATGAAAAATGTAATAGTAGTATGAGACAAATTTCAGATTCATTCCAGACTTGTCAAACAATATGTAGGACACATGTATAATACAAATATGTATGTAATGTAAACGCCCGTTTATTACCAACGTTAACAAGGGCGCGGTTAGCTTGCAACAGTCTCGATAACAAAGTTTTGTGATCATGGCACTAGCGATTTCTATTCATAAAAAGAATAAGTTCTGTTTCCCAAAATTTTGAAGAAGTTTCCATATCATGTGATACATCATTGCATTTAGAAAAAAAGTCTCTCTTAAAAGGGCCAACAAAATCACCAATTTAAAATTTTAAGGTTAGGTTAGATTATTGAAAATTTGTAAAAATGGGATTAGTTTTATTAAGTGCCCATAAAAGTACTTAAATTATCGTGCAAACTAGTTCAAACCGCATCTCAATATAATCAAGTTGGCCATGACAAGTAATAATTGAAAATGGATTCTTAATAAGCTCTCGAACCTGCACCTTTTGCTAATTTAATCATCTTTCTATCCGGGTACACTGTATACGTCAAAGTTGCGTAGGAGACGTTTTTACCGAAAATGCAGAGCACGACTATTTCTTGGGCAAGGTAGAAAAGAAAACAGGCAGCCGAAGCTGAGGGTGACTACGGACTAATAGAAGAGGTGATCCCTCTTAAAAACTTAGAAGAAAATAAATCATCTTTAATGATCTACTTGAGCAGGACCCAGGTAGAGTTAGAATCGTTAGAGGGAAACACTGTTGGCCAAAACACCAAAGTGAAATGGCATAAAGAGCGAAGACTAACAGCAACGAAATTTGGTATTGTCTGTAAAAGACGTCAAACAACTGATACCAAAAAATTGGCGTAAAAATTAATTTCCTCTAATTTTGCGAAAGTATAGTTACAAATTGGTGCCGTAACCATGAAGAAATTGCGAGAAAACAATTTTCACAGGAATTTGGACATAAAGTTGAACGGCGGATTATTTATATCTAAAGAAATGCCGTATCTTGGAGCTAGTCCTGATGGACTAGTTGGTGAGGATGCTATAATTGAGATCAAGTGTCCCTATAAGTTAGCGAAGTTCAAAATAACTCCTCAGGAAGCAGCAAAGATGAAAGTTATGCCCTATTTCTTTTTGGATTGCAATACTGTGAAACTGAAGAAAACACATATCTACTATTATCGGATTCAAGGGCAGTTGGCTTTAACGAATAGTTGTATTCATTGTATGGACACCTTTGGGAATGATATGTGAACAAGTAATGTTATTTACATAAACGTCAAGAAAGTTCTGAATTCATCATAATACATTATTTTTTTCTGAAATCTTATAAGATTATTTTTGTAATAGTTTCAACTTTTAAGCACACGAAAGCTATTATTTTGACAATAAAATAAGTAAAACCGATTTGGTTTTGAAGACTAGTGTATAAAATAGAAATTATAGACGATTTTAGAAAAAATAACAACAATTTACATTTACAACACACCTGTAATACGTTTTCTTTTTCAGATTAAAAAAGATGACAATTTTTGGCATAAAATGAAGCCGAAGTTAAAATATTTTCATTTAGAACATATGCTGCCTATACTGGCTTTAAAAGAAAATTAAAATAACGATCCTGATCGATCTGGACAGTTGAAACCTCTTTCTGATAATCTGGTGACAATTCTGAAATAGATCTGTATTTGAAATCTGCTCTGCAAGATTCCATATTATATAATGCCATATAATATCTAACTGTACTATGTCCACTAAAAAAAAATTGAGACAATTGTTGTGCATACATATTTGAGTTATTTTATTATAGCGTTTTCTGCTGGCTGCACCGGTATGCACTGAGTGTATCTCCATCTCGTTTTATTACATAAAGCTGAAACGAGTTGGAAATACACTCAGTGCGCACTAGTGCAGCCAGTGGAAAACGCTATTAGTTTGAATGCAACTTTAAACTTGTTTCTAGAGAAACTTAAAAAACACGGAAATAAACAAACGGACGAATACATGATAGCAACAATAATTAACTCCTCGTATTTACAACAGAACGTATTACGTGTTCCAGATTCTTTTAGTGTGTAGTACAATATGATTCAAAATGGCCGCACTATTATCACCAGAAAGTTAATATTAACAGGATCAAAAACAAGCTTTTAATTTTTTTTTTTTGAGATGCTTGACGAATGTTTAAAAATATCGTATACTGCAGATGCACTTACAAATTTGAAACCGTGGTTGTAGATTAGGTTACAGTTGATGAGATCTGAATCCTCGTATTCATCAAGTATTTATATTTTATTCAATTAGTTGTGTAGAAACAAAAATTATTTGACGCAGTTCCGTTTCACTATTTGGGTGAACTTGATATTCAAAATGTTACATCACCGACCCATTTTACTTATTGTTTATTCCTGTGTTATCACATAATATTAATTACATGCATTAACAGGCATTTTTAATGATGTCAAGGTAAATGTGTACACAAATAAATAACAAAATATTGAGCAAAATATTGAACATCCCCTTTTTAAAACTAATTAAGTGCATGACTACCAGATTTGCAGAAGTTTATTATGACAAAAATGTTTCTTTCAATGTACCGTAAAAAAATTTACCAAAAAGCACGACTCTGAAAAGAGAAATCTTTGTAGAATTATTTTCTGGCAGCGCTCGGTAGCGTTCGTGTGTTTACGGTGCGTGTATTCTGTGTTTCACTCATACACGCACTGAAACGCATTCGCTCTCACTCATACTCTTCATCTGTCACTAAATCGGGAGAATGAATGTGCGAATTCGCCCCTCTTGCACTAGGCCCGAAGGCGGAGCTAGCGTGTATCACATACCACATTTGATTTCAGCGATTTCATTCCGAAAATTTCTAATTTGTTTCCCATTTCCTGACCTTATTTTTAAAAATAAAAAAAAAAACTAAACGGTTTATTATTATTGAATACTGCGAAATTTCGGCTAAAGGCTTATATTTTCGAATTTTTTTAATTTTAATTTTTTTTAAGGCCTTTTTGGCAATTCTCGAAAAACGAGCCTTTAGCCGCCTAACAGAATCTATTTAAAAATTTTTCGCGAAAAATTGGTACGATTTTAATGAAAAATAAGCCCAGGAAATGGGAAAAACGATTTTGGGGCCGAGCAAACAGCCTTAACCAGGTTTTTATTAATGTCGTTACCGATACTATAAAAGAGAATTTTATTGAAAACAACGATGTCTCCTATTTTCATCCTTGGTTCTTAATTTTATTTTATCAAATCCTCTAAAATACAAAACGGGGAACTGGAAACCCTAACCTCACTTTATGTAAACGTCCAAGCATTAAACGCTAAAATTTCCTAATTTCTCGCACACACACATGTTAGGGATTGCTAAAATACAAGATTACCCGTTTTTATAAAATTTATTGAATTATTTGACTTTATAAAAATATCCATGTGAAACTGCAGACGTATAAGCAATTTTATTACGCAAATTAAATATTACTAATCACGCTAGCTGTGTGGCCGACGCATAGCCACTGCCGCCGCTGCACAATAAATATGTATAAGACATAACGCTCTATTTTTGCAAGCGAGAAAGAGGGGAAATGCAACGAAATCATATCGAGTGAAATGAAGAGATGTATAGTATTCTGTAATATGTTTTCCCAATAAACGACGTACGTTTACATGGAGACGGCGTATCTTTACTTATATATCTATGTACCGAGCTAAAGTCCTTAGATAGCTAAAGCACCGCAAATACACCATTTTGGGTCAAAATAAGCGCGCTAAAATTTCAAATTATTTTGCGTATAAATAAGAAAATTGTACACTTTATCTATACAAATTGCTTTGTTTTAAAGTTTTATTTAATTTATTATTATGCCTTAATGAATTTTGGATAGTTTTATTGAAAAATGGTTTATTTTTACAAATAAATTGGTTATATTTGTTTATTTTTAATTAAACGTCATTGACAAATATCATGGCAAGTTGGAATTGAAATGAAAGTATTTTGTTACATAAACTCATTTACGAAATCAATAATTTTTATCTGAAACGTATTTCACAATATTATATGATTCCCATTTAAGAATATTTAGTTTTGTACATACCTCTTACTTCAAAAGAAACTTAAATTCACTGCCTCGAGTAACATCAGTACTTGAATAAAATGTGCAATTTTTAAAGAGAGAATTTCTACAAATAAAACGAACAACAAACTGATTACTTGGAAAACATGCCTGTATTTATTATGGAGTATTTTAGTACTAAAAATAATTTATTCCTCAGATCCACCTCACAAAAAGAGCGCCAATTTCAGGTAGATAGATAACTTCGGTGTCACTTCGGTTAAATAAATAAATTATAGCCGCATAGCCACTATTGACGCCGTGTCTCGTTTCTTATATCTTGAGGATTTTTAAATAATTAAACACTCTTTTCTGGTCAGTTTTTGTAATCATAAATCTGCAGATCAGCAAGCCTTTTTTATTAATCTGTCAAAACTATGAGGATGTTAGTCGTTAGTTAGATGCATTTTATCCGCCATTTTGGGTCAATTTTAAATTTACATTGGCTTAATCAATTGCGGTACTTTAGTAATCTAGGGACTTTATACCGAGCTTCAAACGCCAGAGCAATGGTCAGAGGAACAAAAGTTTGCATTGAAAATCGAAAATTGCTCTACGAACCTTGGCCAAACTGAAATTTGGTCAAACTGATATTGCATCTTGTAGGTTGCCTTTTTCCCATTTAATATGCAGTTTAAAATTTCCTCCCCGCTAAAGTAACTTGTGACGTCACACGAAACCTGTATCCGTCACAGTGTAGTAAATAGAGTGAGTTTCAATCTGTTTCCTAAAGCTTAATCTAATTCACTAAAAATGGAATCAATTCTGTGGTACTATTGGTCAAATAACACAAAAAGCTCTTTAATATAATGGAATTTATCACATGACGTGACGTAAGGAGATATGCACCCTCTGTACCCTCCGCTGATTAAGGCAACCAACTAATACCACAGATTACTACACAGACATGAATGCTCCGGGCGGCACCTTTGATGTTGCGCGGCAAAATTCCGTAATCTTCAGCCATTTTCAAGGTAGTTGATATAGAGCGAAGTTTGAAAACTGCAGCGTATGGCAGTATTAATACATTAATACACCTTTCATCATTTGTTATTTTGTTCAACGAATAAAAATGGTAACGAAAATAAAGTGAAATCATTTTATTAAGTGTAATTCGTAATCTCACACTATCTGATTAATATATCGCCAAAACAATAGCGGCTTGAGAAATGACGGAAATGCCAGCCTTCGCATCTGAGTAGTAATCGGTGCTAATACCACCTAATACACAGTCCAGCTCTACCAACCTTGGCCAAACTAAGGCCATTAAATCAACAAACATATATGTTCAGGTAACGCCATCCCATTCCATTCAAAGTTTATTGTGTAAGAAAGATAACAAATACAAATGTCTCCTCGTGTAACACCACTACTCTCCAGTTCACTCGTAAAATCGAGGGAAATGGGGTGAGCGACTTTACGAACGCGCCGGAGAATTACCCGAGTTACTTTTGCTCCCGCAGTCAGCAGTGTGGGAAGATGGGGAAGATTGACGAAAGCCGCCAGAATTCTCGTAACCTATTTGTACAGTGTAACTGTAAGGAAGTAAAAACGTTTGCAAATGTGAAAAAAATGATAGCAATGGAATAGAACTGCATGTACGCCTGAAGTGATGAGTACAGCATCGAGGAAAATAGCCCGTCCAGTCTCCCAGATGCCGATTACGCATCGTAACACCCCCGGTGTAGCGCATATCTGAATTGTTCGATTGCCCGGTTTAACAGAGACGCGCGTTGTTGAGTAGTCTCAGGTATTCGAAATTCGAATAGGGAAGAAAATACTAAAATTTCTCAGCTATTAATTGTTATTAAAATTAATTATTAAATAACGTTACAAATTTTCGTTCATTCGTTCGTTTCGATTTGCCGTGACAATGTCTTTTCTTTTAAAGCGAGAAAATGATCTCTCAATATAACAGGTTGTGAGAGACGCTTTCTGTAAGTAAATTTTGAACTCTTCAATATTTACGGAGAGACTGAGCAATCAAATAAATGTCAAATCATCAGAATCAAAATTAATGAGACACAGAATTCGATCGTAGAATCCCCGTGCCTGTCGGAAATCCAGCGAGAAATCGAGCCCCGCCGCGCGCGGTTTACAACGCCTCTGAGTTTGGACCCTCAGATTCGAGGCCTTAGTGATGAGAGACTCGAATGGAAATATTATAAAATCTAGAAGAAAGGATTATGTTGCCGTCATTATAACTTTTTAAGTATTATTTCTTGTGGTATTTCTTTTTAAGAAAATATTCTCCATTATTTTGTACAAGGTACAACTATTTGTATTAAAATGTGTAATCGGAGTGTTCGGTGACGACAACAAACCAACAATTAGATGTTGGTTTCCTATTTGTTTCCCTTTATGCGTTCGTCAAAATTTTAGGAAAGGAAACGAACTGTTTACCGCATGTTTACTTTACCCTCCCTTTTCACCCAACTTTACGAACGCGCTTTGATAGTAGTTTACGGCCGACTGTCTAATCAAAAATGTATATATTTTATTGCAAATTTCCATTCTATACATTATTCCAAGTAAAAATTGTTAAGACTGTTTATGACACTTTCAAATTTCAAGATTCAAGTTGCCTGAAGTTTGAAATAATAATGTTCAGCCTTTCAAATCATATCCTAGTTATCACTGAAAAATTCAGTGTGGTCACAATATGGTGTGGAACCTGGTACTGTTTAACTGTCTAAAACTCGTAAATGGGCCACACAGAATATTTTTGCATCATGCATTCTACATTGATTACTAGTAGCATTTCCCATACCTATTTCCATTAGTTTTCTTAAAATTGTTTACTTTATTTGTATGAATTAATGACATTAATGCAGTTATTCGTATACAGCTTTGAAAAAAAAGAAGCAGATATTGAATTCCTATTTTACTAAGAAATAAATAATTCTTTATTTTGCCGTGCAACAATTTTTGTTTGTAATAACGCATATAAATTTTTGTTAACATGAAACTCTTATAGGTCCAGGGTCGTGACCTTTTTGTTTGTTGTTTATAACAATCTCCTGGGTTCTTTTCTAATTGTTATAAATAAAAGCTCAATTATAATTTTGAATGAAATTCAGAACAAATTAAAATCGTTAATTTTCTTCTATGGGTTTATTTAACATTTTTTTTTTATTTTGCAACAATAAATGAAATATATTTCTTTATTTTAAACGGTTTATAACAAACTAAGTTCCTGCAATGGAGTTATTAATTGTTTGATATTTATTTTTGCGATACTGATACGCTAGCTTTCCTTTAAATGTTTACTACTTGTCTTGACATTTAACGTTCAATTTATTTGGACAATTTTTATTAAAATTGATAAGTGATTTAAATAGTTCCGGACGTTATGTTAATAATTTTGTTCATCCTACGGCTTTTGTCCCATCTGTACTTTATTATTAACGTACACGCACGCTCTCGTTCGTTTACTTAATTCAATGGAACTTCGACACTGTACTTTCGTTTTTAATTGACTTTTTCGAAAACACCCGACGCAGATGTTTGCTGGTATTTTGGTAACTTTTTTCGATAATACACGACGCGGATTATTTGCTGGTATTTTCCTGACTTTCTTGAAAATCGCTCCATCCCCTTTATATAGATCATACAAGAAAAACATCTCCCTCTCGTTTTCTTCTTAGAGCGCGTCATTCCCAATTTCTAGTAAACACTTTTTTGTTAAATGAGTTTTATTGCTTTTCACAAAAAAACTACTTCCTTATTGCTGTTGCTACCGACTTATGTAATGTTTTAAAATGTTCCTAAATGAATTCTCTTTACAGATATCAAAAATAATCTCCGTACGTATTTTGTTTTGTTACCACGAATGTGTTTCTTGTTGTCGTGAAGCTTGAAGACTTCTTGGCCGAATATTACCATTTTCGCTTACGATGTGTTTACCTTTAGCTAGGCTTAAGAGATGCCTTCATATCAGCAAAGTCCTGCAGTCCTGCAGTTCAATGTGTTTTGTCGTAACCCATATCATTTAATTCATGGAACAAAATTTGTGTTTTAGTGTAAGTATTATTTGAGGCAAAATAAAAAATTCTGATGCGAAATCTTAATAATACATTCCAAAAATGTAAGTAAAACTTATTTAACATAATCAAAATTAAACCTTCAACTAATATAACATAGCATTGTGTGTTAATATAGCTTGTAACTCAAGAAATATTTTTGTCTTGTCGACACTTACTATGAAAAAATACCATAATTCACCATTCCTTTCCCCGAAAACTTTTAATAGGCCACTCAACTTGGGAGACCCTGTATATATTCAATATGTTAAACGAGAAAAACCTCATAAGGAGAGGGAGAAGAATTTGACAAACTTGAAGCATCTAATGACACTATTTGGTCTTCGTGCGGAAACACCTGAGAGCATATCTTTGACCTTAAAATTCAAATTAGCTACCGAATAAAGAAAAAGAAGAAAATTATCTCCCAGGGATGGCTCGAGGGGATGAAAAGAGTAGGTTGGGTTATCTCTAAACGGGGGTGGTTCCACTGACTATCAGAGTAAAAAGACTTGCATTTTATATGAATTGTTACAACGTCAGGTACAAATAGTATATGTGGACACTCAAACTGTCAAAGATAAAAAACAACAATTAAATGATGTAAATAACAATAGAAACATAATAAATAAAACCTGAGTCATAAAATACAATAAAATTTTCAAGAAAATGAAATTAAGGGTATGCGTCCGTGATAAAACTGGATAGCTTCGTAAACGCAGGTTTTATTAAAATACTTTCAGAACTTTTTACAAGTCATTAAACAGTTATTATTAAATCGTAATTCAACTGTCTGTCTAATTATTATTTCGGCAACGACTCGATAAAATAACTATGCTCGAACACGCCCCCTCGAAGAAATGCCGAAACATTTTTTTATCCCCAACATTTTTAAACAATTTTCATGCTTCTGTCGAGATACACCTTTAGTAAGTAATAATTTCATAATTTCAATTGGTGTATGTTTCACAATCAAATCACCTCTTTTTATCACCTCACGAATAAAATGATGTTGCTATCTATGTGCTTACTACGATTGTGAAAAGAAGTTTTTTTGCGAGCTTCAAAGCATTTTGATTGTCTGTGTAAATATCCACATTCTTCAACTTTTCTTGATTCAATTCCAATATATACTTCTGCAAATAAATTAATTCTTTAGTTGCTTCAGTCATTCCCATATATTCAGCTTCTGCGGATGATAGAGCTACGATTTTCTGTTTCTTCGATTCCCAAGAAATGGGTCCTCCATTTAAAACGAACACGTAATTAGTGTACGATCTGCGGTCATCAAGGCAACTTCCCCAGTCGGCATCCACAAAACCAATCAAAGGATTACTATCTGGTGTATAGCAAATTGAAGTTGATATCGTTTCTTTAAGATATCGTAACACTCTTTTAGCGGCTATCCAATGTGTCTTGACATAGCAATGATTAAATTGATTTAGATAACTCACAACAAAACTAATATCAGGATGAGTTGTCACAGCTAAATAATTCAAGGCGCCAATTAATTTAAGGTAGGGTAATTTTTTAGTGTTTTCGTGTTCATCAACATTTCCCTCTAATTTGGTACCAGTTACCCATGGAATAGATACCGGTTTACAATCTGACATGTAAAAGCGTTTGAGAATGTCAGTTATATATCCCTTTTGGCTCAAATGATTACTGTTCCCGTTTTTCAAAAATTCAATACCTAAGCAATAGGTTACTTCACCGAGATATTTCATTTCCAATTCTTTCGAAAGTTTGCGTCCTATTTCCGAAGAAAATTTCGTCGTTGGATGACAGAATTAAAATATCGTGTATATAAATTCCAACAAACGTTTTCCTTCTCTAATCGAAAAACACACGAATCAGCATTAGTAGGTACCGCACCCATTCGTTAGTAAGTAACAGTAAGTACAGCTGCGGAAACATAAAGCGGGACAAGTCTTATAATGAAATTTCCGATGATTTTGATAGTGTGAAGTTTCCTTGGTGACGGTCGTGACCCTTCTAATTAATTTATTACCGTCACTGAACGTCAGAATTAACTTGTCAACTTGAGTTCTTAAGAATGTATCGGCTTTCTAAGGGAAATGTAAGTGAAAATTTTCGACCAGTGAATTAAAAGGAATTAGTGAAGCCTTTGGAAAAACTATGTGACATTTTGGATGTAGAATATGTATATTAGAAACCTTAATTCAATCAATCTCCGGACATTTGCATTCAATAATTTAATCGAAAGGCTGCATGACTGTTATTTTGTTTCATTTTATTTCGCGTGGAAATAATTGTAAGTAAAATAAAAACTAACTATTGCATATAGTATGATTTATTTGTATTATAGTATTGTATTGTATTGTATTGTATAGGTATTTGTTCGTTATAATTTTTAATTATAAACGAAATGAACAGATAAAATAATCTTACGATCGCTTTTTGACATTGCAGTAGGATAGAGAAATTGAAGCGGGATTTGCTCCTAATAAGTCCCCAATGCAAGGCGGCCGTGCTTGCTGTCAAAGAATAATGAAAGTTTTTAAAACAATTTTGTGCAAATCGTTTTTGATTGCAGCGAAAACCTCGAGCAGCCTCTATACAGCTGTTTCAGCCCTGCTTGGGGCTTCTTCAGCAGAGACGTTCCCACTGCAAACAAAAACATCGCAATTGCGAATAAATTGGACAAGTCGTTTTTGTTTGCAGTGGAAATGTCGAGTTACGTCTCTGCTGAAGAAGCCCCAAGCAGGGCTGAAACAGCTGTGCAGAGGCTGCTCGAGGTTTTCGCTGCAATCAAAAACGATTTGCACAAATTTTTTTTAAAAACTTTCATTATTCTTTGACAGCAAGCACGGCCGCCTTGCATGGGGGACTTATTAGGAGCAAATCCCGCTTCAATTTGTCTATCCTACTGCAATGTCAGATCAAAAAGCGATCATTAGATGTCGCTATTTTATCTGTTCATCACTCTTACATCGCAATTGCTAATAAATTGGACAAGTCGTTTTTGTTTGCAGTGGGAATGTCGAGCTATGTCTCTGCTGAAGAGGCCCCAAGCAGGGCTGAAACAGCTGTACAGAGGCTGCTCGAGGTTTTCGCTGCAATCAAAAACGATTTGTACAAATTTTTTTTATAAACGGAATGATTAATCATTTTACTTAATGTGAAGGTTGATAAATTACCATAGTTACCGAAATTTAGAAGTAAGGTTTAAACTAACGAAAGTTTACTGTCCCGCTTTCTATTTCCCCAACTGTACATCACTCAACTTGATACACCAATTTCTTCCAGCTTGACGTAAGCCGTACAATGATTTTTGTAATTTACAAACTTGATTGACATGTTGTAAAATTTCTTTCTTTCTCTTTAAATTTCTTTTCAGTAGACACGATACGTTGTAGTATCTCTTTCAGCATTTTTGAAGATTCCATGAAAATATCTTCCTCGAGATCACCATTCTAATAAGCCGTCGTCACGTCAAACTGGCTAATTTTCATTTTATGACGCACAGCCAGAGAAGTCAACAAACGTATCGAACTCAGTCGAGCAACGGGGGCAAAAGTTTGATTGAAATGCACACCTAGTCGCTGACTAAATCCTTGTGCTACGAGACGAGCTTTTCTTCTTTCTAATGTTTCATCTCAGCAATATTTGTTTCTTAAAACTATTCTACTTCCAATGATTTGACAATTTTGAGGTTTGTTTACCAGTTACCAGGTATCGTTTTTAATTATTTGTTTTAATTTCTGAAGCCATGGCATCCAACCATTCTTCGGCGTCTGCACCAGACAAAGCTTGCTTCATACATATTTCCGACAAAAATGAAAAATCAGCGTTACCCGTATCTCCAAGTTGATCTTCCGGTTGTTTATTTACCGTGTTATATTCTTTACGGGGTCTACCTCTACCGCCAGTCCTAATTATTCTTGGTCTTCCTGGTCCTCGCTTGTTATCCGCAGTAAAATTTTCCTCGTGGTCTTCCTTTTCATCTTCCTCGTCTTCTTCATTCGGTAAATTCACATTTTCAATAGAATTAACATCTATTTCCAATAATTGTTGCAAAGAAGTTTCATCCATGTTGTTACTGTCTCAAAAGAAATCTAGAAATTCATCAATTTCATTTTTGACATCTTCCCTAAATTTCACGTCTCGAGTAACTTCAACTTTCTTATCTTCACGTAACCACACTCGGTAACCCGTGGACTCTTCGGAATAACCCAAGAATATTCCTTCCCTGCATCTCGATTCAAATTTACCTTTCTTCGGATTACGATTTAGCCATAAAACTTGACAACCAAATTCTTTAAGATTACTGACATTCGATTTCTTTCCATTCCACAATGCATACGGGGTTTTGCCATTTAAAGCCTTCGATGAACAGCGATTTCGAATATAATTGGCTGTATTCACGGCTTCAGCCTAAAACTTACGAGGCAACTTCGATTGTATTAGCAGACAACGTGCCATGTCAAGAAGCGTAGGATTCTTTCGTTCTGAGACACCATTCTGTTCCGGATTGTATGGTACCGTCAACCTTTTTGTGATTCCTTTTTATTTCAAGAAACTTTCAAATATTTCATTCTCAAATTCCGTGCCGTTAGCAACATCAAAAACGTCACTCCGTGTCGATTTCTTTGGAAAAGGTGTCCGGACCATTTTTCCACGTAAACAAACATCACATATCAGTTCATTTGCTGATTTTTCGACTTCCACTCCAATTACATTTTCATTTCGCACTGCATCAAGATCACGTGTATTTAAATGACGAAGGCGTCGGTGCCATTTTTCCATAGAAAGTAGAGAATTTTCTGTTGGATTCAGCGCTTCACGCACATAGTATATATCGCCAATTCGATCAGCTACAAATTCTATGCTGCCATTTTTTGGTTTACAGTGCCATATTTTTCTTGAAAATAACATTATAGCCGTTATTAGTAATCTTAGCTATGGATAACAGATTAGTTCGTAAATCGGGAACATGAAGAGTATCTCGCAGAGTAATATTTGTATTATTTCAAAAAACATCTGCAATTAATTTCACAGTTCCACTAGCTTTGATTTCAGTAGAGGCTGTTTCTGTACCTAATTTCAATCTTCCGCAAGAGTTTTCATAAATTTCAATGAAAATGTCAATGTCTTTACAGAAATGCGATGTAGCACCACTGTCCAAACACCAGTTCCCATCAAAAGTTACATTACAAGTGTGAAAAGACGCACTAGCCCTAATCTTCGGTTTTGATTTAGGTGTCCATTTGAGTTTACAATCCGCTACTTTATGACCGATTTTCCGACATCTATGACAGCGAAATTTGAATGTTTTGTCACAGTTTGCATTCTCATGATTAGAATGTTTCTCAAAATTCTGTCGATGACGAACACCACTTTTATACACTGCCATAGCTTCTTGACATGTGTTGCGAATGCTATTATTCCGAGCATCACTTTCTTCAAGTATCTTCGCCCTAAGAATGTCTGGATTCGGCAACTCGTCGCGAAATTCGATGGCACATCGAAAGTTTTCAAAGCTGGAGGGCAAACTGTATAACATAATCGCCAACAAATCAGAATTAATTTCTACTTCCATTTCCTGCAGCTTATCCACAGCGTCAAAAAATTTGTTCAAGTGCTCGCGTACGTCCTTATTTTCTTGCTTTCTTCGCAGGCCCCTTTGATCCTTTGATTCATATATGTAGGTACGTTTCAATTTTAACCAAACCTCCCGAGATGTATTACAACGTTTTATTTGTTTTAATTCTGATGGACAAATAGATAAAATTTTATCTGATTTTGCCTTCGCATCGTTTCTGATCTATAATTCCACGGCTTTGGCCGATCTGTCATCACCTGACATAAGTTCTGGTTGTTTACATTGCCTATTAACATAAGACCAAGCATCGTTTTTAATTAAAAGGGCTTCCATCTGGAGTTTCCATGTGTCGTAATTGTTTTTTTAACGGTTCTATCTTCAGCGTTCCATTCATTCCGAATAAATTTTCCAAATTTCAAAATTTAAACGTATTTCAAAATTTCTTGATATTCTTCACCTTCACCACACGTATTTCTGGGTCCATAACCTGATAAAACTGGATAGCTTCGTAAACGCAGGTTTTATTAAAATACTTTCAGAACTTTTTACAAGTCATTAAACAGTTATTATTAAATCGTAATTCAACTGTGTGTCTAATTATTATTATTTCGGCAACCGCTCGATAAAATAACTATGCTCCAACAGCTCGCAGTCAAGTGTTGCCACAAGTCAGCACGGACGAGAACTCTTCTGTCGAATGAAATGAATTGTTAGACAAAAATAATTTTAATTTTCTCTTAGATATTTTATTGTCTTTTTCTCCGTTACTGTTTGGCAGTGGATTGCAAAAATGAGAGCCAGCATGTTTAGAATATTTTTCAAAAAGAGAATCTAAATGTTTCAAGTTTACTATGGAATTTTTACTTGTAGTTTCGTAGATATGAATATGAGCGAACGTCGTAAATTCATGTATGTTTTTAATAGGTGAATGTTAATTTTAATAAAGAAATTGAAGCCAGTGGAAGTATTTCATATTTATTTAATGACGGTTTCTTTGCATAAGGTATGAGGAGAAATATTAAAAATTTAATTCTTTTTTTTGTATTATGAAAACACTGTCAATGGATGCCTGTCCCCCATATAATTTAAGGATGAGTATACAGGGTGTTTGGCTGTTGCCTGGACAAGTTAAAATTGTAGGTTCGGTTTATCAAACGGAGTAAAAATGTTCTACACATAATGTCCGTTCTGCCCATTTCTGAAAAATTTCAAAACATGTGAACTAAAATTAATTAATTATCAAAAAATGTGAATTAAAGTACTAAATGTAATTATGAATAATGAAAAGAGAGAAAGAAGCTTCTCGTGAGATCTATTTAGTACAGATGCCTAGACAAGCCTTCAATTAATATCTAATGACATGTTTATTCATGGTGTTTGCACATAACTGTTTGGTGAAAGAAAGTTTTTAAGTACGAATGTCGCCTAATAGAGTTAGCCTTACCCTTTCAGAAGTGAAATCTCTCAGTTTTAATTCAAAAAGCAATTTATAAATTACTCCTTTTAATTAGGATTACTTCGTTTTTATTGCTTGGCTTTAATTTGTTTGGATTATCCTTATCGTATCCTATAAATCCGGTTGAAACGCTTTACCTTTCATCCTCTTTAAGATACGTCTCGTGTGCGATTTGTAAATGAGATATATTCAACATAAGAGTGGTATCGAGGGAATCTATCTGGCCACGCAGCAGGAAAAATATTGTCGGAGATGAAGCAAAGTACCCGGAATAATAAGAGCGACTTTTGAATGAAATTGTATCCGGATCTGCTCCAAATCCACGCTTTATTTTCATTTCGATATTCATCTCCGCTTATCTCCGACTTTTCGCAAAAATTACTCCGGTCTCGTTTTTTTCAGTCAGAGAGCTGAAAATCTCTGTATTTACCATCTGAATTTTAAACAGTTATAGTTTCAGACATTAATTAACTCCTTGATATAAATAAATTGTAATAAACAGTATATTATTCAACGAGTGACGAAAGTAATAATTTACCACACGAGGCGAAGTCGAATTTGGTAGTGTTCACCAGCTTAAGAAAGTGATTACGACGACTATATTTTTTTACGACCCGATTTACTACTTCTGATGGAGTATTGGAAAGATCTAAGTCACTTTCTGAATCAGAAATCATGATAAAGCTACGAACAGCATAAACTGACATGATTTAATAATGACGCGATATAGCGACAGAAAGCAACTAGATTGAGATGAAAATTAGTAGGTAATTTTAGTCTCTAGCAGAGACAACCACTGAGACGGATAACTTCCCTAGCGAATTTATTCACTGTTATCAGATATGCGCTATTTCTGTTTATCACATAAGTCTTTGGTATGCGTTATTTTTGTCTTACGAAATAAAAGGTAAACGCAAATGGCACAGCTGTGACATTTTTTGCACCAACAACTGTTATTGGTCAATTTCAGGATTTAATGCCACCGGTGATTTCGCTTCTGATTAGCTGATGTCATCAAGGACACGCCTTGATGCCATCAGCTTGGCCACCTCGTGCTTCTTACTTTCAAATATTGTATAGCAAGCATTGTGATTTTTGTTAATTGCTTCCTGAGTAAGTATACAACATTATCTCGTAGGTTAATTGCTTGTTTTGAATAAGCCCAGTGCTTTCTACTGTGAGGTCTGGAACAGCTGATGGCCACCGAATCGTTTCACTGGTTTTCTCGATATTTAAAATTTTATAAGGGATCGTATAAAACCATTATTTTATAGAAAAAGTTTATCATCTTTGGACTTTGCTTAAAGAAAACTATATTCACTTCTGATACTGTACCAGGACTAGATAAGTTCTCTATTTCTAATCTAAACAATTGCATTTCTGTTTTGATTCATTACAATTTAAGAGAAAAATATTTTAATTTTTTGGTGATTATTGTATATGTACACTTTATTTTACTTTAATATTAATCATATTTTCAAGCTTTATAAATTCTCTTGCTAATCTACTTTCCAGCTTAAACATTTATTAGATATAATATGATCTACATATACTAAATAAATAAATGTTTGAATATTTTTTTAATATTAAAATAAATTTATTGTTTAAGTGCGTAATTTAATAGCTGTGTTCTTACTTCTTAATTCTTTGTTTTACATTTTTTTCAATTTTTTAATTTATTTTTCTTAAAAAATATATTCGGAACGCTTTTGTTCCATCCTAAGAGTAATTGTCTGTCAGTAAGAATAAATTTTCGCGATAAAAGTATATAACAAAACATGAATTTTTGAACGTTCAAATTTTTAAAATACAACAAAAAAATAAGAAAACAAATTACATTCTCGAGAATTTTAATTGTAATTCATGTACTCTCTGAAAGAGATCAACTTTTCTTGCTTTGTGTTACACGGGCACCATTGAATAATAAACCGAAGAGAAGCCGCCGAAGTGAATTCGTACTTGAACGACTGAGCCGCATCGTCCATTATTCGGAAAGAGAGAGCTTTTAAAGCTCTCTTGTGACTGAAGTGCAGTACATACAGTACAAACAATTAATCCCAACATTCACTGTGCGAATCAAAACAGCGTATTATAAAATTTAACTTCAGGTTTTAGTTAATCAGTATGAAAATTTTGGCAGGTACTTTGACACAAATATCCAAAATTTTCAGATTAAATTCTGATTGGAAACAATAATTTTCTCAATTGGCAAATCTTTTGTGTTTTAAAATAAGAACTACTTCGAAATGCTTCGAAATTGCTTTCACTGTAATGAAACAGTCAAAATTTAATTTGATTTATTTTTATAATATAAATATTTATAGTTAATTTGTGGATAGATCTTGCTCGTTAGATTTGCAGAGAATATGAAAAAATAAAAAAGCTTTTTAAAAACGAGCTGAAAGAGTTATTGACTTACTTGATGTTTCGCAAATATAATATAATATACATATATGTATATATATTATATTTATTGTATTTGCGAAACATCAAGTAAGTCAATAAATTACTTTTTCAGCTCGTTTTTAAAAAGGTTTTTTTATTTATTTCATATCCTCTATAAATATTTATAATAATATTTATTTTTACAGAGCAAGCTGTCTTGACACAATATTTTCTGCTTTATACGTAAACACTGCTGTGTCCCACAGTTCTTCTTGCAATTACATTTAACGAATTTCTGGCATGTACAAACAGATTGGATGCTTGCGATTGACCGAAGTGTTAATTCTTGGTCAGGATATCCTTTATATCCAAAAGTCTTTGTTTACAAATTGCGAACTGATGCCTAGAATATACGAGTAGTTGTTTGATTACTCCTTATTTTGTACCGATACCACCACGTCCTCTATCAATTTCTGGTATAGGAATCCTTATAGTTACTCCAGGAGATAAGGATGAAACTTCTTAGCAGAATTTTTAACACTTTTTTGTGCATGTTTTAGTAAATTATGTTTGCCACTGTACCAACTTTTTGGCTGTCGATATCTTCCTAAAACACAAGGGGTACAAAAGTTTAGAACCTCAGAACTTGTCTCTTCTAGAACAGATATGTGCTCCCGTTGTTTCCTCGGAATAAAAACAACATACCATATACGACGGATGATTGGTGTCTGAGATCTTATCGTGAGATTCAAGAGTAGGAACGAATTGATTCGGAGCTACTAAGAGTTCGTGATGTGTATCAACTGTATGCAAGATTTGGTCCGCGGCGTCAAATAATTGATTATCTTCCTTCGACACTATATTTACTTGATCAATGTTTTTTACGATTTTCTCTTCTTCACTTTCCAAGTCATGTGTAACATCATGAGGCAATGATATGTCTATTTTAATTTTGCAACCAAAAAGGGCTCCGTAAAGGGTGCGCTTGATACCAGAATGAAAAGCCCTGTTCTTCATGAGTTGTATGAATTTAGGACGTTCTTTCCAATTTGGATTATTATTATCTTGCATCCATGTAAACAGCATGTATTCTATATCCTGGTTGGCCCTCTCAACGCTTCCTTGAGTTTGAGAGTGTCTCGGTTTACTGTGCGCAATTTTTAGTGTAGGGTAATATTGCTTAACATTGTGAACGATTTGATTAGCGAACTATCTTCCGTTATGTGATTGTAAAATGGCAGGAACGCCAAATAATGTAAGAGTATCTAATAAGTTGTAAGCTGCCTCTTCTGTGCGTTTTGATTTGAAAGTCTTCAGAATTATAAATTTTGTTTAATGGTCTTGATATACCATGATATATTTGTATTCAACATGTAGGTGCGATTGAAAATCAATTAAATCAACTTGATAACCAGAATTAAACTCTGATGAAATTATAGGCTTCACAATAATATATTTTTTGATACCCTTTTGTTTCTGTTTACATAGTTCACACAATTGAAGATATAACTCTGTACCATTACGAGTTTTATTTTTATAACGCGTTGACAATTCCTTTATCACGCGATTTCTTCCTCCAAGACCGGTACTTGGATGAGCCTCATGTAAAACATCAAATATTTCACTACTGTAGATGAAGAAAATTACGTTTTCACTGGGTTCTTTAACTGGAAATATCAGTTTGCTTTTCTGGCCTACATTTAAAATATCATATCGTTGCAAAAACCAATAATCACGTGGCACGTTTTTTTGACTCACTTTTGCTTTATTAACTTCGCTTAAGTTCTCGTAACGTTCATAATTTATATAAACACAGTGTTTAGCGTTTGTTGAACTTCTTTTACTTTGTAATTCACTGTAAAATCGATCTTTCATAATCGATATTCGCGAATCAGATGCCATACTTCAGTAATTGAAATTAACCTCCGCCCACAATAATTTTTATATTTAAAAGCACTAAGAAAGATTTAAAACTACCTAATCACACTGATAAAATCATAAAAATATTAAAGCTAACAACAATCTAATCATCCTAAAAGATACTTATGTCTAAATGTAAGTAAATTTACTTTTATGCATTGCACAAGAGCAATGAAGTCGCCTGGAATAGAACGAAACACTAGCTTTTACATTGAAATGAAACTGAAATGAAATGAAAAAATGTTTAATAGGCAATTGTTTCATTCGAATTTCGAACTTGGGTATGTAAAAGTAAGAAATGAATCATAATTTCTATTTTGGATTCAAAGGAGGTTAATTTCTGAAATGCTTCTGACAAATTATTTCTTGCAATTTCATATTTGCATGACTTTAGTGAATACGCACCTAACGGGTCGGACACTTATTCTGAATCACCCTATACACATTTCCGGTAACACCTATATAAAAGTGTGATCAAATAGATTTTATAACGTCAAAATTTGTTTTCAATAACGTTTTCCAAAGCTTCTCTTCGTTATTTTTTATAAGTGAGAACAAATCTGCTTGACTAGTTTTTTAATTAGACATTCGTTATTTATTTCACGATATACATCATTTCATTCAAATTCACCGTTACTTTTACGAGTATTCTTACCTTGCGTTCATGAAACAAAGCCTGTAAATGTGTTTTTTCTTCTGTTTTCTATTTTTTCCATTGTTCGCGTTGATTAGAGTAAATTGAGCATTATATCTGATTCGGACTACAACGTGAATAACATGTTATCGTAATTTAGTCTCTTGTTAAATAATTAAATTTTAAAATCTTGTTTGATTGCATTGTTGGATTAAAAAAAAAGGTTTTACTGAAAAATCCTGAATAGCGCCAGTTATTGTCGAACTAAAATTATACAACGGCCCGAAAGCCCGTTGTTTGTTTACGTAATGTACACAAGGATTTGTCTGCAACACAACAAGCTTCCGGTTACATTACCGAGAATAAAAACGAATATAACCGCCCAGTAATCATCGGAAAATTTCGAAATAAAAGCTCTAACGGCAGCGTGCAAAATCGTAAATTTCCAGTTTAATTCGAAAACGCGTTCGGATTACGTGCAAAACTTAAAAAAAAAACGCTAAATATTTGCTCGCCCTAAATTTGCAGCAGATTAATAATTCACGTGGTAGTTTTCCGCAGTGTCTGCCGCAGATATCTTTTTCGGACCATTTTGGTACCTACATATAAATTAAATAAGCTGGGTGATTAAAACATTGCAATCAATTGTACTGAGCGCTTATACAATTAACATTAATACTTTAATAATAAGCTTAAATAATATTTAAAGAAATAAATATATTACTCCTAGATGAATTTAACAGAAGAGATAGGGGAAGTGTAAAAATTCGGAATTTAGTTGATATCCGACGAGTCTACCGGAGAGGATTTTCTCGTCCCGTATTATGTGTATTGAATCGCACAGAACTCGATTCTTAGGATATTTCTGACTGAAGGAGTTTCACACATCAGCACTTTCCCATTTCATTTTCCTTGGCGACTCTATGTGTTGCTAAGTATTAAGCTCGAGTGAAATGAGACGAAACGGACCTATTATCGAATTATCCACATTCATTATCTATCATTCTTATGAAAAGGCAATTGATTTGTAATTATCTAATCACACAAAATTTCATTCTCCATATCAATAAAAAAGAAGAAAATTAGAAGCAGGAGAAAAACAATATTTGCGTATGCCTTAATCATGAGTGCCAACTATTTTACAATTTAGTTTTCTTTGTGTGTGATTTGTTTTAAGATTGGTAATTGAAGTTGACACTTCTCCGATGAAAATTGTAAGTAAAAAGCAAGTAAGTTAAATGCTTTTCCATTTAAAATTCTCTCTGTTTAAAAAATAAAAACTTTTCTATTTAAGATTATTGTTCAACATCTAGGTAAATGCTAAAAAAAAACCAGTTTTGTGAGAGAGAGAAGAGAGAAAGAGAGAAGAGAGATCATCACAAAATTTCACTTTTTCTGAGTAAGATGAGTACTTGACAGTGTTAATGTAATTGCCAGAGCATGTTTTTCATTTCGAAACTAATGATAATAAATGACTTTACACACAAGTAATTGTGTAATTATACAAATATGGATAGTGTAGCGCAGTTAGGCGAAATTGAGTTAAATATTACAGAGAAATACTCTTGTAGATTAGGTATAGTGAATCAATCAGTAATGCAAACATCATTAATCTTCCGTTAGCCATACACGGAAAACTTTTATCCGAAATAGTTTTCACAACAAAATTAAAAATAAAATGATTTTATTAAATAAATTTGGGTATTCCTACGCATATAAGCCATTCACGATCTCTTGAGACTCTAGAAGGCTACGGTTACAAGTTGCGAAACTAAATGAGCAATTAGTTTAACTTGAAGGCTTCCGCGGTCGTCGTCCATTGTTGAATTCCTGGCTTCCGGTTGGAACCGCATCTCTCCTCGGATTTCTTCTACTGCCGACGATTCGTTCTCTATTACAGAAGAACTTCCTCAGGACTGCTGCTGCTGTTGGTGGTACTGCTGCTGGTGGTCGTGGTGCTGCTGTTAGTGGTCTTGCGGCTGCTTCTTGTACGTCGTTGAGACTGAGTGTCACCGAATTTGCTGTAAAGCGAATAGCCTCTAATGTTAGCTGGACCTGGTGACAAGTCTGCGCTGGATCTCTCACCAGAAGGTTCCACACAAAACTCGAGCCTAAACGTATCTCACTTGTAAGCGAAGGTAGAGAACGAACGATACACATAAATCCACAAAATTCGGCCTTTATTAATCTACAATAAAAATTAATAAATACACAAATCGTAAACAATAACACTTATGTTATAGATACTGCTACTTTAAGCTAGTCGTACAATGTAACGATAAACTACGGATTCAGCCGAAATTCGCTTTCCATAAAGGGCATGCAATCATCGAAACGCGATATCAAAATCGTTGAGTAAAATTTGAGTACAAGGTTAACTCATGAAATCGAACGTCAAAGTTGTCAGGTTATGTTCAATTGATTCCCCCGATGGTGATGTCTGTGGGGCACTGACAATGCTTTGTGGTCGGGAGAGTTTCGACGTCAGCCCAGGAGATGGCGAGTCCGTCTCGGTTGAAAACTTGATTCGTATGGAGGAAACGGTATTGAAACTGCAGCTGCAATTGCAACTCAGTCTGAAAGTGACTCCAAAAGTCGCAAGTAGAATAAAATGGAAGGTAAACGTAAACGGTGAAAATAAAAATAAAAGTAATAGTAAACGTGAAAGTAAAAGTAAAAGCCTGAAAAAAAGAAAGAAAGCCGTTAGCGTCCATAAGGGCCAAATGCGATTCTTAAATTTACCTGAGTTTGCAAACAGTTTCAGGCTTCGGATGAGGCTTTAAAATACCCCAAAACTCGCTGGCGGTGTGAGAGAAGATTTCGGTACAACCGTAAATACGATTTTCTGCTAAATTCCAGCAAAAGCTACGTTATATTCACAGCACAAACAAAACACTTTTTGCCGGCGAAAACAAACCAACAAGTGAAACAGGCAAAACGGAAGGCATCGGCGAGCTAAAAATACCAGCCAATCAGTTTAAAAGGTCAAATACGGCTTTAATGCCTCGGTAACCAATGAAATTACTCGTGACCATATTTGGTCAGGAAGTGCGGAGAAGCAACGACAACAGTGTTGCCAGATGAACTGGAAACTCTAGGGAAATGCATCGTTGCCACGTTTTCAAACGTAACATGAGTTGGCACGTCCATTGTCGTGGTATTTATAGTGGTCAGTGGGGCAGAGAGGTGGAACGGTGGACGGGGATTGGTGTGTTGGTGCGTTACGGATCATTAGTGAGATGTTTTCAAGTATTGTGAACGTAGAAGCCTTTATCACTGTTCAGGTTATTGGGGTGTTTGAAAATTTGGAATTCGATACACTCCTTCGGATTGTAAGAGAATATGATCTTTTGTAGAGGGTAGGTAATTTGAAAGTTTTGTTACAGGTAAGTAAATGGATTTAATGTTTTGTCGTTTAAGGATTTTGCCTATTCGAATTCCGTGTTCTTGTGGACGTGTAAACATCGGTGAAACTAAACGATCAGTCAGCACTCGTGTTTCTGAACATAAATGCTGTAACAGACTACTAAAAACGACTGACTTCGCCCCGGCTGGACACAAATTAGAAAGCGGCCACCAAATCCAATTTTCCGACACAAAACTCCTAACCCGTTCATGTTATTTCTTTAACCGTAAAATCCGTGAATCTATGGAAATTTTCAAACACCCCAATAACCAAGATAGTGATAATCGCTTCTACCTTCACAACACAGAAATATCTCATTAACGATCCGTCACGCACCAACAGACCAATCGCTGCCCACCGTTCCGCCCAACTGCCCCCACCGACCACTATAAATACCACGACAACGGACATGCCAACTCAGTTTCAATGACTTACAAGAAGCAGCAACAAGACCACTAACAGCAGCAGCACCACCGCCACCAGCAGTAGCCCTGAGGAAGTTCTTCTGCAATCGAGAACGAAACGTCGGCAGTAGAAGAAATCCAAAGAGAGACGCGGTTCCAACCGGAAGCCAGAAAAACAACTAAACGAGCAATAGTAAAGGCATTTAATTATTATAAAACGGATCACCCAGATTTAAAAAAAAACGAAGCAGATTTGAAGAACCGTAGTATTAGCAGAAGAATCTGAAGGTGTGGACATTGCAGGAGGTGGCGAAAGCAGATTGAATTTTAAATAAGGTCCAAATGACTATGGAAAAAATTCTAAGGCACCCGCAACAGAAAGAAGATCTTGTCATTTAAATTTCTTTATTTCTTAATGAGAAAATAAATAATTATCAACTGGCAATGGTAGTTTTCCAAAATAGAACCATAAAATTGAAATGAATAGATAAAACTGTGACACTCTACGATCACTTTTTGACCTAACATTGCAGTGTAAATCTCTAGCTATATTTCTGCTAAAGAAGCCCCAAAAGGGCTGAAGCAGCTGTACAGAGGCTGCTAGAGGATTTCACTGCAATCAAAATCGATTTGCAACAAAATTTCATAAAATTGAAAACGAGTGTCAATTCCGACAAATGTATTTTTTAGCGATACTAACGAGTATGTCACCCTAACAGGGCATATTCTGAGTCTCAAAAGATCGTGAACGGTTAATATTTTCTCACTGTCGCAATTATAGAAATAACTGTTGCCATGGGAGTAAACTAACAATTAAATTAAACTTCCGATGAATTAACCGGGCCTTAATTAAATTAATTCCAATTATCTGACAATCAAATGACTTCAATCAAAATTTCAGATATCTCTTCAGAATTGCCAGCAACTTTTGTAAAATCATAACTTAATCCAATTAAATTTTTTTAAAAATAACCCGGTAGTTTGATTTGTGCGTTAGGTTGGATTCTCAGAATAACTATTATTTAAAAACGAAAAGGTAGAGTTCATCATTTTAGTACTAAAACATTTTTCAGTTTTGATAATTGACTTAATTTACTCAAGACACGCTGTTCCGAAAATTTGAACCAAATTGAAAAGAATTTATTTTAAAATTCTTATTTATTTTCAACAAATGTTATTAATTAATTCATTGATTGTCAGTGTCAACAAGAAAATATTACGAGAGTAAAGTTTGTACTGTAATAACCATGGAGGAACGCAGATGCAAAAGGATGCTTTTGTCAAGAGAGTCAATTTTTTATTAGATAGCTACAAGATGGTCATAAGCAAACAGGTGAAAGTTTTGCTTGGTACTGAGCAATACATTGAAAGTCATCGTCAGTAGCTATAACAATTAAACCTTTTCTCTAAAGTCTAATACCTGGAACAATTGACGTTTAACTTGTGTAACACTTTTAACATTTATGTGTGAAGTTGAGGAAAAGATAACACAGTCACTGCAAATTCATAGTAAGTTACTAGATTAGAAAGAATCAAGCATAGTATTACTGTTTCATAAACTACATGAGGTTCAAATAATGACGATTCTGACAAGTTGTTTCCATTGTATACTAATGGATGCGTTCTGATACAACATCCGACGTTTAACTTTGTTACCACAGTCGTTCTAAAATTATTACCATGTACCATGCCCGCCAAAAAATCTGGGACAACTCTATGCATCCATTTTTCAATTATTTTATTAGTTTCAATGCAGCTTTAAGCCGTTCATCTTAACATTTAGAGCTTGTTTCTATGGTAATGTAAAAACACGTCGTTATATTTACAGTAGGACGTATTACATGTCCCAGATTTTTTTGGTAGGCGTAATACATAGTGTTTCCCAAAAGTAACGGATAAATTCTATAAAATGGTTAAGAAAAATATTTCGTAAAAATGCTCAGACATGTCGATTTTTATTCTTAAATCATCATTTGAAGATGTAATAATGAGCCTCTCACCCCTCAGTCCCTAGAAGCATGCAACCCCAACCTTAAAAATTCATATAGCAAAGCACTCCTTGTGATACCTCGTTTAATAGCACTTGTAATGCTAAATACAACAAATAAAACTTTTTAAAAATCGGTTGATAAATACCTGAGATATTCAAAAAACTATATTGAAACGAAAGGGTGAATTTTCGAGCTAGCGTTGGTACGCCTCTAGAAATAAGTGATAAAAACAATTGCAAGTTGTTAAATATCAAATAGAACTTATCTACATTACATGGTGCAGTGTTTGTTACTTGCTTTACCCATTAGATACCAAAAGTGAAGCTGTTATTTATTTATTTATTTTTATTTATCAGCTGATTTTGAAAACGTTTTATTTATTTTATTTATTTTATACTTTGCTATTTGAATTTTTAAAGTTGGGGTTGATATCGCTTAGGGGTTGAGGAATATAATATTAATTAATATTACATTTTCAAATGATAATTTAAAAATAAAAGTCGCTCTGTCTGAGCATTTTTACGAAACATTTTTCTTAACCATTTTATATAATTTATCCGTTACTTTCGGGAAACACTGTATAATTTAACTGCGTCCTAATTGACAACTTTTTACCTCGAGTGTGACTCGGTTAAAACTTCTCGGACATGCCAGATAAACTTATTAATAAAAAAACGAGTCTCTGCGGTTAAGTCCAATTCGTATATTTTTATTTAATTCAGTTAATTTTTTTTTTGTTTAAAGAAAAACTGTTTTATAGAACACAAATATATTAATTTTAACCCGAAAACATTTAACAAGTTCCGTTTGTTTTAACTGTCTTTTACCCAACCCTTCGTTTTTGTTAACGGTTATTGTTTGTTCTTTCAGTAGATACGACAAACTACGAAACAGGAACTCCGAAACATTAGCTCTATTCACTTCTCAATACAAATTTTTTTATATTTTAAAAATACATACAGGCTTACATAAAGATATAATTTATTCAGATGGTTTTGTTAGTTGACATTTGACATTTTAAATGTACATACTGCAATAAATTTAAACAACGTTTTTTATTGCACGTGAAATGATTTATTTCGATATTAAAATTGCTGGCACGTCAAAATTCTACATTTACTGGTTATTTCGGACATGATTTACATTGCCATTTATTTGATTGCAGAAACTCCAAAATATTTAGGATACAGACGTAAATCATCTGAAAAAAGATCTTTTTAGTACAAATTGTATAAAATAAGAAAAACAACGTCTTACGCTTTGAACACCTGAGGTAAGTAGAGCACTACAACTTGAAAAGAATTTAAATCTCCGTGTTAAGATTCTCAGTGTTCTTCATTTAGTATTAATTTAAATTGTACTGAAAATGAAACTGCAAATATTTAGTTTGTCCTAGCATCGACGTGTTATATTTCACAACTTGAATGAAGTCCGGAATCAAAGAAATAGTTAGGCATATTATTATGGCCCGCATGTGTACAACGGTGGACAATAAAATTCGGGCACATCATTTCCATTTTGTATTTCGATAAAATGCCTCATTTAAATTTCAATTAAAAAATAAGAGCATAATAGACTCTTTATCAGTTGAAATTTGATCAGAAGGAAGAATTGTTACCAAATTGCAATTTATGAAATTTGACACTTAAAATCTTTCTTTTTATGTAATGATTAATTAATTAAGAGAAACATCACCTCAATAAAACACTAATTTTATTATCCACTACCATAAATTCGAATGCATATTCAATTCAGGAAAGAATACATGCACGTCATATACGGAACTCATCTGTTTCAAATAATTGCACTACGTTAATCAACACTATTATTAATTTCGTATTTGAACTTGATTTAATGATATATTTCCGATACATGAAAATTCGCATTGTGTTGATTAGCGTAGTGTAATTATTTGAAACATAGGAGTTCCGTATAAGACGTGTATGTATTTTTTCCTGACTTGAACTGCATCTTATCGCTTCCACCGTAAACATTTACTTAGTTGTCGATATTGAAATTAAGTGAGAAAAGAAAAATTTTAATTTGCCAACGTCTCAATTATACGCAATTATAAATGATTCATTAGACACGGTAGGCCTCTTCCAGATAGCGAAATTAGTAGATATCAAAGATTTTCGTTCTGTGTATTTCGTGCTAATTTTACTGTAGCAATTTCATTTTGCAAGAAATAAATCGACTCCTCTTAGGTTATTATGATGAATGGCAGTATTATTAATAAGCAGTAAATGTTCATTTCTTTTATTTTCCAAAGGTCACTGGCAGAGATGTACACGCATGTTATAAAAGGTTACGGTTTTAATTTTAAGCTGATTTCGATTACGGTTTGTTAGGATTTTCTGTCAGTTTGGATTAGGGTTTTTTAAGTTTTCAAGGGGCGCACTCTTTATAGAAAAGAAGAGAAGTGAATACATTATAACGAAGTACAACTTCCATTTTTAAACACAAACATAAAATTCTTACTTTTTTAAATAATGCAAAATCTAAAGTTTTTTTAGTAAAATCACGTGAATTGTTACTGCTTGGGTCATAAATTAAAATGTTCTTATGATATCAAAAATGTTAAAGTTTTAATTAAAAAAATCTGCATTTTAAAACTTTTTTGAATAAATATTTAAATCGTCGATAATTTTAATCATCGATTCCTTATGGTTAAGACAAGGGAATGCTATGGAAGTCAAAAGGCAAAGGCAAAATAGAATCCTCAGCCTCAAGATAAACTTCATTCTCTTTCATCACTGGTCTTTTTTATCAATTTTTTTAAACAATTTTTCACTTACCCGCACACAGGATTCTTTTTGGGATTTTACGGCAAACAATTCAAAGTTCCATAACATGCTAATTAATATTCTTGCCTGAGTAATTTTTACACATAAGTTAGTAACATTAACTGACAATACTGGCTAACATGATTTTACTTTACCGGATTTTGCCATATTTTATGAAAATGGAAATACAATGTTTTATTTTTCTCCGCTATCAAAAGGAATTCATCATTTTCAATAACATTTTTGGGAATTTTAGAATAATCTAAAACTTTTATAAACAATGACTTTTTCTCGAAACCTCTAAAATAAAAAAGTTTTTCCTATTGTAAACCCAATCCGTGGACACAGTGTATATCTACAAAAGCTGACTAGTTTCGACCAGTTAGTCATCTTCCGGGGTAACTAGAATTAAATTCAAAATTAAATGACTAGTTACAATTGGAGACGTACAAAAACAAAACCACAAGCGCATTAAAAGCAGAAATCACAGATACATAGTTAATTAAATCAGGTTCGAAGGCCACTGAAGCGCTCACGGATTTTAAGTTTAATGACAAAAATCTGTTATATTCACGCTTAGCTAAGAAAGCATTAGGTGAGGGTTCGAATTCGAAGTCAACATGGTTGACCCCAAGTTGAAAAGAATAAACTGCTAAGAATTAAAAAAAAAATTATTTCATTTGCAGGAAATACTTTTTTCTCGAAAAATATATTTGTTGAAGAATTGTATTGTCTGAGATACTAAACCAAGAATCATTACTCTCTTTAAGATTAATGTTTGTGCATTGAACAAATGACATGTTAAGTATGAGTGAAGACAAATAACTAGAGCCGAAGTGAAGCGTCGCTTAAGAACGGCAATCTTTTACGACTAAACGGCAATCCGAAAGACGTAGTGTCCATCAAATACAAATTTAAAAGCAGTTCCGAATTTAACCGTCTCTTATCAGCGTAAACTTGTCGTTTAGTCCTCGTCGTCGCAAGAACGGCCCGAGATACATTTAATTTTAAATCTCCTCCGGGCGAAAGCCCCAAAAAGAGGGAAGTGCCGTCGCTGATGAAGCCTTAGAATAAATGAGGTTTAATAAAATGGCTTAAGGTAGATTCAATGCTGGGACATGGAGTACCTGGGACGTGACCCGCTTGTCGATGTCGCCCTCGTGTTCTTCGTATTCGGTGCTCATCCGGCAAACCGACACTTTGAAACTCATTTTAAAGTCGGTTCGGACGTATTTCTGCAAACAGCGTTTTGCAATTTTGTGTATATTTTGCGAGCGACGCCGTTCCTTCACAAATCTCGCGAAAGAATAACAGCGATATTGCTCTTCCGTGTTTATAAAAGTTTCAGCGTCCGAGGCTCCGTTCGAAACTATTCAATATTTATTTGCCGCGGAGTTTCCAGATAACAATAACAAATTGAATTCTTTTCGAATTTATGTAGCTATTTATTTTACTCTGTGTTGTTTAATTCATGAAATCAAGTTTGAAGTTCCGTTCTATTCGAAAACGTATTTACATTTACTTTTATTTGTGCATACAAATGAAGAACAACTTCCTTTACACATCAGCAGTATGGAATGTATTGATTCGTTTTTAATTAATTCCTAATTTTTCATTACCAAGTTTAATATCCTTGTTACATAAAATTATTCTGAAAGCAGTTCTTTGTGAATAACTCTAAAATACGAAACAAAATTGAAAGAAAAATAAGATTTTGTTTATATATATTGAAACATATAAATTTCAATTTATTATTATGCAAACATTTTCTCCAAACATGAAAAAGTTACTTGAATTTTTAAAAAATTATTTTTAGGTTTTTTTTTAATGCAGCTACGGCTTCGTTGTCGCTTAGTAAATGCGCATATAGGTATGTATGTCAAAGGTATCAATTCAAAATGCAGATCGTAATTATTGCCCTCCCGGGCTCAAATTTTCTGTATTGCCTGCAGGTTTATGAATAGTTTTTTTCTCGTCATCGATATTATCCTGTTTGAAAGTATATATTGCGGCTGCTTTTTAATTCAAATACGAATAGCCTGGTTGGTTATGACATACTATGAAATATCAGAGCTCTGTTTCAAACAAAAACAATTTTCTTTGTTCACTGGATTTCAGCCTCGAGTATATCTACTTCTTTAAAAGGGCGTAAATAACAAGTATACAAAAAGGTGCTCTAATATTTTGGCATGTTTACTCTACTGTGACATACATTAATAACATTTTGCAAAATGTTGGTACAATTGGTTACTGGTCTGGTTAGGGTACAGATTAAGTACGGAACATACATGAACATGCCAAAAAAATTACAGCAAGATACTGGATGGGAAAATTTTTTGTACACTTATTATAAAATAACTAAAAAATGATAACTGAAAATTAGGGAGAAATTTTGATAAATTATTTTCGATATAAGTACTCGAAATTTGTCACATTTTTAAATTTCATTCCAATTGCATTCTGAGTGCTATGTTTTACAGAGAAATTTCTAAACGGAATAAGCGAGAAACACTGAACAAATTGTAGTCTTATTACCTACATAAGAAATACCGTTAATTAACTAAAGAGGATCTAAAACATCTCTCACAAATCACAATTTGTGAGAGATGTTTAAACATATAAATCTATTTTTAGTGAAAAAATTCATTGGACGACATCTGAAACAACCGTGTGCGCCTACTTGCGGCGTTGCACTTGGTACATCATTAAATTAATGATATACAGACTGTCCAGAATAAGTTGTCCACTTCAGGGAACTTGCTTCTTATTCAAATTACAATTTTAGAAAAATTTTGTGCAAATCGTTTTTGATTGCAGTGAGAACCTCGAGCAGCCTCTGGACAGCTGTTTCAGCCCTGCTTGGGGCTTCTTCAGCAGAAACGTAGCTCGACATTCCCACTGCAGACCAAAAACGACTTGCCCAATTTATTCGCAAATGCGATGTAAGAATGATGAACAAATAAAAGAGCGACATCTTACTATCGCTTTTTGACCTAACATTGCAGTAGGATAGACAAATTGAAGCGGGATTTGCTCCTAATGAGTCCCCCATGCAAGGCGGCCATGCTTGCTGTCAAAGCATAATGAAAGATTTTAGAAAAATTTTGTGCAAATCGTTTTTGATTGCAGTGAGAACCTCGAGCAGCCTCTGGACAGCTGTTTCAGCCCTGCTTGGGGCTTCTTCAGCAGAAACGTAGCTCGACATTCCCACTGCAGACCAAAAACGACTTGCCCAATTTATTCGCAAATGCGATGTAAGAATGATGAACAAATAAAAGAGCGACATCTTACTATCGCTTTTTGACCTAACATTGCAGTAGGATAGACAAATTGAAGCGGGATTTGCTCCTAATGAGTCCCCCATGAATCTTTCATTATGCTTTGACAGCAAGCATGGCCGCCTTGCATGGGGGACTCATTAGGAGCAAATCCCGCTTCAATTTGTCTATCCTACTGCAATGTTAGGTCAAAAAGCGATAGTAAGATGTCGCTCTTTTATTTGTTCATCATTCTTACATCGCATTTGCGAATAAATTGGGCAAGTCGTTTTTGGTCTGCAGTGGGAATGTCGAGCTACGTTTCTGCTGAAGAAGCCCCAAGCAGGGCTGAAACAGCTGTCCAGAGGCTGCTCGAGGTTCTCACTGCAATCAAAAACGATTTGCACAAAATTTTTCTAAAATCTTTCATTATGCTTTGACAGCAAGCATGGCCGCCTTGCATGGGGGACTCATTAGGAGCAAATCCCGCTTCAATTTGTCTATCCTACTGCAATGTTAGGTCAAAAAGCGATAGTAAGATGTCGCTCTTTTATTTGTTCATCAAATTACAATGTTTATTTAACGGGGAAAAAGTTTCGTCTTTTATACTGCAATTCTAAGCTTGATCGTAAGCATCGTAAGCTACTTACGGCCAGTGTTTTTAAATGGCTGGATTGTACCTTACCATGCTTACGATCAAGGTTAGAATTGCAGCATTAGGCTTGTTTCTTATAGTTTCTGCACAATTTGGGGAAAAAATTGCCGCAAGGCAATGAACTTGTTGGTAGCAATCATTAAAATGACTCAGATAACTCACCGCATCTGATATGTGAGGTCTAGTGCCTAAAGCAAGGTACATTAGAGAACCAATAAGTACGCGATATGGAACACTTTCAGCATTCTTGACATTCGATTTACTTGTTTGACACGATTCTGTAACTGTACACATTGGTGTTGAGACTGGCTTCCATTCATTCCGATACGATTTAGAACTTCTTCAATAAACTTTTTTTTTGGTGAATTGAATAACCACTTTTGTAACGTATAAAGTCTGTCCCTAGTTATTTCACCGAGATCTTTGATTTCAAAATAACTTACGAATTCCTTTTTCAGGTTGACTATTTTCTCTAAAATTCGTGAAGCTATCAGTATGTCGTCAACATAAACAATGACAAAAACTAAATCTCTCCTTTGATCATGAAAGTAGACACGCGGGTCTGACGTCGATGGAGTGAGACCAAGTTGCTGTAACTCATGATAGAGACTCTTGTACCACTGAAGACTAGCCTGGCGAAGACCATACAGTACCTTCTTAAGCAAACATGCCTTGTTACGTTCACGTATTTTCTTCAGTTAGTCTCTTGATGCTCGCTTTGTTTGAATAAAGTATCTTCTCTCCGTCATCTCTAGAATTTCCATGAAAAACATACAATGAACGGTGACGCTTGCATTTAAATTCAGTTCGAATATCCAAGATTTATTTCTTTTTGAGGTACCGATTTTTGCTACTCTATTAATTTGACAGGCAAAATTTCGGGTAACCGTAATTCATCCCTCCATTCAATTACATAATAAAAATTTTCAAAATTCAGCGGAAGACTGTGCAATACTAATGTCGCCAATAATTCTGCGCCAATATCTACATAATTCACCAAGTTTATCCACTAAATCAAAAATCTTGCGAAGATGTCAACGTCTTCGCTTTCGTGCCTTCCATTTCGATGGGGTATTAATTGTCTGGGCAGTGTGACTTTCAGTGCGGGTCACGTGATGTCGCCTTTGATTTGCTTCAACTCCGAGGAACTAATTGAAAGCAAAATGTCCGACTAGGTTTTCCGATCATTTGCAGTCCATAAATCGTGTGCCTGTTGTAATAATGCTCCACCTTCTGGTTTTACATTCGTGCTATTTCCATACATCATTATTTATCAAAAATGTCTCCGTATGTATCTTCCACGCATCATAATTTTTACAATTCAAAGCTTCTACCATTGGTTGCCAATGTATTCGTTGTGATATGGTAACGGAGTCTAAATTTCAAAGTGATATGAAGCAAGGTTTTGACATTTTACATGTTCACTTACTTTTATTGCACTATGCTTTCCTTCAGGGGCTTCTAGGCCCATAATGTCTTAGCATATTATATGGCGAGTGAATTAAGTGAAGATAATATATTCAATTACCATACTTCATATGTAAACTGCTACAACTTAAACTAACTACTTAAACATCTTAACAGATGCCTACTATTCAAATAAATGTAACGATAACTGCAATAAAAATCAACGTAGCTGTCTTAGAGAGAAACGACATTCAACTGTTCTTTTAAAGGCTATATTGATTGTTTTAAGGTTGTATTACAGTTATAAAAAAGATTTTAAAAACGTATAATTTGCTTAATAATTCTTTTAACCTATTGTTTAAGATAGATAAATTATTATTAGTGGATCTAATACCTGGGAGACTGCAAAGACATTGCTTTACTATTATTATTTATTACCAGCATTGTTTCTGTTAAAAATAAAATTAGTACGAGAACTAATAAAATTGAATACTTCTACTTCCTAGGCGAGAATTTACGAAAGTCTGTATAATTGGTTTTCAAAAGTAAAGTGTACGCACATAAACTCTCTTAATTTGTAATACATTCAAAACCAAATACTATTTACCCAAAGTGGTCCGTTCAAATATTATTTACCTAGTAAAATAGTACGAGTGTTTAAATATAAATTAGTTTCAGAAAATTATTTGCCCAGGCAAATAGTATTAGCCCAGTCAAAAGCTATTTACCTAAAATAGGCATTTGCCTGCGACATAGGCAATATAATTCGCCTTTATTGGCATAAAAACAAAAAAATACGTTGACGTTTTTCCTTTGTTTCGTACGATTTCAATTTCACATTGCAACACCAAACAAACAACATACTATAGAAAAGTAATTGATGAATTTCATTCATCCAAGGCATAAGTCCACCATCATTTATGATCCCTCTGCATTCATAATACACCTTTTTGTGGTAATTCCAAAATTTCGATTGCAACCCCTATGATAACTGTCCCTCTGGCAATGTTTAGAGGACATATTGATATCTCACTCGGCTTATTTTGTATTACAGGAAAAATTTGTCGTATAACGTGACGTGATCAGTTACTTTCTGCAGAATGTGAAGGAATCAAGCTATATGTATGGAGAGATTTAATTGGAATCGAGGCTACCTGATACATACAATATCAGTTCTACCAATCTTGGTGGTAATCAATACCGTCACCACCTGGGAAATAAACACAGAAGCTTGGACACAGGTGATACTTAACATCTGACAGCTGTAAATTTTATTTTCTCTCTGAATAATTGTCAATTAAATAATAAATTATCGAAGTGCTGTAATCCAAATTCTGCCATTCGGTTTTATGGTTATTGTAATTGTTCACTTTTAATATTTTAAGTTTGTCAATATATTTACATTTACTTTATTTCTAAAAATTCAGAATACAGTTTTATTTTTGAATATCCGCTCGGCTAAATAATTCCCTTGAATACATACGAGTTGGTGCCTTTGTTGTGGTTTGGAGCGGGAATTGCCTTGCTCCGCATTATTTTGCCTGATAAGTCGGTTCACCCTGGTGCTAATTATTAACATCCGGGAATCCCTCCTTTCTCCACTGAGTAGTCAAAAGCAAACGCAATGTTAATCCCTTGCACTCTCTGCTATCAACTCGTTCAAATAGATTTTAATGCTTTCCTTACATTCATAAGTTAAATTAATTTTTCGTTGACCGTTTTATTAAAAAGCATGATTTAGTATAAGAAATCGTCCAATAATATTTATATTTATACACATAAGTCATTAAAGCCGCACTAGTATATGACTTTTCCTTCATTAATTCTAATTAGAAAAGAAATTGCAACACTCTGCTATAATAAATTAATAGGCAATGAATCTGTGTTACAATGGTAACAATTGGTAACGATTATAAAACTGATGTTCAAAGAGAGTGCAATGATCTGAGTCTGTAACTTATAACAAAGGCTTGTAGTTAAAGTAATCTAGGGTTCGCAGATGTCATTCATATTTAACTTTTGTGGTATGCCATGTTAATTCCGAATCCATCAAGTAAGGAAACGCCATTCAAATCTAGGAAGCTTAGAGTAAACAGTTCTAAGAAAAAAATCACTCGTATTAGAACTGGTTTTGATAAATATTCGCAACCGAAAACTTGAGTGAGAAGTGAAGAAGTACTGACACAGCTACACGTACACCTCGCAAAAACATAACGGAATAAAGGATTACATGTCCTCTTTCCTCTTTTCGCTCGGAATCTACGCGCGGGATAAAAAGTAATTAAATTTGAATGTTACGTTCTCGCATAAGATTATCTTCCGACTAGGCAGTTCAGGTTCCCAATTTCGAACAGAAAGCAACTTTTTTATATCTTCAATTCTCGTCGCAATTTTTTTAAGGTTTATGTTTTCTAAGCAGTTTATATTCGAACTATTTTCGAAATGAAAATTAAAGTTTCTAAGAATTTTGGATTACTAGAAAAATTAACACGCTAGACGTTTGATAAGCCAAAAATCAATTCGTCTGGTTAAATAGATACAGCAGAAGGTAATTAAAGCTCTCTATGTTGTGCAGAATGCCGTTTCTTCTCTCTTCGAATTACAATAATTATAAAATTAAAATAATTTAGTTATCCACGGTCATTTACAGTAAAATTACCAGCTGCATAGTATGTTACAATAGAAAATTGATTGAAAAGTTTCCGACCAATATTTTATAGCGTTCATTGTTGAATGAAAATATACAGTAAAAATTAAACGATGGGTAATTACGCCTTCGTCGTATGGTGTGAAACTACGTTGTTGAAAATAATACAAAAACGCATCAAATCTCGCAAAAGAAAGTTGAAGTTAGTTAACCCAATCTCGTATCCAGCGTCGACGCGCCAATAGAAAATAAAATAGATGTTTGGTTGGCGTATTATTCAAAGGCAGCCCGACGTCTGCAAGCTGGAAGCGATAAGATTTAACTTCGTTTGGTCGTTTTGCCCTGGCACTGTTACAGTTCTCCTTTCTGAACGAGATCCTCGCCCTGGTGCGCTAAAAATGTGACACTAAACGAGCAGCCCTTCTGACCAATGGACGCCTTTCCACTTTTATCGCGCTTTTCCCCGGCAAAAACTATTCCAGGAATTAACCACGGAAAGATCTTTTACTTGCTTGGGTTATTTACGTCTTAATATATGTTTACTGCAAAGTAAACTATCCGTTAGAGTAGAAATTGTAACTTCATTATAGAATGTTCTTTAATGTGGAACAATGACAATTTTTCTTTTTAATTATAATTTCAGTTTTAATTTTCTTGTTCTTCGTTGTATGAGGAAGCACTTTTCCTAACACGGTAAGGAAAACCAACTCTTGGTATATGCGTTTGATTTGCCACATTGCGGAAGGATAAGCATTTTTGCTTAAAACTAAAATAATAGTCGGAAGTTAGTTTTCTCTAGGGGTGTCGGAAAAATAAGTAACTTTTCATGCACTCACATTAATTTGAATATATAAATAAAAGATTTTCCGATAAGTGTTAGCTATTTCTTTTGTTAGCTCAAAATATTCATGGAAATTAGAAAATTTTTGATGCATATAAGAAACTAGAATGTTTAAATTGTGTGCGAAACACAATATGAGCCAAATCGTCTTCACGGCTGGATTGGCAGTTTTTACTCCCCATAGTTCGCAATTTCAACTGGAAATGCGTATTTATGTAAGTGAATGATTGAAAATCAGTTGGGTCGTTGAAGAAACGGAGTGATTCACGCATTACCTTCATGGCAAGGACACGGAAAGACGTATTTACACCAAAAGCTAGAACAAATACGAGCACGCTCTAACCAATTAATAAAGACTCAAACACACCGTGGGTTAGTGTAAACCTGTCGCTACTTATCTCACAGAAACGACAGTCACCTGTACATCACGCAGTTTGATTACTCCGTTTTTTTTTTTGCTGGCCTGACTATACGAAGGGCGCTGATGATTCTAGGAGTGAGATTAACTGAAGCAAACCAGGATTTGGTATTTACTTACTTTGGGTTTAAAGAAAAAAAAAATTGCAACTTAGATCTTCAAATTTATCCCAAGTATTAACTTTTAAAAATTTTTAATTAGTTCTTTAGAGCTAAGTTCGTGATCGTGGAATCTTGTAGCAGTGGAAGCTTACTTGGCTATTTCAACGGCAAATTAATTTCTCAAAAGAATTGAAGAGTGCTTCTGTACGATATACTTCTTAATTGCTTCCAGAATAGCAAACATCTCCAACTTGAACAAGTAACATGACAAGTAACAGATAAGCTTCAATAATTTGAAACCAAGTTGTTTGTCTACATAAATTCCAATTTCCGCTTTAAGGTATCCATGTAGCAGTATCCCAACCATTCTAAACTAATCATATCCTCGAAGGTAGCTTACACGAGGGAAAGGGGTAGAACATGCAAGTTATTTTGGCGATCCTAATCTGCGTCTATCAGAAAGTTCAAAATCTGACACTAGTTATAGAAGATTAAAGTAGGGTAGCCAGTTACTTTGATTCTCGCAGACTCAATTAAAATTTCGTTAATGTTCTGGTCTAATAACGATGGCTACCAATGCCTCCAAATGCTTAGGACAAGATCTTCTTTTGATAACTTGTTTAACTAATCTTTTTACTGCTGACGGAGCTATCGAACGAAGTAAAACATTTAGCATTCTTTCCAATTTAACAGTATCTCTTTAAAGTTTAAAAATAATTTTCTTGAAATTTTCGTTGGACAAGAGTAGACTTCAATTGAAAATGTTATTTTTGAAGGAAGATAGAAGTTCAAAATTAAAAACTACAAGTTACTAAATTGACAGAGTCGCCTTTCGTCGTCGCTTTCCTGGAAGAGGGTCAAGATTTCTTTCTGACCACGAGTGAAGGGTGTGCCTACGTTTTTACAACGTCCACGCCAAGTCGACCATTGTTCCTCGGGGCTTCTCTTACCACTAAATTCAAATTCAAATTCAAATATATTGTCCTGAAACCAGCTGTGGAAATAGACATAAACATATATTACAGAATGTAAAAATATAAGATAAAGACATCACTAAATAAGTCAACTAATATAATTAAAAATAATAAATTCGTTTGCAGAATAAAATCCCTGACTTAGTAGGATACTTTTCAATTGAAATCTGAATTTTAGAAATTATGCGCAGTTCATTAGGAAGCTTATTAAAAAGAATCTTACTCATATAAAATGGAGATTGCTTCACGTATGCAGCGTGAGGAAGCGGTAAGTGCAGAGAATCATTATTTCTGATGAAATAATTATGCACATCAAAATTTCTTTTTAGAAAATTTTGATTTTTGTATACAATAGTTAAGATTTCCAATAAGAAGAGTGAGAAAACTGTTAAAAAATTTAAATTTATAAACAATGGACGGCAATGTGCGTTTTGTTCTGCTCCACAAATGATTCTAACTGCCCTGTTTTGAATTACAAATAATTTATTGATATTTTCAAAAGTTGCGAAGCCCCAAAAACTAATTCCATACCTTAATTTAGATTCGAATACTGAGTGATATACTTGTAGCGCTGATGGAAGACCGAGATTAGAAAGAATGGTACGAATTAGAAAACAATCTTTAGCTAATTTCATTGTTAAATCTTGTATATGATGTATCCATTTGACATCCTTGTTGAGAATAATCCCTAATAATTTATGTGTACAAATTTGATTTACAAAGCTATTATTTATACCTATGGTTAAGGGTTCGTTGTTCCTAAACAGAATTAATTTAGTTTTGTCGAGATTCAACTTTAAAAAATTACTACTGAACCAAATTTGCAAAATTTTCAAATCTTCATTTATTTGACATGTTAAGTCATGGTTGCCTATGGCTGACCAGCTAATAGAAGTATCGGCAGCAAAAAGTGTAACATGACCCGATAATTTTAACGACGTAATATCGTTTATGTAAAGTAAGAATAAAATTGGCCCCAGTACTGAACCCTGAGGAACACCGATATTTACATTCAGTAGGTCTGATTTTGCTTTTTCTGAGTGTAAAGTTAGATTAACAGACTGATACCGATCTGTCAGATATGACTTGAACCAATCGTTAACTACTCTGAATCCATAGCTGTGTAATTTTTCGAGTAAAATACTATGATGCACACAGTCAAAAGCTTTTGCTACGTCACAGAACATGGTTGCTGCTGAAGATTTTTTGTTCAAATTTTCATAAATAAATGATATACAATTATAAATAGCATCACTAGTATTAGTTTTTGATTTAAATCCAAATTGCAGCGGAGATAATATATTGTATGTTGTAAGAAATGATATTATTGACTTCTTCACAATTGACTCGATTATTTTAGAAAATATGGAAGTAACCACTATAGGTCTGAAATTTGTAAAACTGTGATCCGTGCCACCTTTATGGAGTGGTATTACGCGAAACACGTTTTAGGAACGAAGGAAAAGTACCAGTTTGAAAACTTTCATTAATTAAATTAGTAAACATTTGTAAAACCGAATGAGGGACGGATTGAATAATCTTTAAGCTTATTTCATCACTGCCACTAGAAGTTGATTTTTTGAGTGACTTTATTGTCTCACTGACTTGAGATATATCGATTGGTGCAAAAGAGAAAGTCTTATTATTAAAAGAATTTTTCAAAAAATGTAAGGGATTTACTGTTTGGGATATACCACCTTTAATGTTGTCAGCTATAGAACAAAAATATTTATTTAATGTATTTGCAGCTACAAGAGGGTCTTCGATTATATTTTCAGATTCATCAATGATGGCATTTATGTTACAAGATATTTTACTTCCTTGAAGTTCTTTTATAATATTCCAAGATTCGCGCTGGATATTATTTGAACTAATTAATCGATTTTCAAGAGATACTACTCGCTCCGAGTCTCCTGGCTAATCATGTATTGGAGAGTAGATCGTTTGTCGCTTTTCCTAATTCAGTATTAACCCGATTCATAATTGATGACGTTATTCTTAAGCAGGCTCTATTTCTAATTGCGAGGCACCATGGTTATTCTGGCCTATGATACACCCGGGGAGTAAATTCAGTCTGTAATTTGCATTTTACTAGTATCAGCCGATAAAGCTCTTATTATTTTGAAGTTGTCACTTTCTTATTGACCCAAACCAACAATGCCACCATCCAGATACCCACAGAACGCAAAGGGGGGCGGTAGCGTCAACTTTGGAAGACATTATGATCTAGTTTAGATTTTCGGTCATCCAGATAAGCGTGACATGGTACAGACATCATTAACCGTCCACAGATGATTAAGAATATTATTTACTTAAAAGTAGTTTTCAGTTCTTGGCAGAATTATTTTACCGTATCAACTTACCTCTGTATTTATTATTTTATCAAAATCTAGAGTATATTATAAACATGCTGAATAAAATTTTTATAAACTTCTGTACATTCGGTGCCCGAAAAGAAGGTGTAAATTTTCTTTCTTTTCAGTGAATTATTTTCCTCGTTTCCAACGGGTAACATAATATTTGGTAGCGGAATGCGGAATAGTCTTTTATTTCTCACCGTGCACGAACTTTTCAATAAAACAGTGCAAAATAGTTACAAGACTTCTGCATTATTATTGGATTCGGCTTCAGCTTAAGGTTTGTGAAACATGCAGCGTACATATCATAAGCAGCGAAGCGGGTAAATAATGCGGACGAAGCGAAACGGAAAATCATATTCCGGTTCCGAAGGGTGCAATAAAGACAGAGAAGATGCCAAGTAGTCTTGTACATTATCTCTCGGCCGTTTTTTGTCGATGTCTACTGCTGGAACCATCACCACGGGCGGACGTCTCCGGGGAAACACACCCCAAGATGTTGCTCCTCACCGCAAATATGCTGGCACACTGTACGAAATTGTCATCTTGTACAGTTGGCGGCTTGTAAAGACATTAGAACCCTTGTTTTAACAGAATATATCAATTTTTATGACGTAAACAAAATTCCCGCATTCGCCCTCTTAGTGAAAGCGAATTTATGGTTTTCTCCTGCAATTTTCATTGCATATTCTGGATGTACTTTACGTGTTCGCGTTTACGAATTTGAATTTATTGCGGAACGTAAAAGTTTCAATGCTTTCGTTTCATTTCATGCAGTGGAAATGCCTTTGTCTTTCACGGACCCTTTTAGGAAGGGAAAATAATTTAATGAAAAAGGATACGACCGGAAAATAAAAGATAAAATGCAGCTGTATTCCTTTCAAATTTAGGAATGGAGGAAAGATAATTTGAAACTGTTCGTTTTTTTTTATTTTTACTGATGACGAATGCTTGAAACGGAAATAGCACAGAAAAACTAACTTAAGTTTTGTTAACGAAGTCATTTAGACTGCTACTAGAAACTTGAACACTACCATGGAAAATTTGCTCATGCAAGATAAAGGAATTGTTAATAATTGATTTAACTTAATTGACAGAAGCAGCAAATCTTGACCAATTCTCTAATTCGTCGTACGTTCCAAATGTACCAGTCTGTGAAATTGTGGAGTAAATACAGGCGAGGGGTTTGAAAACCCACTTTTCATCTCGTTTTGTCCCCAGTTCTTTTGAAAATCCGTACAATATGAATTTACGACTTCTTTGTTACTAGCGCCCTGGTTTTAGGTTGGGAAGCCAGAAATCGATTTCCAGATCGTTTTCCACGAATTGCTCGAATGGCGTTTACTTATAATTTTTTGGAATTTTCGAAAACGGTCCACTCCTTTCTATGTTTAGCAAGTAGTCCACCTTATTATCGCTAAAATAAAAATCCAAAGCTTTAAACTACGAGGTGTTAGATGCTAAAATTCTATTTTATTTAAAGTCACCCTCTCCGATCGTGGATGCTTCTTAGGTACACTTTATTTAAAGTAAAATAAATTTAAAAAATTGAGTCATTAAATTTTTTTTGGAATTTTGACAACTTCACCGACGCCTCATACAAAAACTATATTATATTCGCAAATGAAGAAGGACTTTTATAGATGACTGGGAGTTCGTGCACTGTGGTAACTATCTTGTCGAGGTCCTTTTCTGATCAGAAAAGCTACCTATTTATATGAGTCTGAATTATCTACTTTAGTCTGCGTCAACTTTGCATTAGGCGTTGGTATAGGGAAAGAACTTTGATGACGTATGCTACTTTTCTTTGGTTCCCAGGTTCGAACGTAGACCAAGGTTTTCTTGTAGGAATTAGGAGCCCTTACGTAATTGTCGGGGTCAGAAGACAAAGGTCCAAGTAGATTGTCTTTCCAACATTGCGGTTAGCGCAGAAATTGAAATTAGATATATAAATCTTACTTGGTGGCAAAGAGAATCAAGTGCAAAATACTCTCTAGTCTGCCATTAACCAAAAAGAATTACAAATGTTTATAATATTTTACTATTTCTTGTGTAAAAAGAAGTTTAAATTGCAGTATCTCCAAATTTGCATTTTATTACTTGGACCCCTTGGCTTCTGACCCCTCGATTATTTCTTTTGTTCCACTATGATTCAGCGATGTTCCATGGATATTAATGCCCTTGATCTAATTTCTCGGTACTTATATTGCTAGCTGAGTAATGATTTCGTTGCATAACGCTGCATGTGTTGCATTTTGTTTTTTTTTTTTTCAATGAGTCATGACATGAGTTCTAATTTAATAAAATATCAGAATTAAATAAAATGTACTGAATTATAAAAAATACTAATCATAAGAATCTGGATTCTTACAAAATTGCTTATTTAAATGGAAGAAAAAAATGCAAGTTATTGCTAGAATTCTATGCACGATCGTAATCATCGTAAGGTATTGTTGGACCTTCTAAATCTACAGGTAGTAAATGCCTTACGAGGCTTACAATCAAGCTTAGAATTGCAGCAAAAATTTCATTATTTCACTCAATATACATTTCGGTTATTATATTGCCGGGTGTTTCATACAATTTCATCATTTTTTTTTTTATTCACAGAAAAACAAAATGAAAATTCAGCTAAAATCTTCCATGGGTAATTATTATCCAACAAATCAGGCATTCAAGTTCATCCATTCAAATATGCTCACTCCTGTATTTGAAGCCGTTTGCTATTAGTCATGTGTTTATTGTCGATAACTACTGTGTATGTGGGTCAACCTCATTCCCGCCGGAAATTAATTGCGGAGACTGAAACAAATATCGTCAACGCCAAGCGGAATATTCTCTAAGTGGGCTCGACGACCGTGCATAACTTGAACTTCTCCAGTTACGAACAAAGAGTCAGAGTACATTATTAAAGTGTAAATACTTAAATTGAGTTGGAAAGACATTTATAAGTAAACACTTCTAGAAAAAAGGAAAACGGGATTAAAGTAAAACTAGAACAATCTTATTGAAATGATATTTCAAGACTTGAGTCTTTTTTTCGTTTACTCCTTTTGTTAATTATGTTTTTGAATTTGCTAAATTATTTTGCAGTTTCGAAAATTTCAATTGGTATGTCAAATAGGAAAGTCAAGAAATAAGACAGAAAAGAACAAGACTGTACGTGGGCTGCTGGAAAAGTTTCTGGAAATGGTATGAAAAAACGCATATAAAATTTGGTAAGCGGTATCATTGTTTTTCGAAGTATTCGCCTTTGACGTCAATACACTTTTGCAAACGCTCGAACCAATTTCTAAAGCACGTTTTCCACTCTAAAGATGGTACCTCAGAAACCAGTGTCCGAAATGTTTCAACCGCTGCTTCAGCCGACGAAAATCGCTCTCCACGCATTTCATTTTTGATATTTGGGAACAAAAGGAAATCATTAGGTGATAAATCAGGTGAATATGGACAATGAGTCATTAATTCAACATTTTTGTTGGACAAAAATTCAACTGTTTGACGGGCTGACTGAGAGCTGGCGTTGTCATGATGGAGAATAATTCGTCGATTTCGATTATTTCTTCTTATTTCATCGATGACTTCCGGCAAATAAATTGTAGTATACCAATCAGCATTCACGGTTTTTCGATCCTCTAAAGCCACTGTTGCTACATGTCCAGTTAAACCAAAGAAATAAGCAATCATCTGCATCGCAGCACTGCGTGAAACAACTTTACTTGGTTTTGGTTCATTTTGAAATACCCAAACGGTAGATTGTTGTTTACTTTCTGGCTCGTACGAATAGATCCACATTTCGTCACCAGTAACGATGTTATAAACTAAATTTGAATGACCTCCAGTGAATTTCTTGAACATTTCTTCGCACCATTTGACATGACCCTACTTTTGTGCACCTGTTAAATTGTGTGGGATCCAACGACTGCAAAGCTTTCGTACGTTCAAATGATCCTGCAAAATCTGGTGTATTGCTTTTATGTCAATGCGTAAGGATGCTTGAATCTCACGGTATGTCACATGTCGATCTCGTTCAAGCACTTCACGCACAGCATCTACATTAGTGGCAACAACAGATGCTGATGGACGACCTTCACGAAATTCGTCACTGAGAGAGGTACATCCACGCTGGAATTCGGCAAGCCAATTATAAACACTGGTCTTTGATGGTGGATTACTTTTTCTCAAATGCTGTACAAACAATATTAGTTCACTTGGATAGGAACTCTCAATAGAATTATAAGCGAAAAACGTCAAATTTTTCAAATATGACAGTTGATAAACGCTAACAATTCTAGACCTACTAGATTCCAGAAAATTTTCCAGCAGCCCACGTACGTGGTTTAAATATTTTATGAGGTGTTTGATTAGCTAAGTTGTTATAAACGAGCATAATCATAATTTGGTAAAAATATAATTAACAATTCATAATTTGCTGGATATGTTTTCGAATAAATCAAAAACAATTATTCAGTAGTGCAAACAAAGCAAGTACTGTGGACGGAAGAATCCAAGTTTGGGGTGTTTAGATTTAAAAGAAGAGTTTGTGCATGAAAACATTTGCTAATGCAAAATGAAACATGAAGAACAATAAACATTAATAAAGGAATAGTGACCCTCTTAACAATTTTTATTTTAAATAACGTCGTATTAAACAATTAAAAAAATATTGTCATTTACATATCGCTTTCACGTCACAGTTTATGACATCGACTGTCAATACAATCTAAAGCTACAGAGAATAAGTGACTTGTATCTACAAAAGTAATTGAAAGTTACGATGAAAATAGAAAAACTAAAATACGTTGGTGTCACACAGACATTTATCTTTCAGTAGAACGATATGCTTGGCACGAAAGTAGCTATAAAAGTTCCTCAAATATGGCTGATAGGTAAACGATTTATTAACTGATTCAAGAAAGAACCATCAATCCGAGTTGGAGATGGTATCTTTACATCTTGCGGACATAAAATCACTCAAATATTGATTTGGTGCAACTCTAGGAAAGTTTCTGGGATGTTATAGCCTGCATGACTTGAATGTTTAATCGTTAAAACTGTGATACACCATTAGTTAAATAAATAAAATTCAAACTCGTGTCATAAAATACTATGCGATCTGGTTTTACTGCTTCCTTTCTAGTTGCAATATCAAGATAGAACAACAGGGAGCAGACAAGGTAAACAGACATAAACAAAGTTATTATTTATTTTATTCCCGACGTGGTAATAAATCGGAGACAATTTCTCCCAATGCAGCAACCGCCAACGTGCGAATTGAGTCTTGCTTTCGCGCGATACGACCAATAAAAGACTTGCCTAAAATTTATAGTCAAACAATAAAAACAAATATGTGCACGGGGAGATTTATTTGCGGTGGGGAAAAACAACAGAAAAACAATGTGCTCCGCGAAGAAAATGAGAATCTGAATTGAGATTTTATTCCGCTTTCAATATTCGAATTCGCTGCGTAACAGGGTAAAAGAAGGCGGGAAAAACTAAATAAGGCGGTCTCTTTGAGAATTTTTCCAGTTTTACTCGGCGCCCCCTTTATTCCGCGAGTATTGTTTGTTTTAAAGGTGTTTTACCCTTATTTTATAGTTGCTCGAATACAATAACGAGAATTTTATTGTGCATTTAATTTTGCTCGCTTTCTTTTGTTATCCCGGTTTTAGTTTCATAACGGCAAATTTCATTTTTCATTACATAAAGGGGCTAAGGTATTTGTTTTGTGTTGTTACCACAAGCATGTGTGGTAATTTTCAGATTTTCTATGACCTTTGTAGAAAATTATATTACCGTACATAACAACATTAATTTATTTAGTTATGTAACGTACTTTATTTTAGATATGTAATGCATAAAATTTTAAAAATAAGAATACATTAAAGAAATAGGAAACTTATTCTAAAATTATAAATTTAATTTCTGTTTTACAATTGGCAACATTAAATTATACAAACTTTTAGTAGACTCCGATCCTTAGGATAAGTCCATGAAATTTTTTGATAAAATGTTTTATATCAGCTAAATTTTTTATGAAGAAGCAAATTTGTAATTAAAAAGAAAATCAGCGACCTAGTAGGGCAATTCCGGCAATAAGTGTACACAATTTTTTTGAAATGTCCCTGGTTTTTTACCCCACGTGAAATATTCTTTATGCTATTAAATTTCCTGGCTCTGCAATATACTTTTATAGTATCTTGAATGTATTGTGTAAATTATAGGGTTTATCAAGATACATAGAATTAACAAGATAAACTTGGCATTATAGCAAATAATGGATAGGCCCCTCTAGCGAAGTAGTGATATAACTGCAGGAATCAGTTTATTGATTATGATGCATTTGCATCCGTTTCACTCAAAAAATGTGTTAAAATCATTTGTATTTAGTGAATTAGAAACTGGGCATATTATTATGGGATTCTTACTCTTAATTACATTCCATTAACCATGTTGTTTTCTTACGCGGAGCAAAAAAAACTACTGTGTACTAAAATAGAAGTGAAATTTGTTAAGCAACAAACCAAGGCAATATTTCCATTTAAACGTTTCTAGACTTTTGACACTATCAACCCTAAACTCTTTTTCTGCAAATTCAAATAATACAGTGTTGAAAGTGATTCCTTAAATTTAATAAAATCATTTTTGTCTAATAGGTCGCAAAGAGTGATGGTTGATGGAAAATGGTTTAATGCTGGAGCAATTATCTCGGGAGTTGTTCAGGGTTCTGTACTTGGTCTCTTTCTATACCTAGTCTATACAGCCGATTTTCAAAGAAAACTAGAGATACGTAAAAGTCATTTCTACGCAGACGACGCACAATTATACACCAGCTTTGATCTGCATGCATCAGTTCCCTTTTCAAAATCACACTGCTTGAATATTAATCCACGCAAATCCTCACTCATCATTTTCGGTCCTTCTAAAGATTGGCAGAAGGCCGTAGGCGACATTAACATATACTTAAATAACATTAAGATTAACTTTTTCAAACAGAAATGAAATGTTTGGGGTAATCTTGGATGGAAAATTAAGATTTAAGTCACATGTTAACAAAGTAATGTAGCGTTTACGGAGCACTGCGTTGTCTTTACATTACCAAAGGCTTTCTAAATTTAAAAATGAAAATTACAATTTAAATTCAAAATGTATTTTAGGTCTGCGAAAGTATGACCACATCTCTCCTAGAATAATTTCTTTAAATTGGCTGAATATGAACAACAGAAGACGATATAATTTAATTTGTATGACTCATAAAATTTTATCTGCTAGTACTTGAATTTTTTGTACCAAGACGTTCCATCCATAATCGTTCCTTGTGCAATATTTCAAACTTAACAATTCCTCAACATACAATCTCCGTATTTAAAAGATCTATCGCTTACCCTTTATAACAATATGTCTGAAACTCTGAAGACCACGTCTCTCTCTGCGTTTAGATCTAATTTGAAAAAAACTAATATTTACAGATCAGCTAGCATAGTTTCTTTTTTTAGCTTGAAGCATAATTTTGCATAAGTATTAATCTCGTCAAACGAATAAGAACTTCACCACGATCATCTAAGGTTAGGTAGAAAAGCATTTAGGCGAACCTCGCCTTGAATTCGTAATATTTAAGACAATATTATTATTATTATAAATAGTTTTCTATGCGATGACGTAAAATATGTATTAATTCGGCGATATTTACGTATCATGTAATTTACGCAGCCAACTCTACTCGCAAGCGACGATTTATTGTTATTAAATATAAATGTTCTATTTGCAACGAGCGTTCATAAAAAAACGGGTCAAGTAGGCTGGTTGTGTGTTTTGTCATCAGTCTTTTACAAAGAAATTGAGCTTAGTTGAGGAGTCTGATCAGCTGATGAGCAGAAAACTGAGAAAGTTCTTACATCAAGATATGTCAAAATTTAAAAAAACAGCGCCTGTAAATACTACAGTAAAAGTAATTTAGGGATGTGTGAATGTGATTATGTTTACAATGAGATTGTCTCTGAATGTAGATGCAATTTTTAAAAGAAATTTTAGGAACTAATTTATACGTCAGGCTTTACACTCACGTTAGAAAGAAGAAACTCTAGCCTTCTTGACCTGGTTTTTAAACGTACGTCCGTTATTATGAAATTACGAAAACTTCAGTTGTTTAAATAGAAGTGTCTGTTTCATACTGTAGACAGTGTAGACCATGGTGGATTACCACTTCTATGTTATCCTGTGGAGTGTCCTGCGGGTGTGCACCCACAGAACCCGGGCGTGTCTATATAATATCGCACAAGTCCAGATTAATCTCAGTCCTGGCCAACACTCCCGCACTAAATCAAACTCCTGCCGTATTTTTCCCGGCGACTTGTGAAATATGGCCGGCATTCTCGCAAATAGATCCGTATATTATTCAAAAACGAGCAAAATCATCGACACCGAACATGTCTAATAACAACATGCGCGCCGTAGAAAGATAAATCAGGTCCCGGTGATTTTAATTAATCTCGCGCCGCGCCGGTACAACTTTTTCGGCCGAATTTTTTAAAAGCGCTCTTTAAAAGTTTATGTTGCCGGTCGGTCATCCATGTTAAATTTAATCCTCTGGAATGTAATGTGTCGCTGTTTGTTTCGCTGCAATTTTATGAAACGAGAATCGTTGGATTTATTCAAATTGCGTGATGTGTTTCTATATCCTCATACTTCACGTATTGACACTGACGTATCAGTGTTACGGAAAATTTTAAATTACAATTTATTCTTTGTTTCTTCGGGACACATGTTCCGCGAACGGTACGCAAATTTGTACTCGGACTGTATCAGCGTCGCCCATAATAATTTCTGCGAAGTGCAAACGCTTGCATTGAACTTCTATTGGAGCCGCGAAAATGTAGCAACAGTAAATATTCAGCGTAAAAAGTCTCACTAAAAAACACTAAGTCTCCGGAATTCTTTCCCCTGCTTATTATCACCTTAATAAATTGTTACATTTGATTTTCGCATTGACCGTTTCGGTTGGCTAGGCTTCCCTTTGTGCATGCATGTCAGATGGTACTGTGGTGTGTATATTGCTTTCCTTTCCTTTGATGGAAAGCAAACAGGCTTCAAGGTGTAGTGCACGTCTTGAAACGCGTTGTGAACTAATGTTTTTTTGGATCGTCGTTAGTGAATTTGTCAACCTGTCGATGTGTTGTGTTCGAATTCCGGCCACTACACGTTGTTGTGTCCCATTAGTTGTGGGAATCGCTTTTCAGCTTTGAGGGACATGCGATTCTATTTTTGGCTTGTGTTTTATAACTACGTAAGCGTCATGTTGGTCCTCTATTTTGCTATCTGATTGTTTCCACGTGCGTTTACCGCTCCCGGGTAGATTTTTACAGGCCGATTCGGTGCGGGGAGACTACTACGCATTGTTGCTGAGAAGGAAAAAAGAGGTTTGAACCATTCCCGTTTCCGGGCTGATACGGCCATCTTTTCGACGATTCGCTCGCAGAATTTGATATATTTGATAAGATATTTCCAACTTTTCTTTACTCATCTTCGGAATCGTGTCATATGTCGTTATGGTTCGAGTTCTACGAGCTAGTTTCGAGCCAATGGCGGGGTTTCCTGACTATTGACCAACGAATTTGGCGGGAGGGTTGATTACCTTATTTGTCAACACGATCAAGGATTTTTACACCTTTCGTTTGAGAGTTTAAATTAAAAGTTAAATTTATATTGATCGGGTCACTTATTTTGCTTAGATTTACTTGTTCTGTTAAATGTTATAGTATAAGCTTCGAGAACAAGTTCATCTAAATGTTGGAAACTTTTCTCCCTAGTTTTTTTTAATCATATCTAGCTTTTAGACCTGTGCGCTTCACGCTATTTATTTTATGTTTCTTGCTCTATTGTCACGAGACTGTAAGCAACACGAAAGTACTCACGTCGATGCGCCAACGTCTCTTTTTGTGGGTAGTGTAAAATTAAACTTATTCACTATTTTTGCGGTCATTAACTCTAATCGGGTTTTAATTCATACACACTTTTCCCACTGCTGTGCCATAATAAACATTATACATATTTTTGACTGAACTTAACTTCTCTTTCTCTTTTTGTGTGGTACACGTAGTCTTAAGAAGGAGTTCCTCTGGGGTGTACTAGCGGAGAAGCGAATCCTAGGGAGTTGTACATTCAGGAGGCAGACAGGGATACATTGCCCGGCCGTGTATCTTCTTTCTTTTGTGGGTTACGTAAGTTTTGTTGGGTGGCGCCCTTTACCGTAACACATTCTGAATTTCTCACTCCGTCTCCATTGAGTGGACACAGTTACGTAGCTCTTCTTCACATCTTGATATCCGGAGGGAACGACTGACATGGCTTCAAGATGCACAGTAAGTTACCTTTGGCGCAGTCCCACAAACCGTGGGTCAAAACATGCAAAGCGCTCCTATTGTTACCACGTAGCAAAGTAATAACTCCTTCTATTTAAGTATCACTCAACCGGTTCTGCTGATTATATCTTTCTCCTTATAGTTTCTTTTCCTGGATTTTTCCATTTCGAAACTTGTATCTACTTAAACCATTTACTTTAAAATTTCTTCATATATCAAACTCCTCAGATTTCATTTCTGTGTTACAGCATTCCTTGTCCTGGCTGTCATTATTTGCAAAACATCAAGCCTATATTTAAATGAAGCAAAATCACCTTTATATTTCTCATGAAAGAAATTGTTACGGGATCATTTCGGACTAACAAATTTCGTTGATGAAATTTATTTTTATAAGTCCCGGACCGGTCCTGAATCCGTCCCTGCCCATCGGTTTTTGTTAACATTTTATTAAAATTTTCAATTTTTCTTAATCGTTCTTTTCCTAAATAATTAAATTAGGTTCTGCGTGTTCTATAAATTTGGCTGAATGATTTATATGCCTAATTTCAAAGAATTCGTTTACACTTTTGCAAAGCTTATCTTCTTTTTTGGTAATTTGCCTGATCTGTTCTGCTATCTTTAATTTCAGTGCTGACACCTTAATTTTATGCTTTGACCTTTGATCACATCTACACATTTCGGCATTTTCCACGTTCGCAAAAGGTGCCCTCCCTGATGCGAGTGTCATCCAACGTTCAACTTATTTGATCAAATCGGCAGCGACGGCCGGTCCATATGAATTTGGGTAGGTGTCCGATGTGCGTTATGTATTGTTTGTTCTCTGTTCATGTGTATTAGACAAAGCTAGAGCTCAGCGATTTATCTGCCGCTTAGCACCCAAATTCAGATTTGATATTTGTGTTGATCGGACAAATTATGTTTAACCCCAACCGATTCTGTCGACGCAAATCTGATTAAAGTATTGATATCTCTTCGAAGATTTATTTATTTATTTTTGGCTAATCGATCCCATATCTGTTTTTGTTTGTGTATCTTTGCGGATTCTCTTGGTAAGTTAGTTTTTTGGTGTTGCTTAATACTTAAAAAGGTGTTTGTTCGATTATTTATATTATATTTATTATTGTGTTTGTCCCTATATCTCACCTAACCAGCACGGTCTCTTGCCAGAAAGCTCAACAGTCACAAATCTTGCTTCGACCACGCAGTTTATCAGTGAAGAACTAGATGAGCAAAAACAAGTGGACGTTGTTTACACTGATTTTTCTACCGCTTTTGACCGAATTGATTATGTTATATTGTTAGATAAATTAAGTTCTTTTGGATTCAGTGTTAACTTTTTTGTCTTATTAAGTCTTATTTTATCAATAGAATTAATTATGTTTGTTACAATGGTTTTCACTCTTATGATTTTGTATCAACGTCAGGCGTGCCTCATGGGTCAAATTTAGGTCCTCTTCTTTTTTTAATTTTCATTGATCTTCTGTTTTCTTTCTCTTGCCATGTTTTTGCATATGCCGATGATTTAAAAATCTATTCATCTGTTTCCAGCTTTTTTGATGTATTTAAACTTCAATCAGATATTGATATACTTGTTCGTTGGTGTGATGGTAATAAGTTGAAATGAAATTTTAATAAATGTCACACACTTACTTTTAGTAGAAAAACGCTTGGAATCGATTCAGTTTATGAAATAAATGGTCAGCCGTTAACTAAAACTAACACTTTTAAGGACCTTGGTCTCTTGTTTTTCGCAACATATTGAAGCTGTTACCCTTTCTGCGTCCAGATCTTTAGGCTTCTTAATTAGATCTGTTAGACCTTTTAATGATACAGCACTGTTAAAAACCTTATTTTTTGCATCCGTTGCTAGTAAGGTTGAATATGCTTCGATGATCTGGGCTCCTTACTACGCTAACGCTCGGCAACGGATTGAAAAAATTCTACGACGATTTCTAAAATTTCTTTCATTTCGATGTGACGGTATTTACTCAGTGAGGGGTATTCCCATGATATGCTGCTTTGCAGACATAATATGGAGTCTTTTGAGGGGCGCAGAGCTGTTCATGCTTCGCGTTTTTTATGGAAACTGGTTGACGGACGCATTGATTGCTCTCATTGCTCGTAAAAGTCAGCTTCCATGTTCCACGCATTTCAAGCAGATCGGCTCCTACTTTTTCGGGTCTAACACCAAGGACGAATATGTCATGCAAGGCTCCAATCTCATGCATGTGTACTGCAGCTGAAGAGATCTATGAAGATATATTTTTCAATTTGCTAAATTCAAATTAATTTTTAATTATTTTTGTTTTCCCTTTGTTTAATAGTTTTGCAGTGCAGCTTTACAAGCTTCATTTTGAACTTATACTTGTATTTACTTACTTATATATTTTTAAGTTTGCTCTATAATGGGATTTTTATCTGTTGGGCAAATAAACTATTATTATTATTATTTGTAGGCAAGTTCTGTTCACCTTAAACGACTTTTATTGTTTTCTCTCAATGTTCGGCTACGCAGTTTGCAGGCCCTGCACAGCTCGCAGACATCATGCGGCACGTAGGCCTCATTCAGCCTCAAGCAAATTAAAACCCGTAGGCATCAACCCGCTGAAGGTATTAATTACTTCGTCAACAGGCTTTACCCAGTTATCTGTCGAGACCGAGGGTTGAACATAGCCTCTCAGGACTTCGTATTTTATTGACTGCGTCCACTATCTATTTCGAGTTGTTTGCTGATATAAAATTACATTTAATCGCTGACAATTTATAGCTTCCTATTTTGTTTAAATTTCAACAAATATTAATTTACGCGACGTTTATCATTACTTTTTTCTTGCATTGAAAATTTTGAAACTGAAAAATTCAATTTCGTTTCTTGAGTATAACTTTCACGATTTTATTGGCAATTGATATACTGATTTTATTTTTGAACTGTTGAATTATTGTCAACGTGTATACGTTCATATTTTTAAAACTGTAGTTATTATCTATGTTTGGATGTAATCGATCCCTTGGGTATATCAATTGGTGTCCTCCTGGTGGTCACCTAACATGGTCGTTCTTTTTTTTGGGGGGAGGGGGAATTCTCCCTTCACTATTACACAGATGTAAGATCTAAGACGACACGGAGAATTCGGCGAAAACACACTCGGTACTACGTTAACAAAAATTTCATATTGACACAAAACATTTTTATATTCATTAATGTAACATTCCACCTAAAATTTTTAGTACAGACTTCTCTTTTCTACTATAAAGGATATCATTTTGATAAAATAGAATCAGGATGAAAGGTATCTTCATGAAATTAGTTTCTGTACTGTTAACACATACTTTTTATTAAAATGTTTATCACCATTGGGAGATCTATCAAAATTATTAGTTGTTAAGCGGAATACCGCTTTTTTTATAATTGCCCGGTATACCAAAAACTGTAAAAGCTACATGATACTATTAAGAAAGAACAAGTTGAATAGGTACCATACGTAGACTATTTTATATTCATAACATATTGCTTATTGCTGTAATCTCTAATTGTGCACAAGGTGTGCGGTCTAATTCTAACGATGCAATTTCCATTACTGGGGGACATGTTGTGTAGAATAAGCCGACAAGAACGTTCGTGTGTTGCGGTCGCGGCGCAATATGCCGTTGCATTAGTACGGCATGATAGAGGGCGTTATCTTGCAGACCGATCGGACGCTCGGCGTCGCCACACCACCTTTAAATTAGACTGGAAGCAAATAAACGCGCCCCAATAAATACAATTTGTAGTGCACTAACATAAGAAGACTCGTTCTTTCTCATTATTTTGACGCAGTCGTTTCATGGCTTCGTGAAATTGCCACTTACCCTTAAAATGAAGAAATAAAATTATCTGCTTGAAGGATACACTGTACATCGAAAAAAAAACAAAATAATTTCCTTCTCTGTGACTGAAGTTGAAAATTCATTGATAACCAAATTTTCAATTATCGGATCCTGGGGTGTAACTGCTGGTGGTAAAAGTGACTGTAGTTTCTTTTTATTAACCAAGTGCAATCTGTTCATTTTATGTGCAATGACTTCATGAATGCCATTTAAAAATTGCAGCCAAAAAGTGTGTTCTATGTTGGTCAGGTTCTTAACAAGTTTCAAATGTAGGTTATATTTTTCTAGTCTTAATTTACTATGTTTACTGTACAGGTACTTAATTTCTAAATATAGCCATTATTACATTTTTTTCAGAAATATTATATCGGCAGAAGTTTTACACATTTTTGTACTTAGTTTTTTGAATAGATTGAGTTCCTTTGAATTCTTAGTGTTTTTTTCCAAAATTTATCAACATTCGATTAAATGTAAATGCTAAATATCAACAAGCAATTTTTGCGATATAATATTTGTGAAAAAATGTAAAACTCTTGGTGTTTCCAAATTAATGGTGAATTTGTTAAACAAACCGAAAGGACTTTAATGGGAAATTGTTTATCACCATATCTTGCTAATAATGTAATTTACAAATATCACTCAAAGAAAATTGTAATTATTTTCCAAGAATTTGGTTTAAACATGTAGATGACGTTTTTGCTGTTTTTAATACTAAGGAATGCAGAATAGAAGAGTTTTATTTTTGGATATTTTAAACTATAAACTTCCCAGTATTAAACATGTCTTATATCGCTTAAGTATTTTGCAATTTCTTTTCTACTTAATAGATTCACTTCCCACTTTTAAAAGAATGATACAACAAAGAAGTCAGACGTATGCCCAAAACTTATTCGTAATTGACATACAAGTATTTTTAGTTGTAAAAATTTCTAAGCGAAGGTACATAGGTACATTTAGATTTCTGTTTATTACATGATCAGATGTAAATAGCTTTAATTGACGATAGGTGGTTAGAGATTAAAGATTTTACTGATATTTCCAAAGGTAACTTTTTAGAAATAGTTGATTTATGTTTTGAAACATCTTATTTTGCTTTCAATGATAAATTTTATAAACAGATTTTTGGTACAGCAATGGGTTCTCCTTTATCTCCGGCTTATAATAATAATAAATAATAATTCATTGAGTTTTCTTGATGTAAATATTATCAGACAGAATGATAAATTAATTACTAATTGGTTTCATAAACCTACCTGGTCAGGTAGGTACATAAATTTTCACTCGTACACACCTAAAAATTATAAAATTGCAACTATTATTTCATTAACTGATCGAGCTATTTTACTTTCTGATAAAGTTTTCATTTATGATAACTTAAATTTAATAAAGGAAACTCTTATTCAAAATTCTTATCCAATAAATCTTATTGAATCAGTAATTAAAAATCGTATTAAATACTTACAAAATTCAAATGTCTCTAAAAACATTAGACAAACTTCGAATCATAAATACATATCTTTGCCTTATATTGAACCATTACACAATACATTTAAACACATTTTCAAAAAACATAATTTAATTTTAGCCAGTAAATCTGTGATTAATTTAAATTTAATTTTTTCGAATTTAAAAACCAAAATACCGAAATTAAAACAACCTAACGTGGTTTATGAAATCAAATGTTCAAATTGTAATTGTGTTTATATAGGTGAAACGAGCCAAAATTTAAAAAAACGTTTAGACCAACATAAATATCATATTCAAAAAAATAATCAAAATCATTCAATGCTTGTAGAGCATTCATTAGTAAATAATCATAATTTTGATTTTGATAATACTGACATTTTGTACAGTGAATCTAATAGTTTTAAAAGACGTTTCATAGAAATGTGTAAAATTAAAATGTCTGGAAATTCTATTAATAAACGTACGGACTTTGAAAATTTAAATGACATATTTTGTAGTTTTCTGGACTCTTTAAACAAGATATAGATCTGTCAATTAATTAATTATATATATATAAAAAAAAAAAAAAAAAAAAAAAAAAAATAGCTTTAATTAGTTCTCGTTACTTTTTTTCCGAACAACTCGTAGTTTAGTTTAAAAATCATGTTACCTTTTCGTTTCTCTTGACGACTTGTTTCTCTTGACAACTTGTTTATTTACTTTTTTTCACTCCTGACGAAGCTATAAATCTATAGCGAAACGTTGAGTGTGTTTCCCTTCATTTTTCTGTCCGGTTTGAGATTAAAAAAACTTTGTAATTAAATAGCTTTAGTTTAATTTCCTGTGTCATTTTTGTTATGTGATTTATCATATGATATTGATTGTGAGATGAATTAGCTTCTAAGCCTTGTAAAACTCCAAGGGCTGAACAGCCTTCAGTATATAAAGGGTGTTCTTTTACTGTGTGCAAATAAAAAAACCTCAGTATAAGTACATGAAATGCTACGTACTGTGCGTATTTTCCGGTGGTTACCGTACTGTAGCCAAAAAATTTTGGAGGTCCCACTTGTTTGGAACCGTTGATATGTGCGAGAGAAAAATACTTGCAAGATCGCAACGCCTTCCTACACACCGACCCGCGCATTTCCTCAGTGAAACCCATTTCATAGCCATTCGTAATAATAATCACCGACATCGTTTATTATTTAAAATTTTAATTCACTGAGCGAAGTAATACTTTTTATGATATCATCTATCGACGAATAAGTTTAAAATGTATGCATCAATTAGGCAAGTGCGTTGAAAATGTTCCTTCTTCACCCTTTTACGTAAATAAACTTTTACTGTAATCTCTCTGCTAGCTATGAAAATATTACTACTTACGGTCCATGAAAAAAAAGTAATTTTTTATGTCTATTAAGAATAATATGGAATTAGAAATTACAATTTGTTTGTACCTCGCTTTTAATTTGTTCGGCAATTACGAACCGTAGCTTCTTGAATTGCACTAGATTTTAATTTAATAATACATAAACTTGTAATTACGATCAGCTGTGATCGGAGCGGCTGGGTTACGTCGATCGTGTTTAAGAGCAAGTAACGCACTAACTCTGGCCTACCTCGGCTACGGGTCTTAATTGAAGCGGCGGCCACGTTCCACTTTTAGCTATGCCAGCAGTTCTCAAACGGTTTAGTGAAAATCTGCCACTGCATTTTTCTCGAAAACTATTAAATTTGTGTTAAGAACATATGAGTTCAATCGTTGCCATTTATGGTGATATATTACAAGTTTAAATATTTGCACACAGTAAAAGAACACCATACATTGTTTTGAATTAACGTAATTTTCCTAAAGTTATTAATACCTAGCACCATATGAATGAAAGAAAAATGGTAAGTATCGACGAATATGATATGATATATGACGAATAAATTTAGTGTTCATTTAACATTTATTACATATAACGGACAATTAGTATTTATTTGTCTACATTTCTATAATCTTTGAGTTTAATACAAATATCGTTCCTTAGTTATTAATTTTCTTTAAGACAGAAAGCATAAAACAATACTATATGGTCGATCGAATGGTATATTGTGAATAAAAAGAAAAGTAAGACAAGTTCTCAAGTTGAATTGCTGGAAATATAACTAGAAGTGCACACATTGGCTACTCACATGTTCATACGTTTCAATTTTCTTGATTATTCATTTTAGAGGAACCGCACCTCAACTAATCCGTTATTCAACGAAACTATTTTTAAGTATTACTTTGGGACTCTGGGTCAGACCATTTCTACAAATTAAAAGAAATCATTTGCTAAATTTTAAAAATGAAGGAACTTGTTTTTAAAATGACGGAGAAAAGACTCTTGTTTAAATATTAAACACAATTCAGATTTCTTTTTATTGAAGTTAAATTGGGCTTGCGTAAGACTTCTAGAAGTTGTAATAAAAAAAATATTACTATTTATAATGTTATTTTTACAGGTTATAAAAATACAGAAATACAAAAACAAATTTTTAAAATTAATTAATTAAATTTTTATACAGTTTGTCCACGGATAGGTGTTACAAGAGGAAAAACGTTTTTATTACTAATTTCTCCGAAACAAACTTACTTTTCCTACATTTAATACTTATATTCACAAATGTTCACATTTTTGGACTTTTCTGATATATTTTTTTTTTAATCGGACAAGTATACACAAAGACTTGACATATTTGTCATTTCCATTTCATCGTTAAACTTTCGAAGCTTTTCAATACCACATTTCTTTAATTAATTTATCTGTAATGACTGGTTCGTTTCATGATATCTTAAAATGTGTGGTATTCCCCTGTTCAAAAAAGGTGAAATAACAAACATTGAAAATTACAGACCTATTGCTTTATTAAGTATATTCTCTAAGATCTTTAAATAAGTAGTGTTTAACCATTTGAAGGAATTTTTAAATAAGTTTAATATACTAGCTAAGTCTCAACACGGCTTTATTGGTGACAAATCCACCGAAACGGCATCTTTTGCGTTCTTAGATTTTATCTACACCGAAATCGACAAAAAGAAACATGTTGCGGCTCTCTTTCATGATTTATCTCGTGTATTTGACACAATCGAACCAGTTTCTTAATTGACAAGTTAGATAAATTAGGTATTAGAGGTAGTTTACAGGACTGGATAGCGTCGTTTCTACATCACCGTCAGTTTGTTGTCATAGTCGGTGTTGCCCTCTCTGATAACTTTAACATTGGTATGGGTGTCGCTCTGGAGTGTGTGATCGGTCCTGTACTTTTCATATTATTTGTTAATGATTTACCACTTTTTCTTACCTCCGCTGGCATTGTCACCAATTTTGCTGACGACACGTCTATTTGTATATCCGCTGACACTCACATAAAATTGCAACAAAAAATAAAATCTGTAACGGAAGAATTTGAACCGTAGTGCTATTGTAACAAGCTTGTTCTCAATACCCAAAAAACTGTTTTCTTCATTTTGGTCCTAAAATTGATTTTATATTTCCCTCTGACACAAAGTATTTGGGGTGCTCTACACGTATTGATAGCAAGTTGCGGTGGGACAAACAAATTGATTACATTTGTACTAAAATAAAGTGCTTTTTACGCAATATTACAATTAAAGTCTTTATTGAACATTCATGCTCAGATCCAAGTTTATTACGCACTTGCTCAATGTCATTTACAATATGTTTTCCTATGGATAAGAGCAATGGAGTACGTCGCGTTCTTTTACAGCAAAAACGTTTAATACGCCTCATGTTTAATTTCAAAAATCGTGTTTCATGTAAACCAATTTTTAAAGAAATGGGCATTCTACTTTTCAAATAAGGCAAAAATTATTATAAAGAATAAAAATTTTCTGAGAAATCCGTAATAAAAAAATTTTTCCTCTTGTATCACCTATCCAAGGACACACTGAATATTAGGGATTTCACAATTTTATTAATTAAAATTAATTGTATTAATTGTAATATTGATGTATTATTTCAGAAATGTGTTCTAAAATTACCAGATATTGCAGGACAGATGATGTAGATGTATTGCTGCGCTATAGCTGACACCGACGAAGCTCGAGGAGCTTTTGCATGCCGGTTTACAATTAGCCGTATTACAGAGAGAATTATTGTAAGCTAAATTTAATTATTTCCGAGTGCTCTCACTGCCCATACAAACTCTCGCACCCCGATATCAACAACACTTGTTCCATTACAATAACGTGTTTTCATGCTTTGCAAGAGGAGTATTTTGACGAGGGATTTAGTTAAACTAAAATTTGAGTAGCAAAATAGTTAGTTTGTCTAAACAAGCATAGGTACAGAAGATGAAAACGAAGTTATATTATGAAATAAGAATATTGGCACAAAACTTGAGTTTTTGTGAAATTTATTCTAACTTCCTTATTTATATGCATCTTAAAATAAGCGGTCAGGCGAGCTGAGAAAATTCCAAAGAAAAGTCTTCGTGCGGAATTGAAATGCCCTGTATGAGATAATACGCCGTTTGTTATCTACTTCTCAGAAAACAAGGCTCTTAGATCCTCCGGAGCGAAGGTCTCCTCGTTACCTAAAATATACTCTCTCTAAGACCCCGTCCTATAACCCGGTTTTCTTTGTATACGTTAACGTAATAATACGGAACAGAAGAATAATGGGACGAGGCAAAAGACGGACGACTTTAGAAAAATGTAATAAATTGAGGACATCTTACGCTAACAAAAGCGAGCCATTATAATAGGATTTAATGTTTAAATATATTTGGGTTTCGTTTTTAACCAAATTGTTCTTATTTAGTGTGTGCGGCGTGCTACAAAAGGTTCTTTCGGTTTGCTTTGTTCCTGAAAGGAATTCATTTATCATTACTTACATGGAAAATGTGAGAAAAAGAAAGAGTATTTGTAAGGTAATCCTCAAAGCTATTCATTTGATATCGCTTTTTTATTCTTTGTGCTCGAGCGAATCATTTCAGAAGTTCTTAAATATCATAAGACTTAAGGAAAAAAGAAATTTATAAACATGACTTTCAGCTTTGAAAAAAGTTGATGACAATGCCTAGTAAAAGAGCTTAAACTTTTTTAATATTTAAGTTCAAAATAATCGCTTTTAACTGAATTGAAATGAAATAATTCAATTATTTTCACTTGCCGAGTACGGTATTATAATCAATAAACGAAGTACGTACGATGCTTCACTACTAACACACGAAGGATTTCACACATTTTCTTTGGAAAATTTCAGTACATGAAAAAATGTGTAGCGGCCAAGAAAAAAAATCCTTCAATCCCTCTCATATTTAATTTTTAGTGTAACTCAAACAAACTGTCAAGAGCAAGCACTCAACAAAGTTGTACACTTGATAACGCTTTTAAAATCATGGGTTTACTGGTTTCCAACCGATCAGAAACTGTTACTGGAACAAACTTTTCATGATCAGTGTTAGATATTGCTCACGTAAACAGTTGGCAGACTTGGAAAATCTGTATTATATTATAAAACTAACTGTAATAACTTTATAAAAACTCTAATGAGACTTCAATATGAATTTTAAGAGGTTAGCCACAACATCGCGTGGGTAATTTACAATTTTTTGAACTAAATAAATTTAATTAAGCGAACCGCACACTCATAAACATTCAGCGGCAAACTTTTAAAATAGTTCTCAGGGTCATCTCCTCTCAATCGCTAAAAGATACACGAATTTGTCAACTGGTATCATTTTAACTGAATGTTGTAGTACATATTACAACAAAAATAGTTATTATTTAATAGAACCCTACCCGTTCATTAATAAAGAGGTTATCGATTCACGACAAATCTCTATAAGATCATCGACCCCCCAGTCGACACTACCAATTTTTGGTTAACCCCAACGGTCGATATTGAACCTTGGCAATTGATCTACTTTTGCCAATTTTGCGTTTTTAATGGTGTTTTTTTAAATAGGTTTACAACTCTTGAAAGGTCTGATTCATTTCCAGTTCAATGGCATTTTGCTGGTCTAAATCAAGAAGTTTCCAACCTCATCGATAATTCAGCAACTATCTCACACGATAAGCTCGATAAGTTTTCCATTTCCACCCAACAAGACATTCGCTATTGGTTTATGCATATTAAATTTTGCAGTATGTTAATGAGGTCGCAAATTGCTACACACTCGAAAATTCGAAACTCACGCGAACTATTGCAAATCGGAGCGGTATTCCGTCAACGGCTGCAAGCGTCAAACAGAGTACGCCTTATTTAGACAATAAATTAAACCCCAAACTACCACACCTTTCGGATCGAATAGCTAAAATCCGCAACCATTGTCTAGCCGAGCCGTACGAGATGCTTATACAAACTTCATAAAACTTTCTTCGGAAAGTCTCTACAACTACCTATAAACTAGAAGTTTGCCGTACTTACTTAGGAAACTAATTAACCTGAAATAATCTATTAAGTGAAGTTTAGATTTTAATCCCCAAGCTATAAATCTATTAAGCTGGCAGGGGAAAAAATTCTTTACTTTTAAGTGGAAGCAACTTCAAGAGTATATGAATGAATTTAAACCGAATGCATTGTACGCTAGAGAAGTTTGTTATAATTTATAAGAATGGTAAGCGTTTAATTATCTAGATGCAATTCCATCTTGGAGACATAAGGTACCTCTGATTTTGCAGTTCACACAAATCTTAAAAAGCAGTAAGTTTCATCAATTAGTCTTCAATGTATATTTAACAAACTTTTCCCTCAGATGTTTTCCTCTGTCATTTACACTATTATGTTGCTTTTCTTATTAGACTTTAAATAGTCTAATTCTTGCTTTTCGAATTGCAGCTTACTTATTTTTCTTGCCATTTCATTGTTTCTTTTTCGCTTAATGAAACTTTTCTTTAACCCTAGAAGGGAATGGAAACACACGTCTTCTCCATTTAATAAACTACTCAAAACAATTAAGGGTTCACATTTTTAAACGACTGTACATATCGGAAATTGGACTTTACCTTTATAAAAATTAGTAATTTCAAAACACAAAGTTTTTATGAACAGTGGTTTTAAGTTTGCAACGTATACATCAACTTTTGTAATAAAAATTAAAAATTAACGAAGAACAAACCAAATGGAAACAGAAAAAAGTCATGAAATTGTTTTGTTCTCAATGTTATCACATTATTTTTTTGATTTTTTTAATTTTTAATAACGGCTTGGGCATTTTCTGGCTTCAATTAAGGCTGCATAGCGTCTTGACATATTCCATGTTAATCTTCGGATCGTATCTTTTGGAATTTGCTTCCATCCTTGCAAAAGAGCATTTTTTAGCTCCCAGAGTGTAAGAGGTGCGTTTTACCGATTTCAAACTCATCTACCCAACTGTTCCAAGAATGTTCAGTCATTTCTTATAACAACAATATCAGTTTGTTGTCGATCGAAATACCGCCACAGATCATTGCTGAAACACCACTAAACGAGATCCTTTCTTGAGTTCTATTGGAAAGATCTAGTCGTCGCCGTACTCGAATTCGTCCGTAATTTGAACATACTGCAAACCTAGACTTGTCAGTAAACAAAACGTTTCTACAATAGCGTATCTGCTAATTATGGTGTTCTTTATTGAATTGCATTCACACTTTCCGCTGATTTCTGGTTAAACGCGTTATTTTGTCTGCTGGACGTCTGACCCTTAGGTTAGCTTCTCGAGGTCGGCTCCTCATTGTTTGATTGGAAATTTGTCGAATTGTAGCCCAAAAAAGATCATTTTGTAAGGTACGCGATGTGCTGGTATGCTTCCGAAGAGCATGCAAACGTAAAAATCGATCGTCTAAAAGAGTGATTGCACTCTGATGTTCTTGTGTCGCTTTCGCATTGACTTGTTTGGCGACACATCGCTGTATCCTGCTTTCTTGCAGAAGTGTAACAGTCCCACTGATATCTGTTGGTGTGAAATGACTTCGTACACCTTGTTGAGCTAGCACATTGCGTCGCATGGCAGTTGAAGTGTTATATCATATTAAAGAAAAGAAATTGCAAGTTGAATCTCAGCGAATACCACATTTATTTTTACCAATATCACTTCAACTACCGTGCCTTCAATTGAATTCTTCATTAAAGTTGGCTATGATTTCACTGTTTTTTTTCTCCTAAGATTTGCAGCATTGATAGCTGTTCTATTATTTAATTAAACAAATGTCAAATTGACATTTCGGGTTCGGAATCGAATGGAACACTCTCCCAAGAAATCTATTGCGAATCTTCCACAAGAAGTTCAGCTATCAGTGGAAACATGTCACGCTATTCTTAAAAAAGACTTAAAGCTTTATCCATATAAGATTCAAGCAGTCCACGAACTCAGGCCAGTAGATTTTCACAGAAGAACAGAATATTGTCAGTGGTTTCTTGATAACTTAAACAACGACGACATTCTTGACAAGTGTTTCTTTTCCGATGAGGCCTGGTTTCATCTCTCAGGGTATTTAAATAAACAGAATATGAGAATATGGTGTAATATGGCAGAAAATCCCCATGAATTTGTGGAAACTCCATTACATCCATTAAAAATTGGTGTTTAGCTAGCAGTGTCAAGAAGGCGTATCATCGGACGAATATTTTTTAACGACTCAGTAACTGCTGAAAGATACCGAAATGAGTTATTAGAACCTTTCATTAATCAACTACATGATGATGAACTTACAGAAGGGTTTTTTTCAGCAAGACAATACCACTGCCCATACAGCTCATCAAACAATGACTTTCCTGCAGCAGTTTTTCGATAATCGGATTATGAATTTTCCTGCAAGATCTCCGGATGTCACAATTATGGATTACTTCATATATCCGCACATGAAAAACACAGTTTTTAGAACTACGCGTCACACAATCGAAGAACTTCGTGCGGGCATTACAGATGTGTGTGCTAATATAACCCCCGAACACTTAGCAAACGGGTTTAAAATATGAAACGCAGAATACGCTTATGTATTCAAGCTGAAGGAGAGCACTTTGAGCATCTACTTTAAACTTTAATGTTGTATTCTTATTTGATGTTATGATCAGTACTGACAGTTAATGACAGCTGTTTTATCTAGAATTGTGTCGCCAACTTCATAAAAAAATCACAGCTTACTTTAATAAGGAATTCAATTGAAGGCACGGTATCTCTCTTTCATAATAAAGAGGTCCTACGACAGCTGAAATTTTTCTGAGTAACAGAGAAAGTTCAAGCAATAATGGATTAGCCGTCCTCGGAGAAGAAAGAAATAGATTCTGATCTTATCATTAGAACTGGTATAAGCCTGTAAAGGCTGTGGCAGACCATGGCGCGGCGTGGCGAAGCCATGCAATTGGATACGTTGGGTAGCTTTTCCGCGCTTCGCCTAAGTGTGCATCCCTCTTATAAGAATACAGCAAATGAAGTCTTTATCGCCGCGCTTCGCTGCGCTATGTATGCTTTTGCATTACTTTGCAACTATTAGTCATCTCAATAAATAAATAATTTTCCTTTTTATGTTTTTAATGTTATCAAAAGCAAATGCGATTAAATTCCAAATGGTTTACGAATTGATTACGTAATTAAAATTCTATCCCGTACTCGAGGCGAAGCCCCTTTACCAGTTCGGAGTAAATTAAAATAAGCTTGTTCCGTTTCCTTGTTTGTATTTATCTTTCGCCAGAGAAGGATCTGAAAAGCGGATGGAAGAGAATACCTCAACTAAGGACACGCATCCATCCAGATTCATACGCTGATGTATTCGGATTCACTTATGTTTCCCCCACAGGAAAAAAAAGGAAGAAAAATTTAGCGTCTGCCGTATATCAATTTTTCATCGCGCGCCCTTAAAATAAACAAACGCTGCGACGTTTTTTGCTTCTTTCTTTTTTTTCCAAAATCAACGCGCCGCGCGCCGTCGCCCTGATTTTCATGCGCCTCTCGACAATAACGTTTTATGTTTGACGCCTGAAATATTTTCAGGAGTTTTCGAGGGATAGCGCGAATTTCTCGTTGTTTGCTCTTGCACAGATCATTGGTCGGACCGTTTGTTTGCTTGTTTTTCCATTCTCTGCGTATCCCATTTTTCAGGTACAGCCCGATTTCTTTTTATAGAAATAACCCCACACATTTTAGAGATCAGTGATTTTTGATGTAAATTATTTATAGTGTCCTTTGCATACATTCTTCCGATTGAAAAAGACAATAATCAAATTGAGTTTTTTTTTCCTAATAAAGTCTCCTTATTAAGTAATTGTTTTGAAAACGTTGAGCAAATAATAAATTCTTACTCAGAGTTCGTAGGAAGATTTATTTTATGGCGTTCGAAAAGCGAAGACTGGGTAGCAAAATAAAAGGCAAATGCGAATGGAGGGTGCTTGCAAGTGAATGTGAACTTATATCAGCATTGCAATGTGGGGTCAGCGAAAAAGGGTGTAATAAACGCTCAACAACGGTACAAATAAACGGGAGTGCACGACGACTTTGGTGCCCGAGGAACTCTCTTCATTTTAAATTCTAGTGAGCGCTGAAAGAACCGGTTGCTTTCCGTAGGTATGGTATGGCCACTCACTTTAAACAGAAATTAAACGCAAATATGTGTTTTATTGCAGTCTTATTTCCCGCTGGATGAAACTGTCGGAAACTTAATGATGTAATTCAGTACGTGTACACGTTTCTTTTTTCTTTTAATTAAATTGTAACCAGTTGTATCTTTTTTTCAAACTTCTAATCTAGCATCAGAGATAAAGTTTTTATTCTATTTGATATTTTTGCTTGAATTTTACAAGACCCAATTCTAAAACATCTTTCAAGAGAAATATACAGTAGGACCTCTTTACTCCAAACTAATAATTGCACTGGCTGATTCGGATTTTCGAAATGTTCGGATTATCGGAAAAAGGACAGAAAATATCCATTTTACTAATTATCCTACGAATTTCAATATTTTCACAACAAAAAGTTCTTTGTTTTCCAATCAAAAACTAACTGTAGAAACCCACCACATTCTTTCATTTATCGACTAATTAACATGTTTCCTGTTAGAAGTCGTATCCATTCTAAATTGAAATCCAAGTTCAACTCGTCAAAAGACTGAACGTTTCACGAACTAATGAACTGTCTTTCGTTTTCGTCGATCACGTAATCACTTTCCTACTGGCGTGGGAAGCATTAGCAAAATCTTCAAAAAATATGTTCAAGTGTTTTCAACTTTTTTTTTAGCAATTTTAAGACGCATGCATTAGCTCAATCTACTGTATCTGTTCGTGTAGTTGTTTTAAAAGTTAACTTTTCTTCACATTTTTAACAATTTACGTCAAATATGCATACTTCATACTCTCTCTTTAATCCCAAATTCTCCAAATCTCCAAAGCAAGAAAAGCAGCTTTAACAGAGCAGCTCTTAGAAAACATGAAACCAAGGAATTTCCTCATTTAATGTGGGGGGAATCATTTCCCCATTCGAATTAAAGAGATGTTGTTCGTATTGTGGGTTCGAGGTTCCGCTATTACTGGAGGTTCGGATTAGAACGTGTTCGGAATAAGAAGATTGTACAGTGTATAGCTCTTAAACTAAGAATGTAGAATTTTTTAAAATTCGTATCTTTAAAATCTCGGTTGTAATTATAAATGAAATATAAAATTGGATCTTTTTTGTTCTATATGCGTACATTTTCACTTATAATGACGTTGGATACTCTAGAGTGTTTTAATAAACGTTTATAGTTCAGTAATCTGTCTTCTTAGATTAAAAACTTTCCACAGTAAAGAAATTCCTAATAAATACGTAGAATTAACGACATTACGCTGGTGAAAATCCGTATTTTTTTTAATTTTCCTAAAGATGTCATGGGTCTAAAGGCCATAAAATAAAAGGCATGTAAACGAAAAACCTTCAAATTAACTACGGTGTGTACTAGAATTCTTTATGCTTTGTGAACCTGCTGGGTTACTTTAAACAACTTTCACCAAGCAGATGAACCATTCTTTTCCCGATAAACTGAAAGGTAATTTGAAACTCCAGTCTGTCCTACCCTGTTTTATACGATTTCTTTGTTTCAGCAGAGGAATTCGTTTTTCGTTTCCGCTTTCTCCTTTTGGGCTTTTCTTCTGACTCTGTTATATTTTTCATCGATCCTTTTCCATCGCTTATCGTATCCCAGAGGCGAATCAAGTGCAACTAAGGTCAAATACGACAGGGCATCGCTAAGGTCACGAATGTCCGATTGTTGGCCACCATCGACACTTTTTTCTAAAAGTGAAAAATAAGAAATTGGTGAATTACGAACCTTTAAACCTCAATTACTCCAAAACGGTCGAGTTTATCGAACTGCAATAAGAGAACCTTTTTTATGCCAAGTAATGTAAAGAATATTTCACAAATTTTTGACGAAATATGCAAAATAAAAAGTTAGGAATAAAATACTGAAAGCTACCCCTACAAAACTACCCTTTAAAAAGGATGGAGGTTCTGACAAATATATTTCACCCCTTTTCAGAGGTTATAACTCCCTTATTATTCAATTTTGGTAAAGATATTACATAAAATGGTGACCTTATTTTTTGATGTTCTATTTACCCTAAAAATATCGGGAGGCAGTCCTGAATCACGGTGTATACAGGGTGGGCCAATAGTGCGTATTCGGTAGATAACGCCTACATTAATGCAGATTTTTAAAATTGGTTGTCGCTATTACTTACCTATGGTATAGATGCATGATTTAAAATTAATAATGGTTTTTGAGATATTGACATTTAAATGTAAAAAAACGTTATTATTTGATGTTTTATAGATTAAAATGTTTATTAAAATTTTACAGTAGAGCAGAAGCTCTAATACACACAGCAAGACGTCAAATTCGAAAATTCATAAAACAGCATTTATTCCATCTTCCAATGGAATATTTTGTCTATAATTTGGTTGATTTTAATTTAAAAAACTGTATTGAGGCTGTTACTACTTTTTAGTCTGTTAAAAATTTACATTTATTTGATCTGTAACATAAAAAAAACCGTATGCATACTTTTATTTAATACCACCATAGCTTCAAGCTTTCTTGTTTGTCGTGGAGGCGTAATAGTTGATCATTGTGATCATTAATTGTGACTGCAACCCACTTACTACATGTTTACTTTTTTCGCCCTACAAACAAGGGAACGTACAATCACCGAACAATAACCGACAGATAAAAATTCCATCTTTCGCGTGGAACATACATTGGCATTGAGGATCGAATCCACACCTGAAGCTGCCCCTCCCCCTCCAAGTGTCAGTTCCGTTGCCAGCAAAACTAATAACTCAGTTATGCTTAAAATTTTTATTTTAATTTTATCAACACTGATTATTTTAAATAAGATAACACCCAATAAGAATAACAATTCCAATAAAGATACCAATAAAAATTACAGTAATAATCCAAATAACAGTTAATGTAAATGTGAATCAATCTCCTTGTTATATAAAACAATTTTGTGAAGAGCGCCACGGTTATCATTTTGAAAATTTTCTATATTGTTAATAATGTTAAAACAATTGTTATTATTATTATTATTGTTATAATTTTGCAGCTATTTTCATTGGTATTGTTATTGTCGTTGGTTGCGTTCCTTAACGTTACTTAAAATATTCAAGCAGTGTTAGTAAAATAAAACTTAAGTGTGCATACCATCTATAATGTCATAAATTAAATGAGTGTTATTTTTAACAGACTAAAAACAGACTCAATACTAAATAATGTTGCTTGGAATCTTTGACTAAATATTCCATAGAAAGATGGAATAAATGGTGTTTTATTAATTTACAAATTTCACATCTTACTGTGTGTAGGCATAGAATTTCTTTTTTGTAAAAGATGAATACAAATATCGCAATATTAGGTTAATTGAGAAACAGTAAATGATTTGTATTTAGAATTTGGTGTTTTTTCATGTGCTAATAAAAAGCACAGGGTGTTGTTCCATTAAAGAAAACTTTACATATGCAAGTATTTTGAGAATGCAATACGCAATTGTTTCTTTGATATCACCACTGCAATCCTGATTAAAGACAGTCCATTTTTGTGGAACAAGAAGAGTAATTTGAGTTTCTAAATATGGCAACGTTACAATTTCTCAATCTATGGCTCTTATTACAATTTTTCAATTTGTGGATTTTATATCTAAAAATTAAGAAAAGTGATAAATAAAGCCAGAAGTGGAAATACAATCCCATAATAGTAGTAATAGAGTAATGAAGAGTTTCATTATGGGACTAAAGGAAGCTTTTAAACTTAAAGACGTAAACGCACGTTTGCTTTTGGTCTCTTTAATTCTACTGACTTTACTCTAAGCTAGAACAGTTTCTTAATCTAACTGAAGTAAAAACGCTAATATTGAGTTCCGACATCAGACAAAACCCATCATATTTAATATGTCTATTAAATAAAATCAAAGAAGTTTCTTTAGAAAGTCGATGTTTACGCTAGGAAATTCACTTGGCAGTCCGCGAGAAAACGAGCGGATTAAGGGGCTCCACCAAAGAAACTGTTTACGTTTAATATAACGAACACATCTGCAAAGAAACCGACGAGACGTAAATAAATAAGTAGGCGAGGAGAATTGCCTGAGGAACGCTATCGCAGCCAGAAGGGGTTCATAAAAATTTCCATCGCATATAATTTCCCGTGACTCTTAATCGCGTTCCAGAAATTCGTTTTAAAAGCCTTGACAAATCAAAGAACGTCGCGAAGAAAGAGAATTATCCCGGCATTTTGAAAGGACGAATAATTAATCTGCCTTAGACCTTTTAATCCGGAGTTTCGTTTCGTTCCGGTCTGAACTTTGAACCATGGTTTTTATGCGATGTTAAATATAATGAGAATATTTTATGGATCCTTAACTGCGTTCGGAACAGTCACTTCAGTGATTGCAAATATGAACGCTACTGGAAATTTATGTTATTGCAAGATGAATTATACTTTTATACAGACTCAAGGTAATAAAAACATCAATCTAGATAAGAACGAAGAACTAATCCGTACACGTATGGAAAGAATTATTTATAATATCAGATAATTTATTTAACATTCATTCATTCTTGACGCACCAGTAAGGATCAGTAATTTCCTATTTAATTAACTTTAACTGTTGGTTGATTATTTTCAATAAAAACAGTTGTCTCTCTCTATTATAACCACTGATTAATGTCAATGCAGATGCGAAACTTACAAGTTGAAACAGCTTCTTACTAAGACGACTTAATTGAAAATAATCAAATCCACAATCGAATTGATCATTTTAAGATAAGCTTTCCTGGTAAACACTTGTTTCAATTGGCAAGTTTCGCAACTTGGGGAATAAGCCGATAATAATAAGGTTTTGAAAAATATATGTATATCTTTTTTAACTTTTAACATGATTTATATTTTCTTTGAAATAAATAAGTAGACGCGTCCACTGTTTTGTTGGTTGTTATGTAGAATTGCAATAAATTAGACGTTCAAATCTAAATAATCCAGAATTCAGGTGGAATTCTCAAACTAAAATTGAAAATTCATATCTGCAAAGTGCAAGAAACGTCGACCATTAGCATAATTAAAGCGCTCACATTAACATTTTAATAAACGTATAAGAAACAGGTGTATTTACATACTGAAATTAAACTCGCGAGCGCATCTAAATTCCATCCGGCGCAAAATAAAAGATTTATCTTCAGCGAGAAATTACAATTTCCTCTGCGCCACTACGAGTTATGTCGCCACTATCAGATTTGAAACAACGCTTAGTTAAAGTTCCTGTTCCATTTAGTCTAACAATGATGAAAAACCTGGCTCGAAATGAATTTGGCCCACATGCATATGTGTAACTTGACGTTTGACAGACGCATCCAGCGAAATTTAGACAGAATTCACGATAGGTGATCGATTTATGTATATAAATGCTTAGTTTATACGCTCCAGTTAAAAGATAACAGTACAGCAATGGACAAACCTTATCATATTCGAATATTTGCTAGTTACAAATTGTGCTGGATTGTTTAGTTCACTTTTAAATTTTATGAATGAATGAAACGATCTCAGTATCTACAAAATTTAATCGATGCAAAATTCTAAAGTTCTACTCATTTGTGAATTTTCCCTAATGTTTGCTTAGTGCCACGCGTGTAAAATGCTAAACAGAGGTGTTCTAATAGTGTATCAAAGAACAAATTTAAGACATGCTTTTAGCACACGCGTCCAGTTTTAGAAAATGAGTCGAAGACGAGTTCTCTAAATAGACTGGTGCGCCAATATATCTTATGAAACTTGTACTTTATACTAAAGTAGTAAAGGAGACTGTGGTTTAAGAGATAATTGAAATTAACTTCCGCCTACAATAAGTTTTATATCCGTAGATACGTATTTCGGCAGCTAAGCTGCCATCTTCAGTACGCTACCAACTTAAAAGCACCAAGAAAGATTTAAAACCACCTAATCACACTGATAAAACCATAAAAATGTTAAAGCTAACCTAATCATCCTAAAAGATATATATGTCTAAATGTAAGTAAATATAAATTGATATGTAAAAATTTTAAGTAAACTGTATATGTTTATGTTAATGTATAAATCGGGAAAAAAAAATTAACTGTCAGAAAACCTTACAAACAAGAGCTAACCAAACAACACGGAAATGCGGAAATAAACAGTCCAAAGATGCGAAAAAACTTCTTATTCTAACGAATAAATAAGTATATATTCCCTGTTACTTGATACCTAAAGATAAACTATATGTGTTATGTATAAATCGAAAAAAAAATTAACTGCAGTGTAGCGACATCTAGCGGATGAGTTCTGACATAACAAGTACGACATCTAGCGGCCAATTTTTGACTTATCTAGAAAATAATAATGATAATAATCATAATAATCATATATATCTAAATACGGACCGTCAAATAACAACCTACAAATTAGAGTAAATCAAATAATACGGAATTAAATCCGTTGTCTGAATTCATTAAATTGTTTTTATTTTTCCGATTAAAAATACTTTCGTAAGCATTTAATTCCCTATTATTTAAAACTTCCTTAATGAGTTTTAAATTATCCTTGATAATATTGTGTCCTGTATTGTAAATATGTTGTGCAACACTTGATTTCTCAAACCTATTGTACCTGTAGTGACTTAAATGTTCTTTAAAACGTGTTAATATATTTCTTTTTGTTTGTCCTATATATTTACTGGTACATTCGTTACACTTAATTTCATAAATTCCAGATTTCTGTTCAACATCAACTTTATCTTTCGGGTTTCCCAATAAATTCTTTATGGTATTGTTGGTTGAAAAACCTAATCGTAAGTTTTGGGTTTTAAAAATATGTTTTAAACCTTTGGTGCAAAACGGATCGAAAGGCATTTTAACAAATTTTCCTAGAGATGAAGTTGCCGTTAAAGTGCTAGAATTTTGGACCTGTTTCCTATAGCTAATCTTCCTAATCACATTATCTACTATTTATATTTTATACTACTTTTTTCTATTCACTTTCTTAGATAAGAAAAAGAGTTTTAAAAATCTGCCTTGTTTTGAATTTAATACAGAAAAATTTTCTTCTGTTGATGACGGTTGGTGACATTGGTTGACGTTTATAATAATTTCATATAAACAGTAATTATAATGTGAAACTATTTTATATTATTTATCCACATTTTCAGAGAAAGAATTGGCTATTCTGTATCGAGTACGCTAAATTTAAAGGTCTGTTGCTACGGTCACAACCAATGAAAAAGCTTTATGATTGGTTATTACCATAGCAACAGTCTTTTAAATTTAACGTACTCGATACAGAATAGCTCCTATTACACTGCAGATTTACCGACGAGACTGTGAATCGGCACGTGGGTAAAGTAGAAATAGTCTGCGAATAAAAATTTATAGGATGGCAAACGATATGGTCTAAGCTACAAGAGGATACGTTGGTTATATGGCAGAATACGATGAAAAGGAACCTTTCAGTAGTGGTAGTAGTATATTGAAAGGTTTAAATAATTTGCTACAGTAAATGATATAAAAGAGGATAAAAAGTTCCATCATTGTTAACCGTTGTTGGTCCTAAATGTTACGATATCCTACGCAATAGTTTATTACCTAAGGTACCATCAGGCAAGAGTTACGACATGCTAAAAACGACTTTAGCAAGTGTGTACTTGCTGAGAGGTATCGGTTCCATAAGAGGATGCAAAAGCCAGAGAAATCAATTACACAGTTCTGCGTCGAATTAAAAAGCTTGACTCAGCCATGTACAGTGTGACTACGCGAGAATTCCTACCTCCTTTATCTCTTTTAATACAGGGAAAAATGTTTAATACAAAACTTATAGGGACTAATTCAAAGCTTCTCTGTATGCTCACAGAAAAACAATTGATTGTCGGATAAGTGAGATGTAAACTAAACTTAAATTACTTTTAATGAAGCAGCCTGTATATTATTACGTTTTTCGATTCTAAATTAAATTCTAATGAGACTACATATACCGGGTGGAAAGTTTCAAACCCGAATATTACAAACATGTATTGAAAACTAAGGGTGTGTCAACTAAAAATCCGGAATGCTTTTATCATTTAGCTATTTTCTAAATACCGTTAGCCTTGACAAAAAAATTGTGTCATTTGTCTATGTCAACTTAACAAATGTCAAAACAAGCGTTGTGGTGTTTCTAACTTGTGTACGTGACAAGATGAAGACGTTGAAAGAGAATTCTCGCAGAAAACTCATTGGCGAATTTTATATAGACCATAGAGGGCAAGGGAAATTATACACCGTGAATCATTTCAAAACAATGGGAATTCCGCAAAGTAGTATATATGATATTATAAAACGAGTAGAGAATGAAAAAACGCTTACTAGAATCGAAGGAAGTGGAAGGATAGCAAAAAAAATGCCCAAGAGAAAGAAAGAGCAACTTGTTCAGGAGGCAGTTGGAAAACTTGGAATATCTTATCGAAAACTATCAAGAAAATTTAACATATGTCACGAGTACGTAAGGAAAATACTAAAGGAAGATAATGTAGTTCTAAGAAAGAGAAAATCTGCTCCGAAATATAGTGAATCTCAACTGAAAAGTCAAAAAGGTTTCCTGCGTAAATTGCGCGAAGGGCATTTGAAGCCAGCGAACCAAAATTTTGTAGTAATGGATGATGAGTCTTACTTTACTTTAGATGGTACCGAAGTTGCTGGAAATAACAGCTACTTTTATAAAAAAGGTGTGGAAATCGATTCTGAAGTCATTTACAAAAGGCACGCTAAGTTTTCCAAGAAAGTTTTGGTCTGGCTAGCGATAAGCAGCAAAGGAAGGTCTGCTCCCTTCATCGCCCCTTCAGGACTTTGTGTTGACCAAAATGTATATTCAAAGGAATGTATCCGTAAAAGACTTGTACCATTTCTACGAAAATACCACAATGACAACAATTACATCTTTTGGCCGGACATGGCTACGGCACACTACGCGCGTAATACTCTAGCCGTATACGAGCAGCATCAAATTAAATACATTCCACGAGCAGAAAATGTAGCAAATGTACCTCAATTGAGACCAATCGAGCGCTTTTGGTATCAACTGAAGCAGAAAGTTTATGAAGGTGGCTGGGAAGCAAAAACAGTGGAAGAATTGAAGGCCCGAATCAAAAACAAACTTCGCCAATTCAATTCTTCGCACTTTCAGACCTTGATGGCTCGTGTACATACCAAAGTGCGGCAAGCGGCGGATTATGGTCCTGATCACGTCATTTGACATTAGATAAATTGTTATAATTCTTAAATAAATAATGTTTTGTTTAGTTAATAAAATATAGTTGAACAAAGATTTTCCGGATTTTTAGTTGACACACCCTTATGTTTCTGTGAATTGCTGCTCGGCATTAGAAGATACAAAATTGGCAATGGTATTAAAGAAAAGAGAAAATTATGGACAATATTATGGTGTTAAAATTATTCCTAAATATTAATACTTTCGGAATATAAATAAAATTTTCAAATTTTAAACGAAAAATTTAGTCACCTTTGTCAGGTTTGAAACTTTCAGTTGTTTCAATTAATGGAAAATAATTTATACGTCAGTCAAAAAGTATTATGAATTATTGTACAGAACAAATAATAGGTAGGTACTCTTCTCATTTAAGTTACAACAATTCTTTCTTTATTAGAATGATAATTGTATTCTACGTCATTGCATACAAAAATACTGTTGTTTCTGATACTATCAATAATGATGCCATGGGCAATCAATACCGACACATGTCGATACTAAATCAGTTTTAAATTCAATTGTACTAAGAATTAAAGTAACACACAACTGTAAAGAATATTAAAAAAAAAACATCAAATTCAGTTGCCATCAACATTGTATTGAAATTAACAAGAATATTAGGAAAGTATTTTGTGAAGTAATGCAGGAGTAAAGAAATAAATCCTAACAGTTTTTCATCGTCAGTATGTTACACAGATGAATGGAATGTTTTGAATAAGAAGCATATTGAACAAAATTCTTTTATTGAATTGCAAACTTCAAATCTGACATACTAAGGCGACTACATTTCTCATTTGAAATTTAGAAATTTCATTTCTATTTCAAAAGTATTTACACAATAGGAACAATTTTAAGACGTTAACTTTGGTCTTAATTTTATCTTTCATTTAATACCATTACCATTTTTGTATCTTTAAATGGCGAGCAGTAATCTATACAAACGTAGTTCTCAACGGAACTTGCTATGTTCGGGTTTGAAACTTTCCACCCGGTATAATAAAACTAATAATGTAGAAGCTGTCTATAAAATAATTCCTGCTATTTTTTTTATTTCTAATTTTAGAAAGAAAAAGGATAAAAGAAGTTGTAGAATAAATAAAATTTTACCATTAACATATTAAATCGATTTAGATGTTTTTTAAAAAATAACTTTTAAACTGGAAACGAAAAATATTTCGGAAAAATTGAACTTTAAAAGATAACTGAAATTCTAACGTATAACATATTCAAAGCGTTCGCAACTTTTTTTATGCAAAGTGTAACTTTTTATCACGTTTTTAATCGCATCTCTTAGATTTAGATTTAGTATAAAAGATTCATTATTCAAGTTTTCTATTTCTAAAATTCAAAAGTAAAATAAATTAAATCAGAATTATTTGACAGACACCTTCTACATTATTAGTTTTATTACACAGGTAGTTTCATTAGAATTTAATTTAGAATCGTAAAGCGTAATAATATACAGGACGTTCCATAAAAAAAATAAGTTTAGTTTATATCTCGTTTATCCGACCATTTATTGTTTTTTTTGTGAGCACACAGAGATACTTTGAATTAGTCCCTATAAGTTTTCTATTAAATATTTTTTCCTGAAATCAAAAATAAAAGAGTTAAAGGGGGTAGGAATTCTCGCATAGTCACCTTGTACGTTTGTCAATTTTCTGGATGATGCTTTGAGAGATCAATTAGTCTGTGGGAGTAGCAAGTGAAGCCATACGACAGAAGCTGCTTGTAGAATCAAGATTAACTTTGAATGAAATGGTCAACATTGCTGTGTCAATGGTGTTAGCAACAGCAAACAAAGTTCCTCGCTACTAAAATAAATCAGAATATTGACAAGGTATTTGTCAGTATAAATTCATTAACGAGAAATAAAAAAATTAGAGGAAGAGAACAGATAGAGTCAGAAAAGAAAAAATTCAGCTTCAGATGTGGAAGAGATTAGAAAATCAGTGACATATTACACATGTGGAAAGAAAAGACACTTTGCCAGGGTCTGTACAAACAAAGAAACCCGGCAAAGAACAAAACAAGTGAACCAGTAACAAGACGAAAACAAGATGGAGTGTAACTGCGGAGTGTATGGAAACAGCTCGAGCTGCGCACTCAGGTTTAATAAAAACATTAAACATAGAAGATAAGCAAGTTACTTTTGAGACTGATACATCAATGGTGTGTTTTCTTATTAAGCTGAAGAAATAACTATGTAAAATACCGGGTATAGAATTTGTCTAAAACACGTTCTGAATTTAGTCTAAGTAGGAAACGTTTAATTGACCAATCGCGTCTATTCCGAGGTAATTAAAAACGTTTATACTGTGTTTTTTCTTAATTCGGAGAAAACGAGCTTTGTTATTGGTCAATTCTGGCCAGCTAACATTGACGAAACTTTTTTACCGCCAAAATTTCAAAGTACTCCTCCAAATTAATAAACAGACTGCAGTTAACGAATAGCTTCTATTCTGAGGTAATAATTCCCTTAAAATTCGAGTATTTTTGGCGTTTTATATGCATGCCAATACCAAAAATAATCCTGGCTGACGTATATTAACTGTTTAAAAAACGAAATGGTGTCGCTTGGGTAAGATTCGGAACTGTAGGCAGGATGTTTTAAAAGTTTTTCTTTTTTTTATTTCTACTCAAAAATACCTACGAGTTAAGCACATATCGTGATCGTATTAAAACTAAATTCATCTAAAACTTGCTATTTAGTTTTTATTTGCTACACTTATGTAATAATAAGAATAACAAGAAGCTAATAATTTTGAAAATATACAAGTGAACTCAAATTATCCAAAAATTAATATTTAGTATCTTTTTCTGTTGTTGACGATGGCCCTGCACCGGCCTGGCTTAATCATTATAAGACCATTAATTTTCTCTTGAGGTGTTTCTCTCCAGAGGTTTTGTAAACAATTGAATAACTCTTCGCGGTTTTGTGCTTGACCTATACACATAGGCTATACATAATTTGTCGCTTTACTATATCTCAGGCATGTTAGTCAGGCGAGTTAGCTGGTCATTCCCTTGTTATAATTTCTGCTTCTTCAACTGAGAATTGTTTGCAGAAGAACCACAGATTGGAACTAAATTATTATAATGACTAGCAGTAAAAAAATACGGGATCAATCAGGATGTGAACTTAAGCGAAACTTGTCACCAAATATTACATTTCCTCATTGGTCTTCTGTCCATTCAAGATGATTCGTTACAAAATTAATTCTGGCCGCGTGGATACCTCAAAGGTCATCTAGGACGAAGGTTAATCTCATATAAGCGATTTCGCACTGTTTGATAACTGATTATTGTACCGTGTGTTGTAGTTATTTAATTTAGAAGTTCAGAATTTATGAAAGTTTATGCATTCTCGGGATATCTCTGAAGCACTAGCATATTTGTTTACGTTATTAGTTTGGTAATATGATATGGGGGTGTGTTCAGTCTTGACAGCAAAGAAACGGCATAGACGGCGGTCTTCCAAGGGTTAGCGCGGAAGGCGAAAAGTGTCGGTAAACGGGGCCATGGATGGGCCTGGTGATACCTGTGGTGGCCGCGATGTGTTACCGGACATGAAATAGACGGTGTCTGCAGAATATGACCTGAGATGGTATATTCTGGCAGACGTGTTAGGGCGGTACATTTTCACGATTGGCAATGCGGTTTGAGGGTCATGAGTCACGAGTTATGCGGAGGTATTCTAGTAGGAGAATCGGGGCTCTTGCTGCGGCGTGCACGCAGCGCCGATGAAGAGCACGGTATCGGCAAAGCAATTAGCTCTATTCTGAATTCATTGTGAATGGGAATTCGGTTGATTGCATTCCTGACCAGGTGATGGCATTGAGCTATCCAGAAAGTTCTGACGTGATGATGTTATTGGACTGGTACGGAGTGGTGCTTGACACTCAGGCAATCGATGTATCAACTGATCCTGAGAACGTATGCTCGGGAGGTAAGGCATGCTAATATCCATCGGGAAAGATGGGTTTTGTATCCACAGGTGAATGTGGGGGGTAATGCATGCGAAGATAAGAAGTCAACGTGCGAGGATGACTTCCTCAGTGTCCAATATCATTATAAGTGAGCTACAGCTTCTAGATTCGCCGCTGGAGCAGGTGAGGCCGGGAAAACGGCCACGGTAAGTAGTATGTTCCATTTTACTGAATAGATACTCGTAAAGGGTTGGTTACTTATAATTTGCATGGTCCTTATCGAATTGGAATGCGATGACCGGAGGCTAAGACGTTTACTCTCAGCGCCTGTTGCGGTCAGAGAAGCGAAAAAGAAAGAAAGAACATTAGGAATGAGAGACCTAACCAATGGTGAGTGAATGTTTATTGTAACTCCGTCCTCAGATAATATTGTTTCTCTATAATATTTAAACAAAAAAAAATCTAGCCAACACGTGTGTTTCGTGCAACCTTCCAACGATTTCAGAAGCAGTAATTTTTGGTTGCCTTGTAGCTATTAATTGCATGTGATCTTCCTGCCTTGTTATAACACGAACTTTTCATCTATGACGTTCCGACACTTCTCCCGTTTCCCTATATTTGATATTTACCGATTTGTAACACTCCTAATAGCATCAGAAATTACACGTCATCTTGATTCCAGCATTCATGATGCTCTAAACGACCCCTCACAATGTGACGTCTACCTATATTATTTTATAAGTTAGTTTTAAAAAACTGCAATAATATCAAATTTATGACCAAATTTAATAGTGTTTTCTAAATTTCTTGGATTGCTGATACTTTGTTTACAAATCAGATGTGAAACAGATAACATTTCAACTACTCGCCAACAAAAGTTGAATTCATATTGTTAAACAAGGCAACTTGGAGCACAATTTAGTTCAGAAACCCAGTAAGTACGCAAGAAAATGTAACGTTATCATTTTGAGCACTTTATTTGGATTTTTCTCTAAGGAAGTGCACGGTGACGCAAGCGGGTCTCATTCCCCTTTATTTTTTGGGTCAAAAATTCGGAATCCTTGGAATCTCTTATTATTCGAAATAACTTAGTGAAATTTTTATTACACGCAATTTTTTATACTAACCAATCACTCTTTCATCCGATGGAAAAAAAAAGGTTTCAGGCACTCTATCAAAATGTTCAGCTTCAATAGAATTTGTTTTTACTGTGAATTTCTTTTAGTGTCCTATATAAGTCCTCTAGATTATACTGTGATCCTAATAATTTTGTAGGCATTTTCGACTTACATTCCTATTATTGTTTATGAAATTACTCCAATCATACACGGTGATTATAATTGAAACCACATATGATAACAAAACGGGTCCTAGGTTTTTTCAATTAAAGTTTCTTTTTTTTGTATGCAAACTAGAATTTTGGTATTAATACAATTAAAATTATATTGCATTCCTAATATAAATTGCAAATTTATCTATTACATTACATTTTCGGAGCGAGAGTACATAAAATTGAATTAAAACTTAAAAGCATTGCACTCTAATAAACGACCACCAGGTATGCTATCCATTAGTGCTCACAATAAACTTAAAATATTGTCCATATCGACGTGGCGCTCTCACGACGAATTGGATAAATAAAAAAAGATATTTAATGAGTAGTGAAAATTGATAAAGTAGTTGCTAGAAGGTAACTTCATTAAGTATGGATCGTTGCAAATGATGTTCTTAATGAAGATTACGTGCACTAGAAAGCAGGGAAGTTAGAATGAAATAAGATAAACGGCCCGTGAATTTTTTGTGTAAACAGCTGGTGCAACGTTGCCTGAGGCAATTTTCCTCCTGCGTGCTGTTTTCTATTAAAGGAAAGTAAACGAAGGACCTGACAAAGGTTTGCAATAAACATTGTTAAGAAAAAGTCTATAAGCTGTAACATTTATGAAATAAGGCTGTTGGGATTACATTTTCATGTATCCATTGTTTTCTTTAAATTTAATTCTTTGCTGTTCAAGAAACATTTATATAATTATCTCCACGGATTAAGACCGTTTTTATTTTTGAGTTTTTGAAAAATGAGTCATTCTTTATAGCTTTTGCTTGTCCTAAAATTAATGTCCTAGGAAAGAATAAATTTATTTTGATCGCTGAGAAAATTTTGTTTCAACTTTCATAAAATGTTCGGAAACGTGTCTTAAATTAAAAGTTTAAAACGTTTATGTTTAATCAGTCTGTTCACGCACAAATGAGCTGACTTGATGATACGTTCGTTACAATCAGCAAGACGCTAGTAACTGAATACATTGTTCACTTTCTTTCATTAAGGAAAAACGGTAGTAAATTAACGCTGAAGAAGACAATCAGCTGTCCCGAGTTAGTTTTCAGTTGGAGATGAGCGAGGTCAAAGTTCAAGGACGCTAAGAGGAGTGACTCTAGCCGATTTCTACACCATTGCAGAACTGTTTTCCAAAGACTCCAGCGAGCGCCAAAATTTCGAAAAATTCCCAGGAGAATGATCCACTCTCACAACCAAAATAAAATTGTTCGTCGCAACAAAACCATAGATCGTACTCCAAAACAAATAATAACCAATATGACAATAAAAAAGACAGTACAACAGGCCTGACTTCAACAAATAAGTAACTTAATTCCTTAAATAAACTTCAATAACAGTCAATATTAACCTTGACAAAATTGAAACGGTCAGGTCAGATGTTTTTAAAACGATTTTGTTTGATGTATCATTTCTTAAAATCGGATAAAAAATAAGGATGTTACAGCATCAAAGCAAGCGAGGAAAAATAAAAGTTGCTTTTACTTGTAAAACAAAAATAAAACAAAAGAAAGTAATTGCTCACAGTGCCTGGTCATTAATTCTGAAACTGCTATAACTGCTTCACGTAATTCTCCATTGTTGTTACAATTTAAAATACTCCCATATTTTTACTGTTCTCCGGAAATAAAAGCCAAGGGGTGTTAAATCCCGGGATCGGGGTGACCACTGGTTAACTGTATTTGTAACTGTTACTATTCAAACGATGGTTTATTTGTGGGCATAGTAAAAAATAAAAAATATGAGTATTTCAACTATAAAAATTTACGCCAGTAGAAACACAAAAAAATCAATTTTGTTAATTAAATTACAATTATAACTCATATTTTAAAGATGTAAATTAAAAAAATTTCTACGTTCAAAGTTTAAGAGTCATACGTAAAAAGTCTTGTACTATTGAAAACCTTAGTAAGGGATGTTTTAAGCTATATGTATGCTCATATATAGGACATTCCATTTAATTTTTTTTTGAAAAATGGTAATTGTGCATCACCCTGTGTAAAGTACCCGGAAAAATTTCGAGTTGATTACACATTTGTGTTTTCTAAAAGTTAAATAATGTATCCACTAAAATTCAAAGCAAAATATTTAAAAATAACTAATTTATGGAGTAGCAAATTTTTCCATTTTTTACCGGTTAATTGTCAATATCTCGAGAAAGATAAACTTTAGGTCTATAAAACCTTATATTATTTTCGTTCACTGATAAGGATACATCTAATAGTGCAATAATATACAGGTTGTTCAATTTAAAAAAAAAAACACATGTTAGGGTCGTCACACTCTTACAGAACACTCTGTATAGGTCTAAATAATTTTAGATCGTGCATCTGACCGATATGTATGTTATTGCGTACACAGGTTTCAAAAATTTTCAATAATAACGCCACAATCTTCTGCCCACCCTGTACATATATGTATTACATGTTGTCTGTTAAGACTGGAACGAATATGAAATTTGTTTCATACAAGTATTACGTTTTTCATTTATTTGACATGTATCCGACATGTTTTATAGGATACATTTGTATTCCAAATTAATGGAAAACACTGCGATCGCAGACCATACAAATGTACTTACGCATGTGCAGAATAGTTAGCTGTTTTCAATTATTAAGCGAGCTGATGGTTTGTGATGATGGAGTGATCCAAAAAGAGCATAGTAATAATGAGCGCCCGCTACCAAAAACTAAAATTGGTCGTCATCATCCATCAGCCACAGTTTTTTATTATTATTAAATACTAGATAACCTATGTAGCGAACAAGTCACACAGTATAAACGATATTCTGCACTAGTATTTGTCGAAGACTTGTGCTAAAGATTCATCAGGATTTGTGTGCGACAAGTCGACAGTTTTGTAAAGATTTGTTTTTGAATTTATTGAAGACGTATATGTAATGCAAGGATTGCAGAACTGTAAACAGGCCTCAATTCACTTGATCGCGACTATTCGTATACCAAGTGCTACAAGAACGTAGAACTTACTCGTGAAATATACGAAGCTCAGTATCCAGAAAAGGCTACACAGAAGAAGCTACAGTTCCACTGATCGTTCGTGGACAATCGTGTACAAGCGATTAAAAATTTCATTTCAGATAGAATATCTTTTTGACACAACATACTCCTAGCTGATGTGATATTGGTTTAAAATTTTAATCGCTCGCACACCATTGGCTGCCATCAGTCAGTGGCACTGCAGCCTAACTTGATAAACAAGAAACAAAGTTTTTGTGATCATGGCTCTAGCGATTTCTCTTCGGTTTCTCAAAATTTTTAAGAAGTCTCCTTATCATGTGATACATCATTGCATTCAGAAAAAAAAATCTTTCTTAAAAGGGCCAAAAAAATTAAGGGGTACCAATTTAAAATTTTAGGGTTAGGTAGAAAATTTGCAAAAATGAAATTGGTTTTATTAAGTGCCTATAAAAGTACTTAAATTATCATGTAAATTAGTTCAAACTGCATCTCAATATCTTAATTAACAAAAAACGATAAAATAAAAAAAAATAAATGAGGAGATTTTGGTTTTTGTAAAATTTTAACCAAGTTGGCTGTATATTTATTATCATTATTTATTTTTATTTTTTGATTAGTGTAGTATCACAAAGACATAAACTTTATTTTTAATTTAGTTATTTATTGTTAGTTAACAAAATAGTTGACTAAATATTTATAATGACACTAATTTTAGTTTTAATACGATTGTGTTTCAATTTTCTTTTTAAGAACATTTCTTGTGCCATTCCTCTTTATCTTTAGTACTGTACCGGGTGATTCAGTTCGGTATTCGCGGCCCCATATGTTCTTTATTTTAATAAAAACATATATTAAACCTTATACTGGGTGTCTCACAACCTACGCAGGAGATTGAAAGGGCAGCTGTAGGACATCAAAATAAAGCTTTTTTCTTAATTCGCTTTTGACCAAAACCCAATAATAAGAAAGTTACAACAGTTTAACTTTCTTAATTTCTTCTTTAATTTGCCTATAGATTCTTAATTAATAAAAATTATTTCACAAAATGCCACTTTATTATTAAATAAACTCTAAATTTATCAAAACCACCATTCATAAAATTTATCTGTTATTCTGTTCCCTAGTTTTATTTTTAATTAGTGGGCGATGCACAACGAGATGAAAATCAGTTTTTGTGCATTAAAAGAAAAAATGAAATAGCCGTGACTTTAACGTGATTACATTTTTTAAAATAATTGTTTATTGTAAAGCAGTGTTCAATTATTTACGAAAAATTTATTAATAAAAAAATCTTTAATTTGATCTCCCCTAGCTACCCTTTTAATCTCCTTCGTAGGTTATGAGACACCCGGTATATTTTTGAATGGCTTATAAAACTACATTAGATGAGTTAAATATATCATGATTACCATAAGGCATATCAAAATTTCGATAGTCAACTTTTTATTTATGACATTATTATTATATTATATTATTACATATTTTTTTAGGTCCACCTACCTTTAATGCCCCCGCTGTTTTCATAGCTTTTTTCTCAGAAACTTTCTTATGGAACTATAAACATTTTATATTCAGTAGTATAGACAAGAAGACGCTTTACAAGAATCGCTCATAAAAAATATATGATGTTATTACAAAAAAAGTTAACTATCGCATTTGACATACCTTATGGTAATTATGATATATGTAACTCATCTAACGTAGTTTTAGAAGCTATTTAAAAATATATAGGGATTAATATATATTTTTATTAAAATAAAGAAGATATGGGGCCGCAAGTACCAAACTGAATCACCCGGTATAATATCATATTTTATTTCAATACCAAAAAATAAAAATACCGAAATCCCGGAATCACGGTATTTTAAATTTAAATATCGAATGAATACCGGTATTGTAAAATGGCGCCGATATTCCATGCTCTTTTGTGTACTATTGTGTACTATTATTACTAATTCACCTTCAGGACGAATCACAAAGACATTATTGCTGAAATAGCCAAACATAGGATGCTTAAGAACCTCATATATCCAACTTGAAGCTGACTTAAAAATTATGCAATGACATGCTAATTGTATCTGCATTGATATGTGAGTGATAGCTTAAAAGACTAAGCTGTAATTTATAATTAAGCGCTGTGAATACGTTAAGCAGGCCGAATACGTTAGATTATGGTGAAATTCTGGAATTGCTCTGCCCAAGTAGGGCCGAAATCGCTACAATGCAATTTACCCGATTTGTAGCAAATTTTTAATGATTTTTTTTGTAAATGATGACTACGAATACCGCAATAACTCCTTTATTATTTTTTCGTTTAAGTGTGAAATAGTAATTAATTATTTGTTTTTAGAATCTTATGTTCTTTTATTTGTCAATAAAATATACAGGCTATTCCATTAAAGAAACCTTTACATAGGCAAGTATTTTGAGAATGCGATGTAAAATTGTTTCTTTGATATCACCACTGAAATAATTCCGAGTATAAACAGTTCACTTTTGCTATTGAACGAATTCGTAGCTCCGAAAATAACTAATTAGCAATAGTGCCGCAGTAACTTTGATCACTCCGTATATTCCTGGCGCATCTAGTTCCAGGCACTCTCGAGGTGACATCACCGATCATCTAAAATGTCGACCAATGTCGCCTACCCATCGTGCTTCCCACGTGCTCAGTTTAAAAGTTCGTACAATTCAAGAACCTTGAAGCCCAATGCAATATTTTCAACGTTTTCCATTACGCTTGCTATAAATATTTTCTTAAGTTAAAAATGTTGAACTGTTTTGCATTATCTCGCTGAAAACTTCCTCTTAGCAATAGATGTGATGAGTACAGCGATGTGATAAATACGTGATAAATATGCGATAAGTACGTGAGACGATTGTCAAAAAATTATCGCTCATGTGCACCATAAGATATCCTATGTGGAGCCTTTAAGCAACTATAAATTTCATCATTTTCCTTGATATTTTAGAATTCATTACAGAAAAGTATATCTTTCATTAAGTAAACCGACCTCACCCATCTTGACAGCATGCAAGTGATGCAAGTCAAGCGGTCTTCTGAAGTTCAATTATTGGAATTGGAAGCAAGCCACCTGTTTGCACAGTCTGCGTGCAATCCAAAAACAGAAATTCGATATATGGGAATACACAGTCTGCACCAATAGATGTCATGGTTTAGAAGTGATCACCTATGGCCATCCGCCGTAGAAGTGGATCTTCACGAGACGAGCATTGCTGCTACTTAGATGTGTGTTAACCGCCCTACGAATTAATTTTCTCGATTATAATTTTAGACAAAAATAAAATGATACTTTTAACATTCCACTAAAGTTATCTAAAATGTTAAAAATTGGAAATTAATTTCACTTTAACAGAAAGGTTTTCTTTGCTTAAATTGTTATAACACCGGCAGGGGAGAAAATAAAAATACAGTTTAGCGCACGCTGAAACCCTCTTTTCATTAAAGACCAATTCGATAATTACCTGTGGGTTTTAGGGGAGTAGGTCCGGTCCACTTTGATAGAATATTGAACGACCGCTGATGCGTATTTGCTCACCATAAATAACGTTAGCGATTCCATTACGTTCTCGGACGTATGTAGGTACTACGCACACGCACGTGCGATTTTTCCCGTGAAATACTGGCCGTCTGCAATTAACTCTAATTAGCAGTACGTCGGGGCAATCCACAGTTGAACATAAAAGACTTCAAAGTTGTTTTCAAGCAGAGCTTTTTTCGAAAGGTACGTTGTTAAAACTGCGATTTTTTGTTTGTTTTTGAAGTCTTTATGTGTAGGTAAACGGAATTTAAAACTGCAGACTTAAAATCTATTTATAATTTATATGTAGAAGCTTAACATAACAATCTTAATATAAACGTCATACGTTTATTCTAATTAGTTTTTTTCGGTATGTTGCATTTTCTTTGAAAATTTTAATAATTTGTTACAGTTTTATACAGGGTATGCCAAGTTGAGTGGCCTGTTATAAGTTTTCGGGAGAAAGTAACATATAAACATCTCGAAAATTACTATACTGTCCTAGGAGGAAGAGATGTTTCATATCAAAATATTTTCACTTTTATATCACTTCCAGTTATGCAGCAAGCTGCAGTTAGCTTTCTTATTTTAACTGAGACACTATATTTTTATTGGATGTTCCGATTCTACACATTATTCTTAGGAAAATTTGTTAAGGTTTCCCTGCGCTTAAATGTAACGGTTTTTGAGATATTTGGACAGTTAAAAATTGTGACGAATGCGTATATTTTTGCATCATGAGATACAGAATCAAATTTACAGTATCAGATTTAGATAATTAAGATAAACCAAAACGAGAAAATACTGTAATAAAAGAGTTATTGTTATCTCTGCTTTAGTGCTTGCCATTATAAAAACTTCGAACCACTTGGTATAAGCGTCAACAATAATAAAGCATTTACGATGTGTTATTGAAAGTTGTACAGACATTTTAACTGGCGATAGCACTCTTTAAATAGATGCTAAATACCTAATACTTATACTTATATATATATTATACTTTTACAAAAGTTACTGGTTTCAGAGATACAGATTCTATTGTTTTTGTTTGAGATTCACTGTATATTTTAAATAAATTGATGAAATGATCGAATGAAAAGGTTAGGTCATTGTCATAACTGTCAACAAATGTCAATGTCACGGTGACTTTTGGCTGTTTTGTTATTTTATCTCGCCAAAAGTAAAAACGAATATTTTATTTCGACAATTTACAGACCAGAGAAGTTGCTCAAAGTGACAAGCGTTTAAAATACACGCGTTTGCTCTGCGAATCCAATTGTCTTTAATGCGGATAATGACTTGGTGATTTTGACGAATCTGCAAAGCAGCATTATTGACTCGCCGCTCCAAACCTTCAACAGTGTTGACTGAGGTGTGATATGCCAGGTGCTTCAACTGTCTCCACAAGAAAAAATCGCAAGGATTTAGGTCTGGTGAATGCGGAAACCATAACACAAGTCCATTAGGATCTATCCTACAATCTGGAAATCTCTCGTTCACCCAAGTAGTGATTTGGCGTGTATAATGAACATGAACCCCATCATGCAAGAACCACAATTCTTGTTGCACATGTAGTAGAATGTTTTCTAGAAGTTCAGGCAACTCATTTTCTAAGAAATCTAGATAAAAGGCCCCAGTTGTTGGTTTTGGCAAAATATGAGAACCAATAAGATGACCACCAACAATACCTATCCACACATTAATTATATTTGCTGGAAATATTAAAAATGTTTGCTGGAAATGATTTCCGCGGATGGCATATGGGTTTTCATCACTCCATATGTGTTTCAGTTATTAAAAACGAAATTTGTGGTAAAGGTAGCTTCATCAGTGGCTAAGATGTGAGTAATCAGGACTCAAGATCAGGATTTTCAAAACGCTAATTAACAATCCATTCACAAAATTGCACTTGACGAGGAAAATCGGTTGGTAAGAGGTCTTAAATTTTTCGGACATGAAAGGGATGCAGACCTTATTCTTTCACCGTTCCCCACACCAAAAAATGGTATGCTCCGACCTCAGCGGTAAGGCATCTTCTGCTTATCTCCGGCCGATTTTCAATTTCCTGAAGTATCACTTCTTTTGCTTCTAACGTTTCATTTTTCTGTTGAAAACCAGTATCAGTGCAATTCATTTTAAATTCTTAGTATATTCATAGAAGTTTCATAAAAATATTAGACACATTCAATAAAAAAGAATTCCAACAGCTTTTTCTTAAAAACCACAACTATTGCATAAAGTATGTGTGGGTATTTAGTACCTATTTGACAAGCATTAATGCCGGTTAAAATATCTGTACAACTTTCAATAAGACGTTGTATATCGGCTCGAGAAAATCTTCATGTAAACATGATCAAGGCGAGTTTGGCTGAGGTCATGGAATAAAACTAATTTGATTTGGATCTGAACAAACAAATGTAGAAATAATGCGGTTTTTTAACATTCTCTTCAATGCTACTATCTAATCATGGCCACCAAAAATATGAACCAGCTATTGATTTTAATTTGTTCATTCCAAAATATAAAGAATGTATCTCTTCCAACACAATCTCTTGTAAAGACGATGGGATGATTACCCGATAACCCCACAACATCTGCGTTGTATACAGGCTGTCTCTAAATTTCGTGGATATGGCTTAACCACAGATTCCGTGGGTCAAAATAAGACGATTTAACCAAACTTATCTATATCCATAATGGTCTCGTTAAGTCGGTATTCATCTTTACAGTTCTTGAAGAGAAAATGAATTTTTCTTATAATAAAGGAACGCCTGAACCGATTTGGATGAAATTTGGTATGTGGTTCCACAAGTCATATTTACAGGTGGTTTTAGTTTCTAGCAGTTAACCACTAGTGTAAGAAACAGGGTTGCCACTACACATCTTGCTATAACTTTTTTGAGGTTAGGAAGGTAACTTTAGTTAATAAATTTTTAGAAAGAAGCACTCGATAAGAAACTTTTTCGTGTCTTTGTAACTTTTGATATTTCTTACGGTTTAGTCAGAACATAAGAAAATCTAAATGGCTGCATAGATACTTATGGAAAATGAGTATACTCTAGCGCCTTCTAGATGTATAACTAATTTATTTTCGGAAAGAATTATTCATTAATAACCTTTTATGTATATTTGTCAACTTTGCTATCTGTCACGGTTTAGTCAGAAAATAATAAATCTAAAAGACGAAAATGTCTTTTCTTCAAAATTTAGAATTTCAAGTTAGCAGCCTGTGCACAGAAAACAAATGCCTAATACAGTTTACTAATTAATGACTTTTTCTCAAAATAAATAAATTAAGCAGTTAAAAGGCAGTAAAGTATACCTGTTTTCCCACCACTTGTAAATGTCACTTACCTTCTTGTGAAACGTCATACCAAACTTCATCCAAATCGGTTCAGGCGTTCCTTTGTTATAAGAAAAATTAACTTTTTCTTCAAGAACTTTAAAGAATAATATCGGCTTAACGAGATCATTAAGGATATAGGTAATAACGTCTTATTTTGAGCCCATGAATCTATGGTTGAGCCATGTCCACAGAATTTAGAGACATCCAATATGTGATTGATCTCTTCTTACATCAAAGTGTTTGTTTTTCGATTTCTTCTTTATTAGTAGTTGGTTTTATCAAGCAGAAATCATATATTTTAGACAATTCAGTACCACAACATATTTCCTGCGAATTTTTTTTATCTTCCACCGGAATCATCACGTTTAAATACTAAATGTGATCAAAATAAAAGATTTATTTTTAGGTTTGGATTTAATGTAATCTTGACAAGGCATCACTATATGTATTTAGAACAAATTTAATATCATAAGTGTAACTCAGCGATGGCTCGTGCATAACATATTTAGGTAGGCGGCAGACATACTCCCAGAGTGCTTGCTTTGTCTAACACAACATATCGGCCGCCTACCCAAATTCGTATGTATTGCCTAGTTACACTGTAACTGGATAAAATTATTGACCATATTTGGAAACAGTTAGCCGCCACCAGCGGAATACCTTTCTTACTAATTCATAATTATAATCATAATAATATACTAATAAAAGCACAAATTAGTACCTAAAGCTTTTCTGAATTCTCACAATATTTTTACTCTACGTAAATATGAAGCTGCTGTTTAAAAAAAAAATTAGCGATATACTGTAAAACATCATTTTTAAATAACATTCTGTATGTGTTACTTGAATTTGGGAACATGTATACTCATATGGAACCTCATGTTAGTTACAGACGTAGTTTGAAATGATTTTTTTAAAATTTATTATTGTTATAGAATAAGCACCTACTTATTCCAAAAATTTAAATATTCCCAAATCCAACATTAAAAAAATAATTTGTATCTTTAGAACGACCTTCTTCGCGCCAATTTATTAAATTTAATGTCCCACGCGAGAGTCGTTACAGTTCAAAAGATAAACGATTTCATTTACATTTACTTAAAGCTTTCTTGCACTCTTATTAGAAAGGACCGGCAAAGGAAAGTAACGTTCTTAATTAATATAATTTAAAGCAAGAAAGTTACACCAGTTTGTATGCGACATATTAAAAATGTAAAGTATACTCACCGGATATTGTGCTATCATTCCTAGCCTGAAAAAGAAAAATTCGTTTGAAATTATGTATTTTTATTTATGTGGAGAAAATTATAAGAAATAAAGGGTATTCATTAGTTTAAACTTGGTTAGAATATAAAAAATGATAAAGTGAAACTTTAATTTTAGTTCACTGAATTACGGAAAGCCAAGGATTAACTTTTATCTTCAATTTGCAGAGAATTACGTTGGAGTTCAGTAAAAACTGACACAGAAATATTATCGTTATCGGGAAATTTCTTATTTAAAGAAATTACGTCTAAAAATTGCAAGATTTGGGTTATTATTTATTTCTTCATAAGTTTTAATCAGAGACAATAGGATTCATAAAATTAAATGCCGTTTCTTTCCGTGTATTCAGCGAAATAAAAATCTGTTTCTGTAAATACAGAAAATGAGATATTTTTTCTACCCTCCATTCGCATACCGAAGTTATTAAGAATTATGAAAAAAAAAGAGAAGCGCTCGGGAAATATTAATACCGTCGTAATGCCGGAATTCATGAGTTGATTAAATCCATGAACACCCCTGAATTTTCATAATTCGATTTCTTGTATGGAAATTCTTATTACACGCGCGTTTCTTTCGTTTCCGTCGAGCACATATACCGGCGTAATTTGATTTATAAAATTTCATTTTTCTTAAAGAAAATGCCGTCCTCACCGTAAAATATTCCATTGCAGTTTACTTCAGATTTTTATGTCGTCTTCTACTATGCAGAAAATTTAATAATTTTTCTGTGCAACATATTTCTTGATTTATAGATAACGAATGTGCAACAAATGTTAACATTGAAACTAAAGTCCATTACAATATAAAAGAACAACTATGTTTCTTAATTATTTTTATTGCTTCTTATGGCAAGATGCACCAAACACTTATTAACTTTAAGCGTCGCTTAGAATGTGAGTTACAATAATGTTATGTAATCTCAAATGTAACATTATAAGCCATACTTAAGTTTAAGTTCAGCTTAAATGTTTGTTGCAACTGGCCTTTAACAGTATAAAACACTATTATTAACCGAATGCAATCAGTCATCAATTAATAATTTAATTTAATCTCTCGAATTACACATTATGATTTATTAAATTCTATATCCTAGAAAGTCCAAGTTATTAAATTAGTAATTTGCTCATCTCATTCTTTTCGAATGTAAAATTTAGTTCTTTAAATCCCATTTTCTTCCTGTAATTTGCTATTTGAACATGTTTAGAATTTCGAAAAATTTATTTATAATAATTGACTGACTGTTGCAAGTAAATATTTCAACTAATTTTCCCAGGACTGAATTTTCATAAAAATATTCATTAATTCGTAAATGTATTATATGTATGTACAATAAAGTCAACAAATGCGGAAATATGTATACTTTAAATTGAGTAAAATTATACTTCCCTTGTGGACGTATAATTAGTTAGTAGTTAATTAGGTGAAAAAGGAATAGATTTTAGGAAGAAGTTTTACTTATAATGTAGATGATGATTTTATTTATTTATTTCTTTTTATTCCTATGTTTTTTCATTACACAGGGTGTCTCAAAGAGTTTAGTACGTTTATCTACTTTATCTACAGGTTTAAAGTTTGTTAAGATATAATTGATAAGATGTAATAAACTGAATCATTATTATGTTGATATAGTTAGTTTAGTGTGTTGATGTCCTATTGTTATCAATAAGTTAGTTTGTGTTTTCTTAACGAATATATTTTCGGCTCACTGTTTATTAACTAAAAAGTATATTCTTCGGTCATTTAAATCATTCCTTCCTTCGCCAATTCCCTCCAACACTATCAATAATTCCCTGATTATTTGCAATGAGGAAATTTAATGTCTAAATTGACATATGTCACAAATTTATCGCTTTTTATGATTATCTTTTGTACGAGCCCTGACAACTAAATATTCGGACGACTACTGACTTTAAACGAATACTGGGGCCCGGTCTTTTCATCACTAAGTAACTATAATCGTTGATTTATTCCCATAGTTACAACTGTAGAGACAATTGTTTCTATAGAAATTAATCGACTGTTACGAAAGTTACTTAGAGATGAAGAGACTGGACCTGAATCTAATAAATGATATTTACTTTTTAAAAACCATAGCCCGATTTGTGTAACCATTGTTGATGATGTTACCTAGATACTGTTATACCAGATGTATTTCCCTTAAAGTACCTTGTCTCTGCCTTTTGCAAATTTTGGTGAGAATTCTTTGTTGTCTCTCTGCTATAATTCTTGGTCTTCCAGAACTTTTGCCACGAATATCAATATTTGCAGTTTCTCTTACCTTCTTATTATATCGTCAAATGTCAATTTCGATAAATTAAATTCATCCGAAGTTGTTTCCATTGTTTTACCCGCGGCATATGGCCGAATTATAATTTCGCGTACTTTTTATTAGTTGGTACGCCATAGGCTTACATTTTTGATATTTTTTTTGCTGTTAGTGTTAAAATGAAAATTAATGTGAAAAATTAACTTGCGTCGACAACGATTTATGGTTTTTATTTTCATGGTTTCCTAGTTTTTAAAATGTAAAAAGGTAAACGTCCGAACTATTAGTTGCCACCAAATTTTATGAATCAATCAAATTAACTGTAATAATTAGACACACTATAAACAAGTTAAAAGTTAACAACCTAAATATTAATTAGAAAATGTGTGTCTTAAAGTAAACCTATATAATATATTTTTTTATAACTGTAACCAGAAAAATCAACAGATACTTTAAAAATAACTGTCTGTCCGAACATTTAGTTTTTAGGGCTCGTAATATATTACATATTTACAAAATAATCGTATATTATACAAGTTTCACAAGAAGGTTTATTGTAGCACGAGTGGGGCTGGGGTACGACGAGCGTAGCGAAGCGAGCTTGGGTGCTCCAACAGAACGATATAATATTTTTTCTACTTGGCATCATTTATTGAACAAAAATATTAAAAATATTTTTTAAAATTGGATCTGCTTAATAAATACATACAGTGTTTTTATTAACTGTAGCTATAGGAATTTACATGCTAAAAATCTTCCCTCATGTTAACTGATATTCTGCTCAAAATTTTAAGCAAATTTTTGTTTCTAATAATCAATCATATAATTTATTACAAAATAAACATTACCAAAATAAGAGAGGCGCCGTTAATTTAATTATTTTAATATGTAAAGTTGAAATTATTAACGACCAAATATGAAAGGATCAAGTAAGTCAAAATCAAAAAATCGTCAGACATTTAGACTAGATTCATTAAAAATTTCCACTTTTATTATTAAAGTAATTAATTTAAAGATACACGTGTTATTCTGGCAATGTGTAATTTGTAATATATTATGTAATTGATTATTAGAAACTGAAATTGGCTTAAAATTTTGAGCAGAACATAAGTTAACACGAGGCAAAATTTTTAGCACGTAATTCCCTATAGCCACAGTTAAAAAAACGCACTGTATATGAGGAATTTTAATTGTAATGCCTAGCAACACCGGCAACCTTTCGTTTTAAACAAAAATCAAATATACATATTTTTCTTGCTCAGCTTTAGTAACTATTCCGTTCGTGATTCTGTTAAATATCACGCTGCATAAGTCCGATTAGTATCATTAAAATTGGCCAGGTCCAAAAAATTATAGCTTCTTCATAAAACTCCCTAACCCCGAACAAAATACGCTGTCTTTATATTAAATAAAATAAAAGTTTGTTAGGTTAAAATTTCATTTGACATTTCATGATTCAACAGTATGCCACTCTCAGGACTAAAATTTCACCAAAAACAGTTTCACGATGAACCTATTTGTGAAACTGTTTTTGTTGTGACAATGAGCTTGTTGTGAACGCAAAGTAGAAAAAGTCTATTATTATTAGTATAGTTGTTAATATTACATACTGATACATATTAACAAATATGACATTTCATTATTTTCGATCCTTTATGATTAAAATTCGGATATCCAGGAATTATCGAAATCAGTATTTAATTCTCATTCATCATAATTAAAAGCAAATTATTCAAAGGCAACCATAAATAGATGTGTGACATTTTCATTATTTGAACACACTTTGATTAATTATCGGTAATTTCGCTGAAATACGCACAAAGTGAATATATTTAAAGAGATGGCAATTTGCGATAGCCACGGTTAATTAGGCGCAAATTAATTTGCATCTTGCAATGTCGGCGTCGCTTCGTTCACCGGAAAATCCGAGTGATTCCGTTGTTATCTCACCACATATTTATATAAGGGATTTGTTTTCACGTACTTAGATCGATTTAGGTGAACAAAGGCGTCTCTCGCAAATGCGATTTCACTTCCTTATTTTTCCTGCTCCCATCCGTACAAAAGAAGGGTCAGATAAACAATGGAATTTACGTAAACAATGGCGCAGTTTGTTCGGAATTAAAATAAAATAACGCCACCGTTCCTAAGGCTTTGTTAGCAGTTTATGAGCTCCCGAACGAAAAATTTATCAAGAATGTATTCTGGGCGAATTCACATTCATTTCGGACCCTCTTTGTTTGGTAGTCGCGCATTGTTTCGGTTTTTATTTACCTTTTGCCGCGTGAAATTTCAATTTGGACCGCGCGCCGAGGTCAAAGGAAGTGAATTTACAATACCAAATTGTTCTTCATTTAATTTAAAACACTCTGGGCTTTATTGACATAAAAAAATAACTTATACAAACGTTTATCCCTTAAGGAGAAAAGGTCTCTGTTTTCAGATTATTGCTACCATGTGTCACAGTATGTAATAGCTAACTATTGAATTGACAACGTACTTTGTAAATATCTCAAACAGAACTTAATTGATTGTGGCAAGAATTAGTCACTGAGAATGTTTTAAAAATTGTTTTAAGTTGTACACTTAGTTACGCTATTATAATCGATCGATCTCACTTCGTTGGGCAACTGATTCTGATTGTTTCAAACTAATCAGAAATGCTGTACGAACAAACCTTACGTTACCATGTATTCAAAGTGTTAGTAAACTTACATAATTTAACAATCTATACATAACCCTCGAAAGTTGAGAAACTTATATTCAGTTTGAACATAAATAACTTAGTTGGCTTTACATTTAGACGTATTTAAAGATCTATCTATTGTTGGAAAGATGTAACTTTAAAATCTGAATTTACTATAAATTAATAGAGGCTTCTAAACCACAGTTTCCCGCGGCGCTGTCTAAAACACATAATATTATATGTCCTTTGAAACGTATGCTTCATTTTCATGAAATACTTGGCAGGTTTTTAATTTTTTACGGCTATTTTCATAATAGGACTTTACATTTAAAGTTACTTTAACCTTACAAAAAATTCAGTTTGTCTATCCTACTGCAACGTCAGGTCAAAAAGCGATCTTAGGATGTCGCTGTTTAATCTGTTCTTAAAAAATACATTTGTTTCCCTATTATTAAAGTGACTTTAAATTAAAGCTTTCTCAGGGCCGTTTTCATAATCAGACTTTAAATTTAAAGTTACTTTCACCTAAAAAAATACATTTGTTTCCCTATACTTAAAGTGACTTTAAATTAAAGCTTCCTTAAAGTCTGATTAGGAAAATGGCCGTTAAAGTCTGATTATGTAAACGGCCATTAATAACTTAGGTATCTGCGACACCATAAGCGGTAATTTAGTGTAGTGTAAGAACATAGAACAAATTAGGAAAAATGAATATGAATTTAAAATGAGAAGATTGATTTTATTGTCATCGGTAAATATATTGCTAATTGGTTTAATTTGATTTAAGGTGTAACGTTTCAACGGGCAAGGTTATGTTTTCAAGTAGGAAAATTGTCCTGTTTGTCCAAATGTTGCGGCTTTCAATCAGTACATCTTTATTATAAGAAATTTGCAAAATTCTTTATATATTGAATAATCTACTACCCTTCGCAGAAGTTACGTATTACAAGCTATTTTTATCTTGCAGTTATTTTGAAAATAGAGTTAGCATACTTTTTTAGTCTCCCTTCGAAAAACAGGCACAGTATTTATTAGCAGAAATCGAACTAAATATTAAGAACAATTGTTGTTATGAATAGGCAATTGTATTGAAAAGTTGAAAGGTATCGATCCTTGTTTCTGTTCATTCTGTAAAATTTTCTAATCGCTTTTTCTCCCTCTAAGGGTAAGTTCATAACGGAGCTGTGATGATTAGAGAACGGAACTTGGTACATGAACCGGTGGAAGGGAGGAGTAGGAGCGGGCGGTCGCGCTTTCGTATCCTACCTTGATTTGAATCACAGTCCTACCACATTCAAATCACGCAGGTCGCGAATGTGCGACCTCTCACTCCTACTCCTCCCTTCCACCGGTACATGTCCTAAATCCAGTTCTTTAGTGATGATAGATGATAAATGGCTTTTTCTGCTCGCAGAAGAATAGCCCATTTAATTCTCAGTACTATAATCGTTTATATGAGCGCTGAAACTCGAAGGTCGGATTTGAACACAAGCAATTGGATATGTGTTTTTTTTTGTATCAGCGCTACTCAAAATCTTCGCTATCATCTATCATCATAGCGTCGTTGTGAATTTACCATTACCCTCGTTTTAATCAGCTAACTGAATTAGAAAGGTGGATTTTACACTATTCATTCTGTGTTACAAAGACAACATTAAACGCGCCAATTATGCAAGTTAATATGCGATATTTAGTAACTCGAAACGTAATCTGAACTAAATTCGTTTAGTGTTTTAGTGTGCTTGAGTGCACCGACTGAATTAACCAGCCAGCATTACACATGTTTATTCATTCAGTGCCACTTTGTCCCGAGCAGCTACAATAAGGGCACAAAATATTCATCGTGCTTCGCCAGAACCTCTTACGGACGTTAATTTTATTTAAACTTGTTTACTCTGCACCCCACACACATAGTGCTCACTTCCACGTAAATGTGTACGAAGCGGAATATTTTACTAGGGACCAAACGGACTCGGGTCAAAAATCTTTTCAGGTTTAGAGAAATAGGAATACATTTTTTGAAAACTAATTGCTTCTGAAAATTATGTATTCAATCAATTTTACCGTGTGGGTACTCTATACTTTGCAAGTAAAATTTGCCATCCACTGATTAATTTTTAGAAATATCTAGTACCTTCTTTTCTTGTACCTAATTTCTGTTCTGTACTGTATCATTCAAGTTTTAAGTTGCACATTACACTTGAGCATCACGCACTATAATTGCTATGAATCTTCAGTAACCGGAGAATAGCCTATCTAGATTCAGTCAGATTTTGTTGTTCTACTTTAAATATGAACTAACTAATTAATACCAAGGAAGAGAAGAACAATGGTTTGTAATGCGAACGTCACCTGGGATTTGATTTATCTCAATAGAGTATGATTTTAATCAATGATCGAGCATCTTGCAATTTCCCTGGAACATGATCAGATCCGAAAGCTTTTTTGAATTCACCCAAATTTCTTTGTTTCTATATCTCTCATCACACTTCCATAAAATAATGTATTAATATTTAATAACAATTTGGTCTATTGTTATAGTTAAACATTGTTAAGATGAACTGATCCAAACTTGCAATATAAACTGATTCGTCAAGTAAATTCGTTTTCTTACCGGAAGTAAGCGTAAGTGTATTCTTAACAAAGGACAAGACGGCTGCAAGTTAGTAGTTTACTGGTCCTCCATCCGAGTCTGACCGTAACATCCTTCCCTATCGCGAATTTATATATGCGCGATAGGGGATGACGGCCGGCACGGGAATTCTACCCGCTAATCTGGGAGCGGTTTCGAAACTCCAACCGTCACTTACCCGAACTTACCCTTTAATTTATTATATCTGCAACATCTCAGGCGACCGCCAAGTTTTGACAACAGCGATAAAAGTCACCCCTAAGAATTTATGAAGAATATTACGCGGCCTGCGCGCATACAACAGCGTCCTAAATAAGCAGGCGTAAACCCGCCCTGAAACCGCGGATAAAGCTCGGGAAATCGCCATTTTCGGGGAAAAATCGTTGCATTAATCACTGGCAGATTCCGTGGACGCTAACGAGGAGCGATTTGCACCAAGTCTCTTGCGGTGAGCTAAATTAACTGTCACATTTGCACCTGCCTTCCACCTGCATTTTAACTAATGGCTACGTCATATGGAACACACATTACACGACGCAGAGGACCATTAATTATCGTTATGGTTGAGTTGTCGTTTGTTTAAGTCAAATACATATTCCTCGCGGCTTCATTATAATTAAAGCCAGTTTAACGATGCCCATCATGTACCTTTCAAATTATGAAATGTGTTATTAATGAAATCAGAAGCTTTTGAATTTAAATTTACATTATTATTAGTGTTACACAGGATGCTGGACTCAAATTCTAGAATCATGTTGACACGTGATAAATAAAAAAGTCGAACTTACACTCTCCAAAATTACTGGTGTATTTTATTTAAACAGTATTTCCTCCTGTATAATTTTTTGTATTTTATACAGTATTTCTTAAAGTATAAAATACGTTTTAACTTTATGATTGTGAAGAACTTTTGCAATAAGAATCTTTTAAATGAAGCATAGGTATTACCAAGTCGTTAAATAAAACTAAGATCAGAATCACAGAACAAATAGATACTGAAATTGATAATTATGCTATTAATAAGGAAACTTCGTCTCCACAAGAAGCTACAGCGAAAATGGCCTTCCCCATACCAATACCCCTTTCTGTCTGTTGTAGTGTTTTCAAAATGTTCTCAATTTATAACAACGACCGGTATACATTTCACAGGAATTAGTGAAAACTGCTATAAATTAATATGCTAGTTTTTACCACTACAACTCAAATGTAAAACAATTACTGAAAAATCTAATACAATGCCTGCATATCTGCATGCTTTCGTAAATTCGGGTTTTCGTAAGCTACAGAATCATGCATAGATTTACAATAGGCCACGGTAGAGGATAATAAAAGAAAATACAACTGCGCATTCGATACTAACGCACGAACGTAAGAAATATTTTAATGCGCTGTAGATGTTATGTCATGTTCGAGGCGTGAATACTATTGACTCACCAGTGCAGATGTGTCACCCTGCCTTCGGCTGTCGTTCTCGCTCATTGTTCTTACTTTCTCCTGCACATACTAATGCACAATCGAATGCTTTGTCGGATCACCTGTATTATTATTATTATTATACACCGTGCAACAGGCCTTTGCGGTTTAAGAAATAACGAATCGGTTTTTGACTCATCAAAAATATCGTTTCGAATTGCTTATTATAAATCAAATCGAACCGCATTTGCACTGAATATTTGATAAGGAGAGAGGATTCTCCGACATAAAATTTTCCTAAAGTGCTCTTAACTTGTGGTTTGTGAGTGTGATTTGTTCTCATCTGTAGGTTGTTTTTTGACAATTTATACATAATATATATATATTTTATTTTATTTTCAGGATTTTTAGGTATCAAATTACAGGGAATTATATAATTATTTATTCGTTAGTTTCGGGTCTTTGGAATATTTATTTCCGTATTTACGTGTTGTTTCGTTAGCTCTTATTTGTAAGGTTTTTCTGACAGCTTAGTTGCCGAAATACGTATCTATGGATATAAACATTATTGTGGGCGGAGGTTAATTTCAATTACCTCTTAAACCACAGTCTCCTTTACTATTTTAGTACATCGAATGAAATTGATTCGCATAAAATTGAGATTATCACAAAAAATCAATCAATCGAATCGAGTCGCACAAAACCAAAGCGATCCGCACGAAGCAGCAGCAATTGTTTTTAAAACTAACCGGACAGAATTATATTGCTACTTCAATTATAATAATTTAACGTATGTGGATGTAGTGGAAAACACCAGAATGAGTAATGTAACGTACATTCATTACTATCCCTTGAATATTTTCAGAGTATTCGAGAAATCGAAGACAACTTACAAACATAGAAGTTTCGATTAATTATTATTTGCCATTGAAATAGTAAAGTTGAATTCATGACAGAATATTTGCACGTCATATACGGAACTCGTCTGTTTCAAATAATTGCACTATATTAATCAACACTACGGGAACTTTTATGTATCGGAAAAATGTTATTTAATCATATACCAAGTTAACAATAGTGTTTATTTATGCAGCGTAGCTATTTGAAACATATGAGCACCATATATGACGTGCATGTATTCTTTCATGAATTCGACATTAGATATTTTTATTCTGATATTGCACTTACTACAAAATTGAAGCAAATTATTATTTAAATTTTTTGTCGAAGAACACTAAAATATGAACACTCACTTTCTTAGCCCTTCTTGTATGTGTTTGTCTCTCTGTTTTTAAATAAAATATACAAATTACTTTTGCCTAAAGAATTGTTTCCTAGAGACTACCATTAAAATTTGGGCTTATAATATGGAAAATGAAAGACAGAAATATTTTGCCACAAGAATAGTTCCTTCAATGAGAATCAAATTATGAAAAGGCCGAAGAAATAAAACGAAATGCTCCAAAATGAATAAACCGTAAGAATGAAAACAGGCTATTTAAAAAAAGTAATTTTATTAAAACAAAAGCTCTCAAGACTTTACCGGCGTTCAAGGGCGAAGCCTTTTCTCAGGATAAATTCAATCTAAGGCGGGTTAAAATTTGAATTTAGAATGAGTCTAGAAAAACTGCATGGAAAAATATGCCGAAACCAGTTCAAATGCTATCGTTTGACGATATAGCTGTATTTAATGAATCAATTCTATAACTGGGCTGCAGTCAAAAAGGTTGATAGTAATACTCTTTTAAAGTTCAACCGAGCTTTCGGAAAATTTATTTCCTTTATCAAGGTTTTCCTTAGTGAGTACACAAGGTTAAACCACTAATTATCATAATAATAAATTTCATTAAGAATAAGTTCTAAGAATAAATTTTGAGTTTTTTGACAGCTAAATTAATTGCGAAATTTCAAAATTTATTCTTAGAACTTATTCTTAATGAAATTTATTATTATGATAACTAGTGGTTTAACCTTGTGTACTCACTAAGGAAAACCTTGATAAAGGAAATAAATTTTCGGAAAGCTCGGTTGAACTTTAAAAGAGTGTTACTATCAACCTTTTTTTGATTGCAGTCCAGTTCTAGAATTGATTCCTTAATTGGTCAGTCGTGATCATACTTCGTAGCTGTATTTATGCATTTTAATACAGCAATCAATAGTTAGTTACTTTTCTTTCAAACTAAGTTCAGGTTACATTCCTGAGAAAATAACTTGAACTTTGCACTAGTCACATTTTGTATTGCACATATGTTTGTCGTTCCAATTTAACGTCTTTTACAGTTTTAAAATGTAATTAATGTTTTACAATTATATTCGAGTTTGTTGACCGATTTTAGAGTCTGCAGTTTGTAAGTAACTACTTTTTTTAACTTAAGCTTAATGTGACACTTGTTGATTCTTGTAGTTCTGTTTGTATGTTTTAATAAAAATCGAAATATTGAGATTAAACAAAGGAGCTTATCCTTGTAAAACATGCAATTAGACCGCATTTATTAATTAAATTTTTTTTCGTATTTATGCAGAGTCCAAGTTACTTATTACCTTTGAAAAAGTTGTAGTACTTTAATCATCAAATTTATCTCCAGGAACACTGCTGATGTTTATTTTACTACTTACGAGAAATGGAGAAGTTAAAATTGCGATTTTAATCAATTTACGTTCCGAGACTTACCGTTACTTTAGACTGCCGTATTTATAGTACAAGGTATGGTTCACTTTTACAATAATATATAAAATAATTTCTTTTTGTTAAAGGTACGGTTTGGAGAGAGGACGTGCTTCACTTTTCAGATAATTTTCGATCCAATTTAAATTATGCTAGGCTTTTACTAAACAATTTCGATTGTTTAAGAAATGAAACAAGTCTTTACTTTCACTCACAGAATTGTAGTTTAAGTTTTAAGGCGTTGTATTTTTTCGGATAAATTAATAAATAATAAATTTCCTAATTGTCGCGATTGGAAAATTTTATTCAAAATTAATTTAATTTTCTTGGTTTTTACGCAAAATTTCATTACGCGTATTGAAATTTTGAATGACATAAATGACATAAATGTTCACCATCAAAGATAAGTTTAAAAACCGTGCCTTACTTTTTTTAAACTGTGGTTGTTGCCCAAAGGAGTCTTAAATCATGGACTTGTCAAGACTTCAGGATCGGGAGTGTATTTTGTGTCTGTAAAGTGTTCGATGGCCTTGTTACTTCCAAACCTCTCAGCCGTTGAAGGGGAAGCAGTGTCGAATTTTCTCGCCAACGCTGAGGGGTACCTGAAGTGGATACCGACCACCCCCGAGAAATATCCCGATCTCGGTTCGAACCCAAAACCCTGCGATTGCAACCATTTGGACCGTTTAGGCGTAAATAACCAAAATTTAATAACCATTATTTTCCTTTTCATATTCTCGTTTTCCTTCTTTTTCTTTTTATTTATTGCAATCATTTTTACAATACAGTATTGATTTTGTTATTGTTATATGAAACCGTTTGCTCATCGTCTATTATTGCATTCTTTGTCCGATAATTACCGAAAACGCAAATAATATGTTTAATTTCATTTTTATCGAAATTCTTTTGTTTGAAATGAAGAAGATTTTGATTCTTCACAGCGTTGTATTGTGATACAAAATAAACATTAATATGAATAAAATATATATATATTTGAAGCGTTCGATGAGCGGAATTTTAATAAAATTCTTTCAATACGACCTTTAATATTTCTCTCACATCAGTGATTCAGTAACAAACACTTCTCGTCTTTCGTTATAAAAGCAGCATCGATTTCAACGGCTGACTCCTGCAAGAGGGACTTTCCCTCTTTCTTCTTACTTTTGTATCACTTGTTAAAGGAGCAAGCGGCCGATGAATTAACTTCATTCGAACGGTCACGAAATAAAAACCTCTGCACAGTCTGCACCATTAAAGTTATTGATTTACTTGCGAACTTAAATAAGTATATTATCAGGTGGAAACAGAAAGAACAGTTTTACCTTTCCTTCATTTGTAAAAAGGAGACAGCAATTAACATCATAAAGTTTCTCAATTGGTCCTTCGTCTTCTAATCTATGCCGTCTTATCTAAAAATTAAGTTAGAATAGAGCCAATCAATTTGAAAACACATAATCAGTGGTGACAGTAAAATACTGGTTGGAAAACGTGGAAAACTCCAAACGCCTTCGACAACAAACTGCTTCGCCTTTCATCGTCGGCGTTATCAAGAGCTAGGAGCAGGTGAATACTTTGACCGAGCGCACACGCCCCAGGGGATTTCCATTCGCGCGAACTTTAGAGCAATCCAAACTTAACAAAAAAGTTTCTCGGGTCGTGACTGAGCGGTTTTGATTACATATATCTGAGGCTTGAAGTTCGCAAAAGAGAAAAATAGGTTTTAATGAAAGAAGATGAAATATGATCGAGACTTTTGAAGCACAATTTTTCAGAGTTGCCCTCGAGTTTACGAGTACATTGTGAATCGTAATGATAGCTTGAATTTAATGATTTCGTCTGAGAAGATTACTCATGAATTTATAAGACGTAAAAATATGTAAATGTTTTCGTTTTTATTGTGCAAAAAACCTAATAAGTATATTCTGATATAATCCTGAAACTTTTGGAATAGGTATTATTGCTACTCACAAATGTACAATACTTATACTTTACAATTATTGAAAGGATCGGATAAGATTTTACGGTTTACTATTGCAACCAAGCAGCGAGTTATTGTAAATACAACATCAAGACGGCTCTACGTACGAGAGCGAGTAGTCAACGTAACCCTACCAGGACGCCAGGACTGATAGTGAATGAAACCGGAATAAATTTATAGGTCCTCTCCCTGTTTATAATTATTATTATCGCTACAAGTAAAAATTTTTATACTTTTGTTATTACATTGATACTCCTTTTATTAAAGTCTTTCTCTTTTTTCTTCCATAAATGTGGAGGAGAATACAATTAATACCCTTGTTATAAAAAGAAACACTTTCCTACTTTTAGTAATTATCTGCAAGTTCTAATTCAGGTGAAGAGAATGAAGAAAAATCAGGAAGCCTCCAATAGTACTTTATGGATGGAAAAGGATAACATTGTCAAAAAGAGCAGAAAATAACTAAAGGTGTCGAAATGTAACAAAAGGTTACTTTCTATACATAGAACAAATCAAAGTAGCGAGAAAATCTATGGAGGTTACAATTTTTTCTACCTACAAGTAATTGCTGTGATTCTCAACAGTCTAATACTTTCGTAAAAACGCAATTTCTCCTTAAAATCGAACTTCACTAATATTTTTTATAAAACACTACTTGTTTTTTTTTTGGATTAGTGTGCAGATCTGAGATGTTGCACTCTTCTCATTGGAGAGAATATCAACATACACAGTCAAGGCGAGATTGTGACTACGGCATTGAAATTACAGATTATTTCTTGCAGTCACTTATTTCTTTATATCTGCTGCAATAATAAATCGATCACATTATTTTATAGGGGTAGAAAGGGAAGTGGAAATATTCACTAAAACAAAGTCATACAATCACCCTTCGTTTACTGCAGATGCATCCGATTTGGCGACAAAGAAAATAAATCAGAAAATGAAAAATCAAATTTCATCTGTGTATTTGTAAGAAATTTTGGCTGCTTGAGTCAATGTTGAGACTGATATAATTACAGATAGAAAAAACTGTTCTTTTTGCAGAAATGTTCCAACCTGCTCCGCTTTCGCTCTCGGAACGGCATCGATTTGTTGCGGTGTCGGCCACGGAACAGTAACAAATAACTGTCATTTTTAAGAACAATTTGTTGCGGTGTCGGTTTCACAACAGTTACAGTTTTAATTTTAAGAGGGAATAGAAATGCGCACATATTCTTCGTTTTCTCAAAATGGAGATGTGTGTATGCAATTTAGTTAAAATCTATTAATTTACAACTGTTCCGAGAAAAGAACAGTTTTGTTCATCATATCTTAATAGGTGAGCAATTAGTTGTTACTAACTCTGAACTATCAATTTAGTAATAAATATATTTTATATATACTGGGTGATTCAAAATAAGTGTCCGACCCGTCAACCACAGGTAGTACACAGAAAAAGAAAACAAAAAGTGTACATGCATAGGGGGTCTAATATCCATAGTTTTTGAGATAAAATGCATTGAAGATTCAGATAAGAATTGGTTGATGGGCACTAGTATAGCTATATTGCATCGCAAGAGCAATGAACTCGCATGGAATAGAACAAAACACTAGCGTTTAGCTTGAAATGAAACTGTAAAACGTTTTTATTTATGGCTGTCTGCGAAAAAGAAAAAAGATACGCAATTCATTCACTCGAATTTATGACTTGTGTATGTATACGTCAGAAATGAATCATGATTTCCATTTTTAATTCAAAGGAGGTTGACTTTTGAAATGTCTCTGATAGATTTACTTCTTACAATTTTGCATTTGCGTGAACTTAGTGAACACGCTCCTAACGCGTCGGACACTTATTCTGAATCACCCTGTATAAATAAATATATTTGTAATTAAATGTAGGGGCGTATTTACTAAGGTCATCCAAGTACCAAATTGCAAAGATCAAGTTTATCAGAAACGTTTCGAAAATCATCTTCTTTTGAGTCCCATGGAAACCGTTCGAATAGCACTGAAGACGATTCATATAACTGTTTATGTTTTAGAAACTGCGTCACTGTATCAACAAACAGTAAATAGATATTCCATGTAACCTTTTTGTTATGCGCCTACGCATATGATTGCTAAGCCCCTATGCACAAAAGTGCCTTCGTTTTATATACTCTATTGGCTACTTTGCCAATGAGTTCATCTCATTAAAACTATAATTGTCTTGAAACCGACACCACAACAAATTGTTCTTAAACAACGTGGCAACAAATCTGTACTATTCCGAGAGCAAAAGTGGAGCAGGTTAAAACTGTTGTAAGAGTCGGCCAAATTTAATTTATTAAAATTTTAGGTACTCCTGGATGCACGTTCCGACTTGCCTATTTGGAGCGCAATTATTCTAGTTTCCACGAGCAAGTCTGCGTGCCAAGTATGTTACTAGCCAACAGCGTTCGAAAGTTCTATGTGAAAAGCCTGCAACACAAACACATGTTTTTCAACGCGCCTGGCACGTTGCAGATCCTCCAGACTTGGCGCAAACGTTTAGGAAGGTAAACCTTCCCTCCCAGTATGCGGAAGAAATCGTGCATACGGGCTCGCCAGTCTAAACTGTTGTTTTAGAACTTCGTTACGGTCAAATCAGGTTTTAATAAATTAAGTAATAAATGAAACATGGTCGACATAAGCTATTGGGCGATATGTGGACCAAAATACACATTCTTGAAGCTTTTGATCAAATCATCCGTCTAAATATTCAATTTAGCTTGCTAACCTGTCGGCAACAGCGTTTTTTCCCTAAATACACTCGCCAAGTATGCGTGTCAGGTATTCGAAGTTCCAGCAACGTGGGAAAGTATGTGCGTATCTGGCAGCCTAAGGTTTTGATTGTTTTTACTCCAGCAAAAACACAATTTCAAGTTCCTCAACCGTGTTGATGGAGTCTTCATAACTGAATTTTTCATTTGTAATGTTTGATTAAATATAAGATTCTCTTCACTATATTTCTATTAATTATCTCGCACATGAACCAATTGCAATTACGTAAAACACCGTGGTAATGCATACGGTCAACTAAAAAATCCTAAAGAGTCGCGTTGGCATTAAGAGCACAATACTTAATCCTTCATTCCGCCATGGCAAGTAATAAAAAAAATAAAATGCACTAATTTCACTAAATTTCTGTGAATTGCTAGGCACACATTGACACGGACACCAACATGAACAGGATTGCACTGACAAAATTATTATTATTAAATCATTAAAAAAATTCAAGCTTAAATGGTCATATACAGGTAGGCCTTCGGCCTTTAAATTATCAGACTACGCGATCAATGGAATTTATGATTAGAGCTGGCTGTGAGATTTTTATGAGATATAACCTGAATCATTATTACGTTGTCCTAATCTAGTGAGTTTAATATGTATTTATGTACCATTTTATCAATAAGTCAGTTTGTGTATTTTTCAACTCGCCGTTTAATTAATTAAAAGTATATTTTTCGGTCATTTGAATTATTTCTTCCTTCGCCAATTCCATCCAACCATCTCATATTTATCGTAAGTTGGCAACACAGGTTTGCAGTCCGAAATTAAAGATTTTATTTCCGCCTTCTTAGTAAATGACATTTTACAGTATTAAAATGTATCGGAGACTGTGGTTTGTAGTACAAAGAAATTGAATTTAACCTCCTAACCACAAAAAGTTTGTTTAAAAACTAGATACGTATTTCGGCAACTATGCTGTCACCTTCAGTAGATGATCAAGAAGAAGATGATACGAAATACGTATCTATACGTATCTAGTTTTTAAACAAACTTTTTGTGGCTAGGAGGTTAAATCCAATTTCTTTGACATTTTACAGGTCAATTTTGTTTTGTTTTTGCTAACCAAGTAAACGGTAAATTACTGGAACAGGCCTGTAAAACTTTCACGGGCTTGTATAAAAGACCTTTAAAATTTTACAGGCTTGTAGAGAGTAGATTGTCTGTTTATATAACCATGACTACGTCTAGCTAGAAATAACGCCTTCGATAATAAAAAAACGTTTTCATAAAAAACCTAAAAAAGTAAATTAATTAAAAATCGCGACACGCTTTGCAGATAATCTTTACTAGGCTCACTGGATTATGGAGTTCGCTCCTGCGTCGCTCGCCCCACAAACTTCAGCTCGCCCATAAAGATTTATTTACTTACTTATTTATGTACGTGTCAAGACGTAAATAACTAAGAAGTATCAGTCAGAATTGTGATATTTATTTACTTTCGATAATGTTTGATCTTCGATATTAAAAGTTATTTCAAAAATGCACAGAAACAAAAAAATGGGACATGGATCTATTCGATTCCTGGTCGCATCGCAGATTTTCGGGAAATAATCTCTAATTTTGCAGCTAACTGCACCACTTTAGTGCAACTAATCCATTTGTGTGTTGGAAAAAAAATCGTGAAACATGGGCTAATACTCGAAAGCCAGGTACTCGATGTCAAAGAAAGCGAACGGCTGATGTTGTCCACTTATCTTATTTCTGCATTTTAGCATAGATAATGTTTAATGCATCATTAAAGATCGAACGAATAAAGCACGAATATAGTTCCAAATATAACAACTGTCAATTTATTATTTATTTCTCAGCGTGTCCAACCACACAGCGTAAAATAGCACCTCTCACAGCCTCCTCTAATTACAAATTCCATTGACTACTTGGTATTTTAAACACAGATATAAGACACCTAACTACACATTAAAAACATATTTGTCAGATTTTGATTCTTTTTTATCGGTGGTTTCAAGTGATGATACATGTATACTAGTTATATGCCACTATAATTTAAATAATAATAATAAAACACCATTGAATGTGAATTCTTCAAAGGTAATCGTATTAGACAAACGGAAACGGAAACACTTAAATTTTGATAGATATAAAAACACGTATTTGTTATGTTTAACGTTGGATTAATTTTTCACCCTACTGTATCATTTCATTAGTACAACTGCTGCCATGTAGTGATTCAGTGTTTTCTTAATAATAGTTCTATGAAGTATCATTGGCGTTAAAGATAACAGTGCTGTTATTTGTGTAACTATTCCGGCTGTCAAAAATTTTGTATCATCTTAACATACTTTGTGCCTCTATTTTGTGCTGTTACTTCATGCTAAATGAGTGTTACATATGATCTTATATGCATTTATTCGAAGGAAAGTAAGGTACTGATGCATTTGGTATACTAAAAATTGTTGATGCATTTAAATGTGGTATTGTGCAAGTGAAGCTACTATAACTGCTGAACGTTATCTTAACATCAATTATATGTTAACATCAATTATGTGATTATATTTAAAATAACTGTTGATGCGCTTAAACAACTGAGCAGATAAAGGCAGTATTTTATTGCATAACATTTGATACATCATGAGCCTATCTGTAAAAATTAATGAATTAATGAATTTAAGAAGTGCTTTTCATATATTGGAATAAGCGGCCCTAAAATTGATACCTGTGATAGATACATCAGGTTAAGAAAATATCCATTTTTCTTAGTTAATTAGAAAACAATTACATCGAGATAGAGATGACAAAATTATTAATGTATATAAAAAAATGAACAATACAAAAATAAAAAAAATTGAAAATTTCAAACAGCTCCAGCCTGCAAAATCATACATTCTGTTGAATTCTCAAGTATCTGAAAATTTGCAAATCCAAAAAGTGGGATATTTGAAAATTATTTATAGGTAATTAAATGTGGAAGAACTCCGATATAGACCACTATTAAAAAGCAAATCATCCGTATCTACCCCGGTAGTCCTGTCCTGAGTATTTTATAGGCAATCTCTTTCTTGGACTCATTTCCGGCAAGCACATTTGCTCCACCCCGGATCGTCCCCTCGGTCTCGATCCCTCCCTGGAGATGTCGCTGTCCACCGCAGGCGCCTATGAATAATACGATCCAGATACGGCATGTCCATAAATTCATTTTTATTGGCAATCAATTATATCGGTTATTTTTACGAATAAATCTGCATCGGGGACGGTATTGGCTGCCTCTGAAAGCTTCGCCGCACAAATCTTATAATAACTCATAGTTTTCCTTTGTTGTTCGTTAGCTGCAAAACTAGCGCGCGGCTTGAAAGCTCATTAGAGCTCTTGTATGCTTTTTGTAGGATTTACTTTTGTATGCACTTCAGTTTCAGCTTTCAAAATATGAAGTGGAGATGTCATTTATGCTACTAAAGGTAAAGATGAATAAAAAGCTACGATCTTATTAATGCTTGTTAAAAAAAAACATTTAATACAGGCCCAAATATTTCAAACATTGTTGAAAAATCAATAAATATAATTCATGTTTTGATTCGAATAATGACGAAATGAAATGAAATGAATTTGTCATTGAACTAAAATTTCTTAATGACCTGCATGAAAGAAGTTGACCGAATCTCGTCAGGCAATTATTTCTGGCGACGTTAGAGGCGATAAAATACGGGCGGAAGTGCGAAAAACTGTTAACGCCTCCTCCGACAATATTCCACCTTTCATTCCCGCCCTTATTGATGACTTGGAGCAGGTGAATTCGTCGAGCGAGCGCAAGATCCCCCGGAGAATTCGATTACGTAGGCACGAAGTTCGCCGCGTTCAAACCGAAAAAGTTTTTGGTTTTCTTTCGCGCCCTTGTGCCGTAGGTCTTAATTACGCCTTCCCTCCGTTCTTTTAGCTTCGATCAAATTCAGCTTGGCGAAGATCAATTAAATTACAGAATATTACAAGTATTACTTTGCGCTTCTTCGTAGCACTTTCGGTTTCTTTCTTTTAGAATTAAATTCACGGATCAAATTTATTTAAGAATGCATTTACTTGTAGAGTTTTTTTAGCTGAAAGTTAGTTTCCAAAAATCCATTAACATCTCAACATCCACATGCCAAATATAGTTTACTGAAATTAAATAGGTATACCGTCTCCCAATAAAATCGGGCGATGTATAAAAACCAACAACTACAATCTACAACTTCGGAAGAAGAAAATTAATAATCAAAGTGACCAAAAGAAATTGAAAGAAAATGTTTTCAAGTGTCAGAGGAGACAACAAGAGGACGAAATCAATAAGTTCAACAATAAAAATTATTTTTACTAACAAAATTCTGTATAACTTTGATTTTAGACTTATTACCGTATCGCCATTATTAAGAGTCATGGATGAAACACTTGGAATATTTATCTTAAAAATATCAAAACTTCTATATACTTTATAAAAAAATGAACGAACTTCAGCTCATTTGAAAGATTTAAGCTGATTTAAAGTCTTTAAACGTTAAGTCAGCTTAAACATTTCCTTTCTAACTGCTGAAATTCCTTAATTTCTTATAAAGAATACAGAAGTTATGATATTGTTTAAAGTAAATAATTCAACTGTTTCTTCCACTCTTATTAATGACGATACGATAATACAGCGTTCCCAAACTTTTAGATTTCGGACCCTCTTTTGAGCTGTGTTATGTTTCACGTCCCTCCCCTCACCCCGTCGATACTTGAACTTGAACACTGATGCCAAATGACTCAAATTCTTAATTTTTAAATATTTGACACCAGAGACACATCATTTCATTACGTAACTATCATTGATATACGGTACATGTACAGTCGCGAGCATTAAATTTGGGTTGTTGTCACTGTCAAACAAACCGTCAGTTTTAATTCGAAAAATTAGAATCCTCTTAGTTTTAATCAAATGCAAGTTCGATGCCAATCTATAATAATATGACAAATTAGTTGCATTTTGCGTACATTTGCTTTTAAATTTATTCAGCTGTGCCCGCCCCTCTTAGAAGACTTACGCGCCCCCTAGGGGGCGCGCCCCACAGTTTGGGAAACGCTGCGATATTAAGTCTAAAATCGAAGTCGTGCAAAATTAATTCACAATAAACTTTCCAACGGCGCTATCAAAACTGTAACGAATTTTTGTTAGTAAAATTAATTTTTATCGCTGTCGACACTGAAACTTAAAAATATTTTCTTTGAATTTCTCGTGGTCACTTTGATTACAAAAGAAGTTCTCCCCCTTTATATCAAATCATTTTCCTTTATACCATGCGGAGTCTTGAATAAATTATCGACTTTTTGCTGGGGGCTGATTCTTTTGCTCTTTTCCTACTTGCATTCGTGTTTTTAAAAATATATGTTCAATGATATTGTCCCATATTTCTGTTTCTAAAGTTGCTTGTCATCTAGTTCTTCTCTTATTCCTTTGTTTCTTAACACAATCTCTCCGTGTAACTAGTTTTACTCCTCTTCGAAACATCATCTCTACTGCTTGAATTCCACTCTTCATACTATTCTCAAAGTTCATGTTTCACTTCCGAGTAATAAAATGGACCAAAAGGTTTTTCTATGCACTAAAACATTTTCGTTTTTCATAAACTGCTGTCTTACGAAAACTGTAGTATACTTTGGGTGCTTTTTCTATCTGTTTTTGTACATCCGTTTCTTTCTGTCTTTTCTAATAGCTAGTCTAATATTATACCCAGATATTTAACTTTATTTACTTGTTGCGTCACTGTATCTTCTTATATTAACTTTCTCGACATCGTTGATACTACTATTACCTTCATTTTGTTGACACTGATCTTTAAATATGTTCCGAAAGTCTCTTTCCGTATACTTAAACTTCTTTGCAGATCTTAATCAGTAAAATTAAATCGCCTGCAAATATATTCTGTTTAAGTTTTTGTATCCCACATAGTTTCCTTGCTAAGAAGAGAATTAATTTAATTTTATCGTCGATTAACATAAAAATAAAATCGAGTTTAACACACTCCCTGACGTAAGTCCTGTTGTGAGTTATGATATAATGCTATTTTATGAATACAAATTTCTTATTGCGTTCGATAGTCTCCTGCTTACTCTTCTTTGATAAAGTCTCTTTCATATTTTGGTTCTTGAAACCTTGCTAAAGTTTTTCCAAAACTAAAATCTGGATACACTTCTTGGTTTTGACTTAAAATTTTGTCTGTAATTTGTTTTACAGTAAAGATATAAAGATAAAAATGCCTTGTACGCTATAGCCGCTTCTAAATTCACTCTGAATTTTACTTAATTGCTGTTTTACATTATTCTCTCTATTCTTCTTTAGGGACTCTATCCTCTTTCGAAGTTTTATTAATAAATAATAATAATAAATTAATGCTTTTGTTTAAGCATATTAGCGTGTCCGCTTACTTGACCAATTCTAATGTCCTTGATCGCTCTAATTTCCCCGATGGTTAATTCTTGATTTTCTATTTCTATTGCCTCATACTCCGGTTGGTCACTATTAGATTCCATCTGCACCTCTTTCACATTAAATAGTTCTGGGAAGTATTCTTTACATCTGTTCATAATTGCTGTTGCTTACTGTTATCGATTTTTTTTCTTTTTCTAATTATTGTCTTTATTGCTTTATAAAATAATTTATGATTACCTTTGCTTAACTCTTATAATCTTTTCTCAAATCGTTCTAAGATTTATGTTTCACCTCCAGGATAATGTTTTTAAACTTTTATTCTCTGTTTTTTTATGGTTGTTGTATTCTTGTTCTATTATTTAGATAGCTTTGTCGTATTTATTTCTTGAGTTTAATTTCCTTTTTTGATTCCTTCGTTCTTCATGAAGTTTGTTTTCCGTCTTATTCGTCACTATTGTATTACATTCGAATTTCGCATTAGCCGTTTCGGTCAGGTAGGCATTTTTTGTACGTGCGTGTTAGGCGCATGGTGGATGGTTGCTGGTAGCACCTCTCCCGATCTGATGATACTGGCGTGGAGTGGTTCACTTTTTTCGACGGCGAGCGTGCAAGTTGCTAAGTGGTTGTGAAGTTTTCGAAAACGTTGTGAAGTGGGTGTCATTTTTGGACCTTTAGTTTGATGAATCAACGAACCCACAGATTTGGTCGACTTTCAGCCACTTCGTTGTTGCAGTTCCAGCAAGTTCTGAGACCGTTAAATCGGTTTTGAGGGACGTGCAATACTATTTCTGGTTTGCTACACTTTAGCAGCAAGGTAAGTGATTCTCCGTTTTGTTACTTGGTTGTCTTCCACGTGTGTCTACTGCTCGCGTTAATTTTACACATTTTCTTCCTTCTAGCAAGTAGTCCTCGGCAAAATTTTACCGGCTGATTCGGTGCAGGATAATTGCCGCGTCGCTGAACCCCGTTAGCGTTCTGAAGTTCGAGAGACGATACTTTCTCCTCGTGCATTTTGCTGGGGTTAGAGAGCGCTCTCGTTTTCGTCTATTTCACCGACGTTCCGCCTAGGTGGGATTGAGTAAAACACTTCCATCTTATCTTTCTTTCTTCTCGTCATTGAAAACCAGTTGCGTGACGTTATACCATGAGCGTGCTGCGAGCCAGTGGCGGGGTCCGGTGCAGGTGTACTTTATTTTTCACCGACAAATTCAGCGGGACGAAAGTTTAACTGCTATGACAACTATAATAGTAGTTGATTAAAAACTTGCTAAACAACGTAGTCAGGGGAGTTTTTTTTTTTTTTTTAGATTATTTACATTAGGTGTGTTCTTTTTACCGTAAGATTCACTTCGGCTCAGATAAACGTCATTTCCGTTCGCGCGAACAAGTAAGTTTGAATGTGTATTTCAACCTAACAACTAATAGAAGTGCACGAGTGACAAGGTGGGAGATCGAAATCACAGTTCATACTTACTTGTTCATGCCAACGGAAATAACGTTTATCTGAGTTGAGATGAGATTTGTGGCAAAAAGAACACGCCTCTTGTCATTATTTTTGCCAAATTTTACTAGTTTTGTTAACTGTTAAATTTCATTTGGCTCTGTTCAGAGAGCAAATTTACGTAATTTTTGAGGCTTTTCTCCTCTCCTTAGTATTTTAATGTTATTTGCAATTAGGCCTGTCGAGACTGTACGCATTGCGAAAGCACACACACCGATGCGCCAACGCCCTTTGGTTTGGGCATTGTAAATTTGAATATTTTTGATATTTTTGCGCCCATTAACCATATACGGGGTTGTACTCATTCACGTTCTTTTTATCTGTGTCTCTTAATAAACGTTTTGTTTTTGGCCAAACCTAAACATTTTTTCTACGAAAGATTGTACTTTCTGGAGGGAACTCAAAGACCCCTCTCTGGGTTTTGTTTATTAATTTCATTCGGAGTAGACCAACGGAGAAGCGGATGTTGGGGAGATGTACCTTCCGGGGACGTACAGGGGTACATTTTCCTGGCCATGTATTGCACTTTACTTGTGGGTTACGTAACATTTACTGGATGGCGCCCTTAATCGTAACACCTTTTGGATCCCCCGCGCCCGCCGTCTCCACTGAATGGACACAGTTACGCATGTTCTGTATATACCTTAGTCTCCGAGGGAACGACCGACCTGGCTTCCAGGGGCACGGTAAGTTACGGTTGGCGCAGCCCCACAAACTGTAGATCAAAACGCGCTAAGCGCTCGTTTTGTTAACACGTAACTATTGGTTCATGTACTTGTTCAGCTGCTGTTGCTATAATATCTTTTCGCCATATGTCTTCAAAGCTGGTGTTTAATAATTGCTTCTATTCCCTTGTTAGTTATTTCTTAATATTTCCTAGACATATCTTCTTTCCTTAATTTCTAAAATCTTAAGTTGTCTTTTCTATTGCTCGATTATATTTTTTGTGAGGACTTTAGCTTTCTTATCGAAAACTAGATATGTTGTAGTGGATTCTGTAATGTCATTTAATTTCTCTGCTGGGCTTGGAATTATTTAGCTGCACCTCTATAAAGTTAGGTCAGTTAAAGACTCGGTGCAGCTTTTAATTTTACATAAACCGCACGAACAAGAACAACTAAACTCAGCGCATGCAGTTACAACAAAGTTTGTCTCAACGAAGTCAAACTGCAATGATACTGTAAAATCGCATAATTTACGCTAGTACTAATGCAGTCCACTCGCCTTAATTGCGAAAGGTGAAGCTTGCGGCCGAAGCAGAAACGTCGCTTGCAGTCTTGCCCGCCCGGCACCATCTACATTAATTATTATATTCAGATACCCATTTCGGGTCACTATGAATTACAAATAACGCTGGACCTTTCTCAGAATTAATGTAAGCCGATTTGCGAGTATAATACATGATTTAGGTGCTATTAGCGAGCACGGACGCCCGTTGGGAGCGCACCACGCCTGCCTAATCGATAAAAATACACCTGCTTGCGTCGGGACGCCCAAGTGTTTCTTGATTGCCTAATTTGTAAGAGCTTGTAGCGATGTCGTGTCTCATTTGAATGCCGAAACTCGCGGGGAGAGTGGATACAATTTCAACTATGAATATAAAATACAAGGGGGATTTCGGCAATACTTGCATAGTTTAACCCGTGTCAAATGTCGACACAGTTAAACGGATTAAGTGATAAAGTGGTAATAATATTGAATATATATGGGGTGTCTCAACAAGGATGACAAACGACGATATGTAGAAAACCGTAATACCTATAGCTTCGGGAAAAATTTATATACCGTGAATTTGAAAATGAAACTGTCCTTTTTAAAATAGAATATAAGGTGACAGTTGTCATGAATCTATTCTATTATTACTGCTTTCAATATTCCTGTACTACAAAATAATAGCGACTCTTTGAAATTACATTAGATAAGTATAATATTGTGTGAAATAACTGAACTCAAAACAAAGAAAACAGGAATTCTTTAATACAAAACAAACATCGCAACAAGTTTTCAAAAATTTTCGCTGTCATCACCTGACAGATATTCCAAAATAAAATAGACAAATTTAGGCTATGTCTAAACGTAGCTTCGTGTGTTTTATTGCGAAATTCCGCCGTCGGGCGGATTTATATCATCTGAACAGTTTAATTGATGATTTAATGCGCAAATACGGCGGAATTTTAATCCAAAAACTAATAAGACCGCCGGTCGGCTGATTTCATCGAATAAAATGCTTAATCCGCCGTTCTATGTTTCTTGTGACACTAAAATCGTTAGCTGTCTTAACAGTTTATTTACAATTTTGAAGTAAATGCATATCCTTTAAAAGTGAGCGATTCTTTGCATGGAAAATAAGTAATCCTTTTGAAGAATTTAGTAACTAATTATTTGAAATTATGCACTGTGTCCATGAATTAAATTCATTCTAGGACTTTTATCTGCAAAGCACGTATGCGGTTTTCGATCCTCGAACGGTATTTGATTTTTTTTTCTTTTTTGATAATTACATTATGTTTAATGTCCGCGAGTGCGGACATTAAATATAATCAAATAGTTACTAATTTTTATGTTATCAAAAAAAGAAGAAAAATCAAATACCGTCCGAGAATCAAAATCCGGATACTTGCTCGATATACCGACGCTTTAACACATTGGCTATCGACTCTCTTCAGTTCAAAATCATATTTATATGTTATCTAATAGCGTACCATTTTAACATTGCATATCATGGCGGATTAAAGCATTTTATTGGATAAAGTCCGCTGGCCGGCGGTCTTATTAATTGTTAGAGTAAAATTCCGCCATACTTGCGCATTTCAATTAAATTTTCAGCGGACTTGTGGGTTAAGATTATTTAAATCCGCCGGACGGCGGAATTTCGCAATAGAACTCACAAAGCCGTCGGCGGACGTTTAGACACACTGACAAATTTAACAACGACGATCATACAACGATATTTTTAGAATTTGGAATTAGTTTCTATAGTAACATCAACAGCAATGTTTCATGTTAAAATAAAGTCACGGTATAAACTGAACAACGGAAATTGCAAGAAAATGTTTTTTAGTATCAGATTTGACAACTCAACAAATTGACCTCAAACGTATATGGTATATTAATAAGAATAGAGGAAAGAGAATTAAAAATACCGTAGCTTTTAAATCCTTCATCAGAAATTAACGAACTTAGGCTTTATTAAAACGTACTAGAGACTGTGGTTTGTAGTACAAAGAAAATGGATTTAACCTCCTAACCACAAAAAGTTTAAAAACTAAATACGTATTTCGGCAGCTATGCTGCCATCTTCAGTAGATGCCGTCTTCTTGATCACAAGAGATCTTCTTGACCACAAGAGACCTTGTGATCAAGAAGAAGGCACCTACTGAAGATGGCAGCATAGCTGCCGAAATACGTATTTAGTTTTTAAACAAACTTTTTTGGCTTAGGAGGTTAAATCCATTTTCTTTGAACTTAGGCTTGTTTACTAAAGAATATTTAGCTCATCTAACATTTGTACTCAGTAACACTATTTTGTTATAGATTATTCAGAGGACATTATTTGCAGAAGTAATAGTTTTTCCGTTTTGTAAAAAAAAAAAAAAATAGGAACGTTACATTATCTTCATTTTGTCTATGAAAATTTTAACCCTGTCATTGCGTAAAGATGTAAAAAGAAAACTTGTACTAAAGTTTAACAGTAGCACCAAGAAATGCATGCAGAAATTGAAATCTTAGTAAAGGAGCTCATAGAAAAGTATAGGGAAAATAATTAAGATTGAAATATTCCATATGAAGCTTGTGATTTAAAGAGGGCCACAAACTTCGTTCAATTCGCGCGAATTGGATCGCACAAACCAAATCGCGAGAACAAAAAATGTATAAAACAGAATACATACAAATTGGAAGCTATTAAATTTTTATTTTAATCAGAAGTCCGTCTCCTACTAAAAGTTATCGAAATTTACGACTTATTGACCTTGGTATCCAGCATTAGTTGGCGGGCGATTCATTCTTGTGGATTATAACTCTCGTCCACAGTGATCAAATATGGATAAACTACATGACAAATGATGTACCAGAAAGTCATACACATCAACAAATTTCTCTATTTAGTAATCATAACTCAGTTACAGACATTTTTATTAATTAACTTTACATATAACTTATCAAGGTTTACATATAACTTATCAACGTTAAGTTTAATAGTAGAGAAGAAGCCTAGGCTGATCTGAACTTCGCCTTGTGATTGTCGCCTTGTGGTTGTATAACATTTCCTTTGCTATCTACATTTCACTTTATTTCTTGTTTTGTTTTGAGAACACAAAAGAGTAATCTGTAAAAAATTCCTGTAAGCCTTGATCTATTCACCTCTCTACAAATTTATGTATCTCGTTATGTTCTTGGAAACTATTGCCTCAACAATGATTTACAAGGATGTTATATAGTAAGTAAATTTATAAAGAGTTGGAGAGATCGGGCCTCAAACCAGCAAATATTTCTTCATTATTTTGAACAGTATACATAGTTCAGAGGTTCCTGACCTTTTTAAAGCATCGACTCTGTACAAGAAAATAAAAATTTCCATCCACCCCCTTTCAAATTTAATTAATATTTCTGAAACATTATATAAAATTTTGTTAAGTTACGGTCTGTGATTCTATTTGACCTTATTTCATTATTTTTAACTGTAAACTGATCCGAATAATTTTGTCTTTTCTTGAGTCGAATCTATTTGATTTTATATTCATCAATACTTGGTTTGATTCTCTTCTGTTTTTTCTTTTGTTCAAACTTTCTCTTTTGTTTCGATCTGACTGGAAAATTTTTATTTTCGTTTTATCATCGTTGATGTTTTTTTATATTCCTTATTCCTTAATCAGTTGATCGACCTTTGTGTTTTCTTTGATTCGATTCCACTTGATTTGTTGTTTGATTTTTAACTAACAATTTATCATCTTCTGTTCTCGTTTTTCTTTCTTTAATTCTACTTAACACGTTTTTATTTTATTTTTTAACTATCAGTCGATCGTCTTCTATTTGGTTTTTTCTTTTACCCCATTGAATTTAATTTGATTTTATATTTTAATTCTGCCGATTGATCACCGTTTTCGTTCCGTTTTTCTCTCTCTCTTCTATTTGATTTTACTTTATTTTATTTATTTATATTTTCTCATTTTCTGTTCGTCTTTTTCCTTTAACACTTGCAAATTAAATTTTTGATTGCTCGTCATTTCTTACATCTTTTTAACTTATTATTGGTTTTGTACAACTTTTATTTTCATTCTCAGTACATTGACGATCATCTTTTGTTTCCATTCGATTTAACTGTTTCTTATTTTTCCTCGACTTGACACTGAATAGGTGTCCCAAACTGCTGAAATAGTGCAAAAATGCTCCTTTAAATTCATTTTATCAAGAAAATGTTTTAACAAAAGTTGTGTAGCTCTTCATTCCGCATATTTTTATATATACAGGTTGTTCAAATCTAACTTATTAATTTTTAAACGGAACACGATATATTTTATTGCAGTTTCGGCTAGCCTATGAAAAGGTGATAATAAATAAAGATACACATTATATTTATTTATTTTTAGTATTTACCGAGTTATTTTTTTTATTTGAATAGTCAATTTTAATGAAGGGACAATCAATCTTAGATCAAATTATTTCAAAACCTCTCAATTATTACATTATTACATTACAATATTAAACTTTTTTTAAAATCTAGCGAATTTCAACAACAATCCGATTCAGTTCGCATATTCTAATTCTATCAGAAAATTTTGTTAATTTTTAAGAAACGTTTTTGTTAGTGGATTTATGCATTTTTAATCACTGTCCTGCGTTCATTTTACACCGAAAGGTAGAAAAGCTGAAGATTAAGGAAGTCCTGCGTTAATTTCTCTATAATTCCCCAGAAAAATTGAAACTAGTTTTTATATTTTATGAAACGCGTAATAACAATTATTAATTGTGGTTTGAGTCAACTCGAGGTCTTCTAGGATTCTTTTCTTTGACATCGATATCGTCATCCTTACATTGTGAGTATACTTTAAATCCAAAAGTTGACTATCTCAAATTCACATACAGGCTGTCGCAATATTTCCCGGAATTACATTTACATGAATTTTTCTAATATTTTTAGAGGATTTTTTCTAAAAACTGGTAGTTGTATCGAATTTCTTGAGAAATTATGATCCAGAATATATTTTCCAATTGTTTGTTTATGTTGTATTAAGCGAATTATGGAGCATCAACGATCTGGTAACTAGGTGGATGGAGCGTGAGGTGAGAGGTACCGCAATTAGAGAGAGAGTGAGTTCCGATTAAGCAAAATATTTATTGTGATTTGTTTATGATTGGCCAGTTTCTTGCGATTCCAGATGCATTTGAACTACGCTTTCATTTGACCCAAACTACGTGGTATGAGGAATTTCTGATCTTTGTTACTCTTAAAGGATGTTCATATTATCTTTCTCTCTCTAATGTTAAAGCCAATGCAGCTCTTTTCAATATGACGTTAGACTCCATATAACCTGTTAGATCATTGGGAGCGTTAAAATAAACGTATCACAATTACAGAATTGCACAGGATAGGAATGAAAACGGTCAACATTATTCGAACGACGGATTTTAAAAAACATACCGTTTGTGAGGCCGTGAAACGATTCAGGAAATTCAGGAGACTGGGGAACCGCGGATCGTTCTGGGAGTGGACGACCTATTACTGCAACTATGCCAGAGTACGTCAACAAGCTGTTTTGCCGAATTCATGGCAATCCCGAATTTTCAATGCGAAAACGACACAACAGCTTGGTGTCAGCAAAGACAGCGTCTTCAGAATGGTCAAAGGAAAGCTCAGGATACGTAGTTATAGGATTGATCGCGGTCATTTCCTCAATGGCGCGATAAAACTGAAACAACTGGAGAAATCCCGCCGAAAATCCTTTTCACAGACAAGAAGATTTTTCACCATCTAGTCCGTCCACAAACACCAGAACCATCGTCAAATACATAAGAAAGGAGAGAAGACGTCTGCAGCTGTACATTATCGCTCGCAGCCATTTTCCGGCATCTGTGGCAGGTATGTGCGCAACAGGGAAGACGTCACTGGTTTTCATCTATAGAAACTTAAGAATCAACGCCACCAACTATCAACAGCAAGTGCTCCGAGACATACTGCAGCAGGACTGGCTGGAGGCGCATTCAGTCCAATCAACCATTGTCGTCTGGGAGTAGTTGTGTTCTGAATTTTGGGGCAAAGTAATTTGGCCTCTAAACTCTCCAGATCTTAACCTGACGGACTATCCCGTATGGTCCATCCTGGAGCAGAAGATCTCTAGAAGACGCTACAATTCTGTGGAAGCGTTGAAAGCAGCGTTGATGCGCGCTTGGGCTGAAATTGCGGTGGAAGATTGTGCAAGAGTTATTGAATATAATATTTCAAAAAATTCGGGAAGCTCTTGCGACGCCATGTATACTGAAATTTAAAACTACTAGGTTACCTAATTATTATTTAGTACCTAATTACTACTAATTACAAAGAGGAAATTACATAAAACTTATCCAATTAATAGAATATAATATAAGAGCAGGTTCTGAATAGAATACAAATACGGCTTTACGATGTTAAACATCAGCTTCCGGCAGACATACACACACATCCAAATCGAGCTCGACGCTCCCGACGCTTCAAATCCAATGCAGCCTTAATGGACAGATAAAGCATATTGCAATGCCACAAACAATACAGCATCCATAGTTGGAGTGTGCCGTCGCATTCGAAACATTCGTAACTATTTCCATTGTTCTTGACACTAGAAACTTCTGCTGGGATTACCAAACGCGCGCGAATTACTAACAAACGTCATTTATAACTCCGATTTTATCGAACTCTCCTGTAAACCGGGTCTCTGCATGCTCACCGATTTGTTGAATTAATTACTTTTCGTTAACTGACTTTTCATTGAGCTCTCTTGCTGAGTGAAAATTAAAAATAAAAATGAATATGAATGGGAAATATAATTTTGTTGTCCTGTGTTTATTATAATTTTCATACAGATTGATTCATTCTGGTAGGACGGCAGTGCAATGACATTGCTGTGGATATTGAGAAGATACTGATATAATACATAATTGCTACGGAACTCGTCCACAATATCCACTTATACAGTGTGCCCGGATTTCGTAGGGACAACACGGGTAACTTTTGTATTTGAAGAGATAGGGAGACGGTTACACACTGTATATTACACCGCAGACAAACATTTTTGCCTAATTTTCAACAAATGGTAACGAGTAGAAACTTAACCAATAAACAAATTTTTATAACATATCCAGGAACTAACAATTAGTATCAACAAAAATGAATCTTCACGTCTTTGTCTGATTAAAGTAAGTGAATTTAACCTCCTGTTTTCAAGTTTTAAAAACTATATACATATTTCGACAGCTATGCTGCCATCTTCAGTAGATGCCTTCTTCTTGATCACAAGAGAAGTCTTCTCTTTTCGTTCATACTTAGCTTCACTCATCATTGTTTTTCAGGAATTACGATACGTTTTAACGAAACATCAGCATTTTGCACGAACCGGAAACATAGTGACCTCAGCAGGAACCGACCGCATTACATACGACGTCAAGAAAAATCAGTGGCGTTAAAAGTCAAGAGTGAAATCAAATTAATGTTTCAGCCGAAACATTAACTTGCAAAAACTGTAATTAACGTGGACTAGTTCAATAAGAAAAAAAAGACGTCGGCGGAAATTATTATTTATTTAAAACCACAAAGTAAACGATGCATCGAGAATTTTAGGCTATTTTATGGCCAGAGTATTTTGAAACGAATGCAAAGAAAGCGTCTGAGTTTAAACACAAAGCGTGAGATCATTTGATGTTTTACAAATTGAATTATTCCAGACAATGGTAAAAGTGGTAAAAAACTGTTTTTATCGCATTATGATCTGACGAAGTAGATGCAACAAGAAGCACGGACCACCACCTTCTTTAATTTCTGTAACAACTTATTTGACTTCTGACTTTGCTAGGTATTTGTGTATCGTTTAAACATACAATACATTCCTTATAGTTTTGCAATCGGGTATAAATGCGAGTCAAACTTAATATATAGGTTGTTTCCTGAAAAGCGATTTCAACACCGTAACAAGTTGATTTTTCAGAGCTGAAAAACGAAGCTAAAATTCCAGTATCAATTACAATTTTAAAACTATTGTAGATATCTACGTATTGGTAGACATAACTCTCATGAGATCGACGATTAAATGAGGCAATTGATCATACGTATCAAAACTATTCAAGCACAATAAGAATTGTTTCGGCTGGAGACTTTAGTTGTTACATAGCTAAAAAGACAAGCAATGACAAGCTTTGGCATGACTGATGCCACAGAAGAATATACCCGCAGTCAGGATGATTTTCATTCGTGTATCGATAATGTGTTCACCAATATAACTGAACAGGAAACTAATATTATTCTTTTACACATTTCTGATCATATCGCAATCCAGTTTCCTTTTAATATTAATTCAACATCCAAGAACAGAGATAGATTCAGAAATTTCTCAAAGAACAATATAGATTTTTTTCATCCAGCTCCTCATGAACGAGTCATGGTTGTCAACATATACAGACATAAATGCAGCAACTAAATATAAAAATGTTTTAAATACATTCTTGGATCATTTTGCACTGCATTCCCATGAAAATGCAAAAAGAACGAAAATTTAGAATGTCTGATGAATTAAGGTAGATCAAGATCTAATCCATGAAGCATACACGCAACAGAGAGGTGATGACTTGAAACAAATATTCAACAGTCCTATCTGAAATGTGTTATGGAAGAGAAAAGAAGAGAAACGTTGATAAAGTTGGAATATCGACCAATAAACACCTTGTGGAATATAATAAAAATAAAAGAAACGTCGCCTGATTCTTCGAGTAAACCTGACAATATCAAATGTGAGGAATTCAACCTTTTTTTCTGTAGCAATACTTTGCAACACATTCTAGCAAGCGGCAACAATCCAACTCAGTACTTGAATACTCTTACCCGAAACCCCTTCACATGTTTCTTTAAATCTTGTTACTTCAGAGGAAATCAGATCAATTAATCCAAAAACCTCGACATATATTTACGGCCTAAATACAAAACTCATGAACTCATGTTCTAAATACTTCGCTCAACTTCTAGCAAATGTTTTCAATACCTGTTTCATCATCATGGATCAAATAAAAATAGCGAAGGTCATTTTTGTTTCCAAAAAAAGGAAACCCTTCTTCCATCAACCTATGGGCCCATTTCAATACTACCTATCCCATCTAAGATCTTTGAAGCTGCGTTTTGCATCAGGTTGAATAACTTCCCCTCTAAAAACAATAGCTTGACTGTACACCAGTTCGGATTTGGTAAGGGGAAAAATACAAGAGACGCAGTATTATCACTCTTAAATCATATATGGAATTCCTTCGTGATTGTGAAGCTTTACTGTACGATCTGAATAAAGCTTTTGATTGTGTGCAACACGACATATTTCTGTCGAAACTGGAACATTATAGTGTAAGAGGAGTTACTCTGTAACTCGTAAAATCCTACCTGGAAAATAGGCAGCAGGCCGTCTATCTAGGTGGATAAACCAGTAACCTGCCACCCGTTCTTACTGGTGCACCTCAAAGCTGACTGACGGGACCTCTCTTCTTCAGCACTTGTATTAATGATCTACCTCATCAATTATCAGCCCACACTATACTATATGCATTGATATGCAAAGGCCGTAGTTACAAAGAAGCACAAGCAAACCTGGACAAAGCAAACAAAGAAGCAGCAATCTGGTTTTCCGCTGCTTACACAAAGAAAAATCATCGAGGATAATGTTTACTACCAAACGAAAGACTGATTTAATAACAGCAAATTCTGTGAAATTTCTTAGAATTACACTGGACACTTGGCTAGTTGGAAAGCACATGAATGATGAACTACTAAGTAAATTTGCTTCAGCTCCGTACACAATTCGAAGGATTAGGTAAAGAAACTCCATTAGTTGCTTACTTCGCCCTATTTCAGTTAAGAAAGAGCTATGACATCCAAGTTTGAGTGGAATCTGCCCACGCTCAAGCCGTTTTCGTTGCTCAAGAAAAGGCAATTGTCACGCGTAATGACTATGGCATCACTGTATCTTCTCTCTCAACTTACAAGAGCTCATGGGGAAGCTGACACTTTACCAAAAATAGGAGATGCGGTAACTGCAATGATGATAATTGCAATAATTGAATAACTAGCAGTAACACTTGACGAAAACTATAAATCTTGAATTCGAATAAAAATTTTTATTATTATTATTAAATGTTAAATTTATAAAACGGTAATAAATTACAGCATTAAATGGGTAATTAAATTTTCGAATTAAAAGTGGTTGTTAACGGACTTGAACTTTCGAAGTTCAAAAACGTGAAAAAATAGTGACCTTTTCGAAAATTCGATAAAAATTTAATAATACTAGATTCTATTACATTCTTCACACTGCACCTCCGAAACTAATTTTGTAAATACAGATTTGTAAGAGTTCAAACATTTTTGTTCTCCTTGTTTCGAGAATATTTGTAAAACATTAATCTTGTTCGTTAGCTTGGAGAAGTTTTGAAATCTTTAGGCTCAATTCTCACACGACAGGGCGTCGCGTCGCGTCATTTTTCTGCCTCAAAAAGTTGTCATGGTTTTAAATGAAGCAATTCTCACTCGGCCGTATTTTATGTCAAAAAAATTACATATAAAAGCATAGGAATCAAATGACGCGACACGACGCGTTGCCGTGTGAGAATTGAGCCTTACGCGTAAAAATTAAAAATGTCATGTTATGCTGTTATACGTTAACGGTATATTCCTAATTAAATCAAATTAAATTTTATTCTCAATCTTCTGATTTCATTTCTAATAAATGCTTTGTTGAATCTTTACGGTTAGTGGTGGGCTAGGGCAAGCGTTGCTAAGAAATCTTTTCAAATTGCTTGCTAGAGCTTTCACTATCACAGAAAATAAATAATCTTTCTGCGAATATTTAATTAAAATAATAAATTTAATAGAGTTTAAATACTACGTTCAGAAAATAATTTCATTTTTAGATGTCCTATTTGAATACTAAAATTGAATGATAGATTAAAATTGAATGACAGATTCAATTGGGACAAGTATCTTGTGTTACATTTTTGTTATTTTTATACAATAAAAATTCTAAAACTGAAGCTGACAAATTTTTCTCATAAATTCAACCAGCGGGAAACATAACCTGCAACAATTGTATTATTGTTTGAAGAATACCACAAATGTAACGAACGTCGGTTTTCGAAAATAAAAACTCCTAACAAATGAGAGCGCGTCAGTTTCCAAACAAACGGATATCGAGAAACGTGTCAGTTGTAGGAAGACGTATTAGTGGCGCTGCAAAAATATCTTTTATTTAATAAAAGCGTGCAGGAACTTTACGTAAATAGAATCAATTTGTTACAACACAAAGGGATGCACGTTATCAATCAATACATCCAATACATCCCAAATTCGCATGGAGCATTTTCATTCGAACGTAAAGCAATCTATTGATGTATATCGCAAAATAAAACGAGAGACGGTCCGCAATTCCCAAATCTAATTCGAAAACGTTATTCACAAATATTACCGTATATACATACATGTTTGGAGATAAACTGATTGCAGTCGTTCTTTCGCGAAAGGGTAGAACGGTTTTTGGAAACATCAACATTTTAAACGAATTATACAACGAAACATTCAGGTTTGCCAGTGTAATTCCCGATAATGTTTTCGGCAAGTTCGAATTCATCCCAAAGTTTCGTAATACCCGTCTAGTTGTTTGTATACCTATACGTGCAATAGGACAAACGTAACAGAATCTTATTCAAATGAGACACAAATTTAGATTTATTTCTTCATTCGTAAAATCAATAACCTTTTCCTAATTATCAATAATTAAAATATTTTCTGACTTAAATTTCAGTTTAATCTCAGCTACTTTTAAAGGCATGTGTCCCTTTATAAGTGAATATAAAATAATACTGTAAGTACGTGTGGACAACGGATTGAAAAGGTGACTGAATGCAAAAACAAGTGCAATTACCCAAGTAACACGCAATAGTTGAATAAATTTATAAATTTTATTCGTACCAGGAGTTATAAAGGGTAAAATGTCTACGAGATAGTTATTGAAGAAAAATAAAATTCTACAAATTAAGCCGAGACAGCTACTGGCAAACCTACCATCAGAACTAAAGAAGTTATTGGAAATTCTGTAGTAAATTTTTATTTGTTGAGGTATTTCGCACTACACGTTTTGCTTTCCAGGGTCTCCTTTCATATAAAATTTAAAAAATCATACGGTACTATATACGATGCTATTGCGATCCTTGAAAATAGCAGGCACAGACATGTCAGCACATAGGACGCTAATTTTTTAGTATATTGCACTTTGGCTCATTCCTTGGGTACCTCAACCACGTCAGAAAATGAATGATTTTCATAATTTTAATTATTGATACAGATCAATTTTTGACGTAAAATTGACTTTCTCATATAGAATAACTAATTTGATAAAGATCTGCAGTAATAGAAACTTAATCACAACCATAATATTTAACTAGAACTACTAGAACTACCAATAACTATTTATTATACAAGTGTCTTATAACGCAAATAAGTCACAAAAAGAATGCTTAGCCACGACAGCTTGCTCGATTGGGCTGATTTATTGAATGAGCTGAAAAAATTCTAATAACACCAATAAATTCTAATTGAAAGGTCTTTTAAATAATCTGTATAATTTCTTTTTCTGAGTTATGACAAAAAGTTAATTTTGTCAAATTTTATAATTCCGAAAGTACGGGAAATTTCTGAAATTTTACGGGTTAGTTTAGTTACCCTTACTGATTCTCTATAATTCATCCCATTTAACCGAATCTGTCTCTCTTATAACAACGGAGATCCCCATGCCGGGAATGTTATCTTGGAACACTGTATAATATCTTCATTTATACCAATCATCCCTTCATGAATAATAATAATAATAATTATCCTCTTTTATCGAGAAATTTATACAAAATTCATCAATTACACTAGACGTGGTAAATAAGTAAATGTATGTCACAGTAACTTCAAAACAAAAAACTGTAATTGTCCTTTGTTATCTTTATGATTTAATAGATTTCATAAAAACATCCCTTCTCTTTATAATGACACTTTTCTCTTACTTATATTAAAAAACAATCGTCGTCTATGAACCCTTTTAATCATTAAGTACTTTATAATATGTCTAAATAAAATTTTTGATAAGGATAGGTGACGGAAGGCAAAACGTTTGTTGCAGATTAAGACAGAAATTTATTTATTTATTTCACAATTTGTAAACTAAGAGGGTCATTCACGAAACACGATAAGCGTCTGCAACCGAACAAGTAAACACCGATAAGGTAATTCTTCAAAAAGATTGAAGTGTCGTTATCGGTTTGTAAATTGCACTTGATCTTGACGTCTTGCAACGACATTTGTAGGATATAGAAATAGGGCACATTCTATTTAATTTTATTTAAAAAGTATTTTTATGTAATAATCAACAGTTGTAAATCTGGTAAGAGTTAATTTGCGTGAAAATTTTTATACACACAAAAATATTTTTTAAAGAAAATCAAACTACGAAACAAATTACGATTTTATAGTAAAAGGTTTGATTGAAAACAAGGTGACAAGAAGAACAAGACTTTCGAAACCTATTAACGTCGATGCTCTATTATATCTAGCTCTTCCCGCTCAGTCTGATTTGCAAAAACCGAGCAAAAACTGTTTTGATCGTGTAGTTACCATAACAACGTCAATGCATTGCAGAGGATTTGCAATTTGCAGCGTCGGTAACGACTTGCAAGTCCTGTTTCGTGAATAACCCCCTGACAAATGCCGGGTGTTATAGGTTACGACGTACGTTTACTACTACTACTTTAGGTGCTTTCTTTCACTTAAAAGTTTGAATCGTGTTTCGAATAGTTTGGACCTGAATTTCGCAGTTGTGCAAGAAACACCTGACTCGAATTTTTTATTGACAGCTCATTAGTAAACAACCAAAATTCAATCCAAACAAGTTTTAAAAATAGAGAGATTCAAAGAAAATAATGTCTGTTTTTGAATCAAAACAAGTTTGGATCACGATTTTGTGAACGAAATATAGCACCTTTGATTTCCACGGCTTATCTTTATCAACAATTTATTTGGACGTAATGCATAAGGTATGTACAAAGTTACTCAACTTAAATGATGTTCCTGCATGCGAACCACACCCTTAAGAACATTCAGCGTAAGGGCTATGAAACTGTCAAATGGTATCATTTATGGTGAGCGTACTACTTGTAAGAAGGACAATGTACGTAGGATTTGCGTCGGTTTGAACGCAATGGTAAATACGATCCAAATAACTTCTAAAAATTAGTTATCCCCGTTAACCTAGCCCAGCAATTTTCCTTTTGCTACACGCGATTTTGCTCAAGACAAACATTATTTTATTGTCCAATAAAACCAAAGTACAGGGACGATATTCAAAGCGTTTATGTCGCAATAAAACTTGCGACACAGAAGCGGAAAAATAAACGACACCCGACCACCCTAAAAACATGCATATCCTTGCGTTTGAAGCCCCGAGGAACCGCATCAGAATTTTCCCATTCGATCTCCAGATGGCGATGATATCGTCCCGGTCAGCCCCGTCTGTCCCTTGGGAATAAACACAAATTGTTGAACATATTAACTCCATTTAGGATCTGCCCTTGTCTCACATTCGAATTGACTGGCTTACTAAATATGTTCCTCGGTTCTTTTTTTTTTAATTCAATGCATTCTATAATCGAATTCTACAGTTGCCGGGCGCTTCATTAAATAAAGAAGGCGGTTCAATGTGTTTTTTCGATTTTAATTTAATATTTTTCTGTGTACAAGGAAAGAACGAAAGAATTTAAATATTGACTCAACAAAATTAGATAAGGAGCGACGAGAAAGCATGTAAAGGATAATTCGTAATATTTATTTTCTCTCTCGGAAAAATAATTTTGTTTGCCTTCTCTGTTTTGTACATTTTTTGTCAGTAATTTAATTTCTGCTCAATTTTATTTACGGAGGAATTTGAGAAATTCAAACTGTGTAACTTTTTCTTTTCTTTATTTAAAATACTAAATTATTGAGGACGCAATTTTCATTTAAATGAATACTTCACTCACACATTTGCTAAATATTACTTAGTATAATTTTTGCTGACCTTTTCTTTTTTACTAACGGATATATGCAATAAGTCTCTTTAAATGTGAAAAGATGTCTCAAATTAGAAGAAAACTTTTGCCTGGTATGCAGAAACATTGTATGCTCTGAAACTTAAGATTCTTTTCTTTCGTTTCAATTAAAATAGATTTAAGTTCATTTTCATCAATTTTTTCTTTTTTTAATTTTTAATATTCAGAAACTGAAGTAATTATAATAATAAAAATTTAAAATTTAAATGACCAGATCTTCTTTAAATTCACTAGAAAATAATTCCCAAATATATTTTTTAATCAAAGATTTGAATTAACCAAAGGATTCCCTAACTGCCATTTAATACTATTTGGTTTGCTAATGTTTCCGTTAACATTTGTTAATAAATTATTATTAAGTTCTGAGGCAAGTTATCTGGGATTTTATAGACTATACAGATTTTTTAATTTTTGAATCCATCTAGCCTATATAATTAATATGTACTCCTATTTTTTTAATTATTCTGTGGATGTTATTAAAATTTGTTAATTGGACTGATACAGGTAATTAAAGAAGAAAATCTCATAAAAATTTAATTATTTTTCAAGGTGTAATCCATAAATAATAATTCTAGCAATTCGAATAGGCTAATAAAAAAATTAAACTGAAGTAATTTCATTTAAATACCTCATATATTTTCGGAAAATTTTCAGTTTTTAAAACTTCGTTTAATCAGATTTCGTCTTTTCAATGCATACAGCAAAGACAATATTTATCCACTAATGCGAAGTTACGATAACAAAATAAACTCCAAACTTCCGCGCAGCATCGCAAATCAAATATTTATATTACAAAATGTCCGCTCGCTTTTCCGAGAGCTCGCTTCATTTCACGCCGAAATTAGGATTTGTTTTTATTGTCCAAATTACTTGTTTACCGTTTCCAGTTATAACTGGTTCGGCAAAGAATTTCAATTTTGCCGAATCAAAATTGCCTCTGAAATCTTGAAAACAACCAACCTCATAGATACACACACAACAACCACAATCATATTATTAAAAACTTCGTCAGTAAATTTATCATAAACTTCTTCATTGATTGTAAACAATTTATCATAAACTTCTTCGTTGGTTTTAAAGAAGTTAACTTTTTTATGGTTTCGTTTTAATACGTAAGATATTTCTAAGGACTTTTTCGGAAAAACGAAAACTGATTTTTTTGAGGACGAAAAACGCAATTTTTAAGTTGAAAGAATCTGTAACCAATCTTAATGCACTTAATATTTAGTCTTCTACTCTACTCCAGAATCAACTGGCAATCAATAAAGTTCTGTGGAAATTTTTCGCCAAAAATAGCCAAACCATTTTCATCAACCGGAAAGCACTAAGCAATGTTTTCTTGTAGTTCGCGACAAATTTTCAACTACCTTATAAACTCCTACTATCACATTATGCTGCCTGTGGGAATGCAGTAAAAAGCAACAATTGCTGAAGAGAGACCGAAAGTGCCGAATTATCCTCGAAGATGTATGATAATGTTGTTACATTCTTAAGATTTTGTCGCACAATTGACTACTAAGAAATCTACCAACAATAAGCGCTACTCTTTCAAATCTTTTGATATTTTACGAAGTTAAGCAAGAGCTCATTTAAAAGCAAGTAATTTTAAATTAACATATTAATTGCTTTACGTAAATTAAAGCTTCTGCTTGTAAAAAGGAATCCCTATTAATTTGTAAATATTTTTTTTTAATTAACTTTGGATAATTCATCGTAGTAAGTGAGGAGAATCTGCTAAAATTAACTTAATTAATAAGTAACTTGACGGCAGCTGAAGTACTTCATTAAAGCAGAGCCGGCCAAAATGCCGCCCGTACACCGTTCCGTTCAGAATTCTAAATTAATAATCCAACATTGCAGGGCGTGATCTCGCCGCCATTCCGTCAGCAGGAATATCATTCGAGTTTACTGCACTCTTGGTAGTAATAACTCTCTGTGACAGCGAGGAGATGATTGAGAGTCGGAATCAGAGAGGTCTTGTTCGCATTTATTTCCAGAAGATTCAATGGATTAAAAAAGAATTTCCTTCGCCGAGGTCGGGCCAATTTAGAGATAAAACCGGATACATTCTCAAACTGGAAAAGTTTTGTGCCGTATTTCTTTCTGTCCAAATCAAAATTTATTTTTTTTATCGAACACGTAGGAGGTATATCGCAAAATATGCAAGCAAGCAACGTTCCAGTCACGAACTTTTTTTTGTTAAGTTTTGGATTAGTTTAAAGTTCGTACGGAATCGGAATCCCTGGAGTACGTGTTTCCTTGGCCAACGAATCCACCTGCTTTTAGAAGTGGATGAAGAAAGACATGAGGGAACGTTAGAGTCAGTAAAGGATAAATGTAGTAGTTTCATCAGAACGCAGCATTCGGAATTTGTTATATTCTATTTTTACTAGACGTTTTGCGTCTACATATAAAATGGACAGTCAAGATGGAAAATAGAATTTCAATAATAAAATAAAATAAAAGGTTTATATAACTGCATACGAGATGTTCTCTCGCGAAAATTTATACACCTTCTTTTCCATGGAACATGAAACTTAAAATGCACTCTAATCTCAATTATAAACTGAATGAACGTAATAAGAAATCGTTGAAAACTATGAAATTAATGAAGTCATTTGTAATAGGAGACGAATTAATTAAAATTAATTTAAAAAATACTTTCGGAAACAGAAATATTTTTTGTACTATTTAATAATAAAATATTTGTATTAGTTTCATCTGAAGATATTAATTTTATTGATATTTTGAATTAACAAGAAATGCTAAGGTGCTTTCTTTCACTTAAAAGTTTGAATCATGTTTCGAATAGTTTGTACCTAATTTTCGTAGTTGTTGCAACAAAACATCTGACATGCATTTTTGATTGACAGTTTATTTGTAAATAACCATAATTCAATCCAAACAAGTTTTGAAAATAAAGAGATTAAGAAAAGAATGTCTGTTTTTGAATCAAAACACGTTTGGATCACGATTTTGTGACCGAAAGAAAGCACCTTTAACCTACAGTTAAGTTTTTAATAAATATTCAAACAATGCAATAAAAGCAAAAAGTGTATTTAGTTGACATCTAAATATACGAGGGTCAAGCTGAATTTATTGAGAATAACTAAATCTAGCAGGCCTTGAAAAACAAAACATACATTGTTATTTAGAACACTTTTTTATCTGTCATTTGAAGTTTAGTTGCTAAATCTACGTTTAGTATAACCGAAGTTATTAATTTTTAAAAGTGACAATACAAGTACAAAAATGGAATTAACCAGAGAGCATTTTCGAATCATGATTTATTATGATTTAAAAAAAGGCTTAAGCGCTTATGAGTGTAAGGAGATTTTAGATTCGGCTTTCAGTGAACAAGTATCTTCCTTGGCTACAATTTACCGATGTACAAGGAATTTGAACGCGAAAGAAATTCTGTTCAGCACCAAAAAGGAGCAGGGCGTCCTCCTACGGCTGTTACCGACAAAAACATTGCTGCTGTTAAAAAAATAATTGAAGAGGACAATAAAACCACTTATGCGGTAATCGAGCATCAACTCAAGATTGGATCCTCAGCTGTGAGAATAATCTTACACGATCACCTACATTTAAAAAAAGTGGTTAATCGTTTTGTGCGGCATCAACTTTCTGACTTTCAAAAAGCAGAACGTGTAAGGATTTGCCATGAAACTTTAAATTTCTTAAACAATGGTGGCCACCAATTTTTTTCCAAAATAGTGACAGGTGACGAAACTTATATTCCATTTTTTGACATACCAACCCGCTAAGAGAGTCGTGTGTGGATTCATTAAGATGAGGAAACTCCAACAACAACCAAGAAGCTGCGAGCTATGAAAAAAGTTATGTATGCAGTATTCTTTAGAAGTACTGGGCAAGTAAAAGCAATTAAGCTAGACCGACAAAAGACAGTTACAGCTAAATGGTACACCGAAAAGTATTTGCCTGAAGTATTCAGTAAGGTTCCAAACAAGGTAATTATTCTGCACCATGACAATGCATCGTTCCATACTGCAGCTTTAACTCTCCAGTTTCTGGCTGGAAAAAATGTAAAAATAATAGAACATCCGCCGTATTCACCTGATTTAGCTATGTGCGACTTTTGGCTATTTTTTGGGCTTAAAAGGAATTTGCGGGGTAGAAGGTTTTCGTCAGAAGAAGAGATTTATGCCGCAGTTCACACTTATTTTGACGGTATTCCGAAAGAAGATTGGTTGGGCTCTTTTAAACAGTGGAAAGAAAGAATGGTTAAGTGTATCATTGCTGAAGGGAATTACTTTGAACACATTTAAAATAAAATCCTACAAAATATTAACCATATTTTTTATTCTCAATAAATTCATCTTGACCCTCGTATGTAATTATTTTATATTTTATAATGGAAGACCAAACGTTTGTCTCAGATTACTACAGCAATTTATTTATTTATTTGACAATAATGAATTGATAACTGCTTAGTGTTACAGGTTACGATATACATTATACATTATATTATGACAGTTCACAAGGTTACGAAAAATTCAAAGGTGATGAACTTTCAATTGGATATTTGAAGTTTTTAAATCATGTGTGGTGGAGTTGAATCTTGAAAAGAAACCTATCTTAGTAACAAAAATGAATATAATTTGCAAAAAAATGGAACACAAAATGAATTCTATTGAGTACAGCTTTTACAGTAAACCCAACGTGGGCTAAATGGAATTTTAAACGAAGAACGACCGTCTTAGCGAAATTCCTGAAAAATTTATACGGTTCGGTAATTGGCTGAAAGAGCGATTCGCCGAACGCAGCTAACTTGAAAGACCTATTTAAAACATCTGGAACGAACGTTATAAGAAAGATTTACTTATCGCGAAACAAAGTTGTGTTTTAAATGCAGATTTGCTCCGGATTTATGATCGATTTCCGTCCATGTACGGTATCCCTTTCCGAGAAAGGGATGCATAAATTAGATCAGAAATTGTTACGTCCGTTTCAGTTCGAACAATGGCCTATTATTTTAATATTGGGTCAATTTAATACATTTAAACCGAGGGTAATTAAGCGGCGCTATGAAATCGAATCGCTGAAAGGCTTTCCGATTTCAATTTCTGCGTGCGGTTCACATGAACAGGTTGCGTGTACGCGATAGTCACGCACGCATACGTTCCTGTGGGAATTTCGTCCTTCGAAAACCACAGGAACGGGCTCGACTGAATTTAAACGACGCCGTAAAGCATCAATAAAATCCACGTATCGATTTCGAAAGTCACTCGGCGTTCATGAGAAACGTTATTTTATGAAAATTGTTACGACAGAATTCGCGTTTTATGTAAAATTGCCGAAACTCTAGATGTTATCCATCCTTCTTTGCATCAAATATTAAAATAATATTTCTGCGTTATTGCCAGATATTCAGTCGGGTCGATGCTGAACGAAAATTATTTAAATACCGACGCGATCGGTAAATGTATAAGCATTAGCGTATCGAAAATTTATTAAAGTATTTATCATTTTGAATGATTTTTACATGAATGCGGAACGCTTTTTGCTTTGCTAATCTATTTTAATATATTTGTCCGGATTACAGCAAAATTATTGGCCATTTAAAGTTTAATGCACGCATTTAAATAAAAATATTTGGGCCGTGTAGATGCATTTTCATCCATAATATCATTGTCACTATGAATTATTATTAATAATTACTACGCTATATATTGATCATATATTTTATTACATCGCAAAAGAAAAAAAAATATTTTTGCCTTTCATATTATAACATCATAATTTATTGGGAAACTCTAAAAGTATAAATATAAAATAATTAATTACACAGTACGTACAAAAAACGCTTAAGTCTAAGTAAACATTAATTTATGCGTCGTATGTAAATTTGTTCGGATTTCAAACGAGACGTATCGTTCCAAGGAAACAGTTGATAATTATTTATTTTTTCTTTAAGAAAGTGCATAAGAATTTTTGCAACGTTTTTGCATCGTTTTTGCAACATCATCATTATTTTCACCTATAATTGTTATTTTGCAAGACCAGTCCTATCTATCTGCAGTTTACTTTAAGAATGGCATGTTGCTTATGCGCTGGCACGCGCATTCTTCATTGTCGAATTTATGATCGGTTCAATTTGCGCGAATCGTCCATCACGGAATCTTCATTACGTGGGAAAACCGTCAAGGGTGCTGTTGAGTTTTTGGTTACATTTGTGGGTCTTCAGTTTGGGATTAATTTGTCCGTATGGATATAACTCAAATGACGGCATTGCTAACCTTCGACATAATGCATTTTGTGTATTAATTATTGCGTAATATATATTAAACCTTGGCCATATCTACACTTCGTTCTTTTCTTTCTCTTAGCCTTTTACTCTGTGCTTTTACTACAAGCCCCACAAGTTTTATCGCCCCGCTTGACTACTATTTCCCCAGCATTTTCCGCTTCCAGTTCGTAGGATTTTCTCAACTGTTGTTGTAAATTTACATTTGTTCGTTAGCCTAGTTTGATGGCTTCGCCGACGTTTTGCGGAACTGATTCACCGAAAAACGGACTATAGGACATCGTGTCACTCCTCGACGTCAAGCAAGACCTAGCCCATAAGCGTCTTACATTTATCTTGGGAGATGACGTCATAGTGACTATATTCAGGGTGTTCCGAGAAGTCCTGTATTCGTTAACTAACGTTCGGGCATTTAATTTTTCGCACTTCATGCTGTTAGGTTAATCGATGTCCTCGAATAACTACGATTTATATCTTGTTCATTTGAGTTACATATGCTAATTAACATAGTCGCGACAAAATCGGGAAGAGGAATTAAAATAACCGCACCTGTCTAATGTATAATGAAAACACAATAAAAAATTCATCATCGAAACTAATTTAAGACTAACCCAAATAATTTATTGAACATCTTTGCTTATTCGTAGTTATTTTAATTTTATTGTTTCGCTGAACAGCTACAATAATATTATATTAAATTTATCATGCATTGGATACGCGCAGTTATATAATTCTTTTTCTGATATTTTTGATTTTTGTTTGAGCAATTAATTGCCATTATTTTACTTTTGTTGTTGTTGTTGTTGCCCACCACCTTGCTGCACAAAAGTAAAAGCAAACGCAAGTTATCGAGGCGATCCGTTCGTAAGATAAGCGTTTTGGATTGATAAGGGATCCCATTGGACAATTTATCTCCGGCGCCCGTAAACCATTATCGTCGCAGTTCGACTCACGACCCAATTCTCCACTCAAGCTAGGGAATTCCGTGTATAATTACGCACTTTTCTATCTATTCTTCATCCGTGTCGATATTTTGCTAGAGTCCCCAGGTAAGTGCAAAGAGTAGGTAGCACATTTAGACTTCTTTTAGAATTCCGCCTACTTTCACCACCTACTCCAAAGCGCGCACACTCAGGTTTTTCTGTTAACACAGTTCTTCAAATCTGTTTTGTTTTTTTTTTTTAATATAGGCAATCCTTTTTATAATAATTAAACACTTTTATTATTTCATGTTTAGTGCCGCCACTTATAACTTGTGGCATTTTGATAAAATTATTATAAGAAATATATTTGTTTTAAGTTACTTTTAATAAGAAACTTTAAATTAAAGTTCATATGCATTTCACCTTAAAAGGTGACGACTAGAGGGCTAATATATCTTTAACCAAAAATTAATAAAATTGATTAAATTAATGCAGCTGAAAATTGAAGTCAAAATCCTGGAACACCACTAAGTTAGGTTGATGAAAACTCATGCAATAAAGTTCCTATTGTTTTATTAGTGAATATGATCGATGCGGAATAAGCAGCCTACAGTCTTAACAAACTTTTTCCCCTTCTCTCTTTTTTTGCTTATTATCCATAAAAATAAAGCGAAAGAGAAAACGTCGTAAGTCGACTGTTGATAAAAAAATAACACGTGTAGCTTATGGAGGAGGAAAAACGCTCTTGTAGCTTGTGTTTGTTTTATCAATGTGAACCCCTTTTTTAATTTAATCATTAACTAACACAAGAAACTTAAAAAATGCCATACGGATCCGTGTAAGGTTATTTTTTACATGTTTGGCTAATAATAATTAGAATTAATAATAGAGGGGCGATTCACGTCTTTTTTGTCTGTCATAGACTTGTTAAGACCTCAGGAGCGGGAGTATATTTTATGTATTTAAAGTGTTTCATGGCTTTGTCAAGTCCGAATCTTTTGGCGGTCGATAAACAAACGCAAGTCGGCCTTTGATCTCAAATATTCAAAAAAAGCTTATACGGATCCGTGTGAGGTTATTTGCTCAACGGGATCTTAAGTCATAGACTTGTTAAGACCTCAGGATCGGGAGTATATTTTATGTATGTAAAGTGTTTCATGGCTTTGTTAGATGCAAACCTTTTCGCCGTTGATAAACGCAAGTCGGCCTTTGATCTCAAACATTCAAAGAAAAAGGTTAACGCCCGGACAATACGTAGTAGTAAAAAGGTTAGTTATTAACGGCACAACTGGCAAGGAAAAATAACTGTCAACGTACGTTTCGGTCTCATTAGACCGATTATTATTAGGATAGTATGACCAACATGTAAGGTGTTATCAATTTGGATATAAACATAACAAATGAAGCACAGACCAGGAGACTAGAAGAATGCACATTTATCACGACTACGAGAAGACCATTGTTTGCGTCCGTTGCTTACTGCTGGTTGTAGCCCATCGAAAGGAGGATTTTTTGGTGGTCGTGACAAATTTGCATTCTTTTGATCTGTGCTTCATTTGTTTGACCTCAAAAACAAGACAAGATAAGCAGTTGACATATACCAATAATGTAGGTTCTTTTGACTAACTCTAATACCAAATTTTCCCCTTCCCCGTTTTTGTTTTCATGTTTTTAAATAAACTTTTATTAAAGTTTTCTTTAGTTCTATTTAAAAACAGCCCATAATCTTGAATACTAACCTAAACTATTTTTCATTCAAACGTTAATTTCTCTAAAGATTTTTTTTATGTAATAGATAAATATTTTTATGTGGTCGTTTATTAAATAAAGGAAAAAATCAGCAGGTTGTCATTTAAAAAAAAATCAAGTAGGCGTTGATCACACACCAAATTTCCAATAGATACGTCAAACAGTTTTCGAAATATTATAAGCCGGTTCCATACTTTTGCTCCTCCACCGTATAGACAGATGTTTGGAGATGTCAAAGCCAATTTGAACTGTTTAAAAAAAATGTACATCCTTCACAAAACTTATAATACATCAAATAATTTCATTACTTCGTGTTTTTATTATCTGTTCATTATTTGCAGTGTTGAATTGCTTACTAATCTACATGAAAATGTTTGGCAGTGTTAATGTGTTCGACTAATCGGGGTAATTAATTAAATAAACTGTACTGTTAATTAAACGTAACCCTGCCTCAGCCTAGTGCCGATGTTACTCATAGTTCCGCAATAAATTCTAGTCAGCATAATTGTCGATATTGATCACAAATGTATTTAAAGTTCTCTTCATAAAAATAATTAAAAAGAATGAATTCTTTGAAATCTACTATAACAATCTGAAGCCAAATTGTACTAAGACCACTTAAAAATCCTTTAAGCATTTTTCAATTTGTACATTTCTAATATTTAATAAAAAGAAGTTAATATGTTCATTAAACAGAAAATAATTTAAATTATAAAACAACTTCATCTCTAAATGTATTATTACAACTGAAGCGTAATTATTTATTGGCTATCAATTTATTTATTTTTGCAAATCATAGGATAAAACTTTCTTAAATCAGTAATTTTATTACAAGTAAAAACTCAAATGTGCTAGCCATTTTAGTCTACTTAATATGTCCATTATACATTTTTAATTTTATTATTCTCTAGGCACTATATTTTTAACCAATATTTCGAAGTACCTGATTAAAATTAATATAGTGACTATAGTCATTTAAAATAGTTCAAAATTAAATAAAAATTTGTTAAAATTAGATTTACCAAATTTTGGAAAATAATGGATATTTTCAAACTTAAAAAATATCTAGCAACTATCGAAGTTCCTCCAAAACTTTTTCAGCAATTGATATCATATTCTGTATTTAACAATATCAGCTTATAAAGAACGGGACAGTTGTAATTTTATGTATTTTACGTGTTAAGAAAACATATCTTGTACGTGGTTTAGTAATAAAATAACGGACATATTGTTAGGATTAGCTGTTTTAATTAAATTCTCATAACAGCTGCACTCTGAAAATTCCTTCAATGTAATCCTCTCGCGACCTTCGTCATCTATTCTACTAGCGTTTGAAACATTGCCGGAGGTCATTTTCTCTTAACCCCTTCAGATCCTCCGTCAGGTATTTGAAAACCCTACTCTGATTCATAATGATGTCTGTTGATTCGATATAGTGGACTGTATTTCTTTGTGTTTGTTTGCAGAAAAATTTCGCTGGTACAATTACCTTTTTTTATATGAAAGTTTTTTATTTATATTGCAATTGTTTTTTTTTTTTACAAGTGTATGTGATTCATTAAAATGAACGTAAAAATCGTGTTAACATAGCTCCCCGCCTTGAACATTTTTTTTTTTAAGAAAGTGTTCAAATATTCATAAATTGCAGGTAAGTATGAACTGATTGTAATAATGAAAATGAATTATTTTAACTGTTTTTAACATGCACAATTTCACTGTCACTACTGCCATTTTCAGGTACTGGAAGGGGACACAACTTCGCTACTGCTCGCTTGAAATTGCCTTTATGAGTCTTGACTGTAGCAACTCGAACTACGTTGTCGTCACCGGGATGAAGCTCTACTATTCTTCCAAGGAGCCACTGGGAAGGAGGTAAGTTATCCTGTTTGATTATTACCAAACTTCCAATCTTTAGCCCTGGATTTTTGCTCTTCCATTTCTTTCTTTCTTGCAGATGATACAAATATTCTTGTGACCACCGCTTCCAAAAACTTTGTACCAACTGTTGCTGTAACTGGAAACGCGACAGCCTGTTTGTTGGTGTGTCCAGCAATTGCGGTTCTGGAATAGCAGTCAATGGTTTGCCAATCAAGAAATGAGCTGGAGTTAGTGGCTGCAGATCATCAACATCCGATGACAGAGGGTATAAAGGTCTAGAATTTAAAGTTGCTTCTATCTGTGTTAAGATTGTGTAAAATTCTTCATATGTTAATTTTGTGTCATTAATTACTCTTGATAAATGATGTTTTATGTTTTTTATGTTTGATTCCCAAAGCCCTCCGAAATGAGGCGAGTTTGGGGGAATAAAATGCCAGGTTATATTTTCATTTGTACAATAATTTGTTATTTCTGTTTTAGAGTTTGAGAAAAATTCATGCAAGGCAGATAGTTTCTTAGCTGCTCCGATAAAATTTGTTGCATTATCTGAATATAAATGAGCTGGTTTGCCTCTTCGTGATGCAAATCTTCTCAAAGCAGCAAGGAATGTTTCGCTTGATAAATCTGTCACAAGTTCAAGATGCATAGCTTTAGTAGAAAAGCAGATGAAAAGACAAATGTAGCCCTTTATAGTCTTTGAACCTCGACCTTTGCGATCTTTTATATTAAAAGGCCCTGCATAATCTATTCCCGTGATATAAAATGGATTATTAACTGTAACTCTTTCTTTTGGCAAATTTGCCATTATTTGATCAAAAGATTTTGGTTTAGATTTAAAACATCTGATGCAACCTCGCACTACTGACTTAGCCACACTCATTCCAGATGTAACCCAAAAATGCTGTCTTACTGTAAATAATAACAATTGTGGACCTGCATGAAGTAATGTTATATGCGTATTTTCAAAAATTAGTTTTGCTAAACGATGTTTTCCCGATAAAATCAAAGGATGTTTCTGAGCAAAATCTAAATAAGAGTTTTTTAATCGACCACCGACTCTTAATAAACCTTCAGTATCAATGAACGGAGCAAGGGATAATAAATTGTGTTTTGGCTTTAAATTTTTATTATTTAGTAATAAATTAATTTCTTGAGGAAAACTGTCTTGTTGTGACAATTTTATTAATTGTTTCATACTGAGATCTAATTCTGCAATAGTCAAATATCCGTACGGCCGTTTAGATTTTTGTTTCTTAATGTTTAAGATGAATCGTAAAATGTATGCCATTGTTCTTTTCAACCTATTCAAACTAGAAAACCTTTCGAATATCTGAAAATTATTTTCAACAGTAGCTGAGCAAACATTATTTTTAGAATATTTAATTGAAATTGAGAATGCGGATGATGGCCAATGATTAGTTGGAAGAGACAACCATGAAGGGCCGTTCCACCACAATTGAGACTTGAGTAAATTTTCAGGAGAAATTCCTCGTGATGTAAGATCGGCAGGATTATCTTTTGTGTTTATGTACTTCCAATTACTAATCTGTGTTAATTCTTGAATTTTAGAAATGCGATTTCTTACAAAAATTGGTAATGAATGAGATGGAGAGTTAATCCAGTGTAATATTATTTGAGAATCTGACCATAGATGATATGAGCATTCGATAGTGAATGATTTTTGTACTTTGTTAATTAATTGACTTAACAACAAAGCACTGCACAATTCTAATCTTGGCATAGTTAAACATTTCAGTGGAGCAACCTTTGTCTTTCCGCATAAGAGATTAATTAAAATCTTTTCTTTTTGATCGATGCTGCGAACGTATACACACGCACCGTATGCGTTTTGTGACGCGTCACAGAAACCATGTAATTCGATTTCTGTAGAATTTTTACAAATGACGTGCCTATCTAATTTGAGTTGATTTAATTTTGTTAAATTATTTCTGAATCGTACCCACGTAGCTTTCAAATCGTCTGGAATAGGATCATTCCAATCTAATTTAAGAGACCATAGTTTTTGAATAATTATTTTTGAGAAAATAGTGCATGGGCTTAACAAACCTAATGGATCAAAAATCCTTGCTACGTCAGATAAGATTGATCGTTTATTAATTGATAAAGAATTTTCAAAATTTTTGATTTGAAAACCTAATGTATCAGATTTACTGTACCATTTTATTCCTAAAGTTTTTGAAAACTCATTATCTCCTAAATTTAAAACACTCACAGGTTCATTTTCATTTTGAAACTCTTGCAAGAAAAGCTGACTATTAGAATTCCATTTTCTTAATGGGAAACATGCTGAATTTAGAATTGATGCAATTTCTTTACATACATTGATTGCAACTGTTTCAGAATCAAAACCTGTTATGAGATCATCAACATAAAAATCATTTTTTATTATTGAAGATGCGAAAGAAGATTTTGTTTGATATTCATGAGCCAACTGCTTTAAGCATCTTATGGCTAAATACGGAGCAGATCTAGTGCCGTAGGTAACTGTATTTAAAGTGTAAATGGAAATTGGATCGTCTGAACTAAATCTCCAAACAATATTTTGAAGATGTCTGTCATCAGGATGAATGACGACCTGCCTATACATTTTTTCTATATCTGCCGAAACTGCAAAAGGATGTTGTCTGAATTTTATGAGTATAGAAAATATTTCATTCTGAATGGGTGGCCCTGTAAATTGTAAATCATTAACTGACCAACCTGAATCAGAATTCGCTGATCCATCAAAGACTACTCTTAGTTTAGTAGTCAAACTTTCTTGTCTAAAAACACCATGATGTGGCAAAAAATATGCTGTATTGGAAGGAATTAAATTTACTTGAGACATGTGGTTTAAATCTATGTATTCTTTTATGAATTGAGAATATTGAAATTTTAGATTAGAATCGTATGAAAATTTACGTTCTAATTGTTGTTGACGTTTAATTGATAATGGTTTTGAGTTACCTAAATTAGAAGCAGAATGTTTTAGTGGTATTCGAACAATGAACCGTCCTTCTTCATTTCTAGAAAACGTTTCTAGGAAATGTTTTTCGCAATAAACATCATCGGAAGACATAGAATGCTCGTTATTAATTTCCTCTATCTCCCAAAATTTCTGCAATTCAGAATCAAGATTGCTGTGAGTTTTAGAAAAATTGCAATGAATTTTTGAAATGGATTCTGAGATGGTACCTGATATAATCCAACCGAATTCTGTGTTTTGAAGAACTGGCATATTCTTACCCAACTGAATTCTTTGATGATGAAGAATATTCCAAAAAATACCTGCACCAATAAGTACATCTATTTCACTAGGCTCGGTGAATTGAGGATCTGCCAATTGAATGTTGGCTGGAATATTCCATGAGCTGGTGTTGATAGTGAATGAAGGCAAATTACCTGTAATTGTGGGCAAAATAAAACAACAAAGATTAGTAGAAAATTCATAATTGAGTGAATATATCACAATGTTGCATTTTTTTTTAATGACTGATGAAACGCCATTGATTCCTCCAATGGTCATGTTTGTTGAATGTTCTTCTAATCCTAACTTTTTGCAAAATTTTGAAGTAAGAAAATTTGACTGAGAACCACAGTCAAGTAAAGCTTTTGCAGTATGAATGTTGCCAAAAACATCTGGAACTAAAATTGATACAGTGGAAAGCAGAACATGTTGATTAGGATAATGACTTGTGAAACTAACTTGTGGCGAAATTGTTGTTGATGCATTTGGATGAATTGTTTTTGATGTAATTGGTTCACGTGTATATAATAATTCTGGATGAAGTAAAGTGTTATGTTTAGCTTTGCACTTTTTACAAAATCCAGATCTGCAGTTTTTAGTTGTGTGGCCTGAACGTAAACAGTTATTACAAAGATTCAGCTGCTTTACTGTTTTTAATTTATCTGACAAATTTAATTTTAAGAATTTTTCACAATAATAAATTAAATGTGCCCCATTACATACAGGACATTTCACATTTGAGGATATTAACGAAACTTGTTTGATATTATTATGTAACTGTTTATGTTCTTTGGCATTTTTATTATGATTGATTTCAAGTGTTTCTAGAAAATCTGCTCTTGAATTCAAAAAACTCTTGAATTCAGAAAGTGTTGGGAAATTATTGCCTGTTTTAACTTTTTCCCATTCCCGAACAGTAAATTTGTCTAATTTTGACGTAATTAAAAATATCAACAAAGTGTCCCAATGTTCTGTTGGTTGTTCTAGTGTTTGAAGAGCTCTTAAATGTTTAAAAATGGTATCTATCAAGTCTCTTATTCCTCTTGAGGACTCCTTTGTAAGTGAATTTAATTCAAACAGAGATTTGATGTGATTATTAATTAACAATCTGATGTTATTATACCTATTGCAAAGTAGTTCCCATGCGATTATGTAATTTTCGGATGAGAATTCTAGAGACTGTATAACCTTTAGTGCGTCACCTTCTAGTGAAGCACGTAAATAATGATACTTCTGAACATTGTCAATTGATTTGTTTGAATTAATTAGTGACTCAAAAGTATCTTTGAATTCCAACCAATTATCATATGCACCGTTAAATTTTGCAAGTTTAATTGTTGGAAGTTTAATGTTGTGAGAAATACCGTTTTGTTTTGAGGAATCTGATATGCCAGTGATACTGTCGCTTTGAATTTGGATGACAGGTGTGCAGACTTGCTTTAAAATAAATTTTGCGTCTGTGATTGCGGATGAATGCTTTTCAGTGAAATCTTCTCTCTCTAAATATTGCCTTTCTAAGTCATCTTCATCGCAAATATATTCTATTTTACTCTGAGTTTCATCAAATTCCTCAAACAACGATGCAAACTTGCTACTACGATCTTGCAATTCAATGATTGTTTTTTCTGCTAAAACTTGATCACTTGCATATGCATCTTGAACTGTGCGTAAATATTTTATAAAATTTGTTAGTTTGTATTTAATAGTACCTCGTTTACGCACAAGTTTTTCAGTAGATGTGACGTCTTGCATGACTTTTCAAATTCAGAAAACTATGAATTGAATTATTGTAACCTAGTTACAAAGAAATTGTGTTAATGTGTAAAAATATTTGTCAAAATATTTTCTTTTGCAAATAAATGTATAAAAGTATGAATGTGTTTTATAAATGTGTACTACCTTAACACAGATAGCAGCCTACAAATTCTAGAACTGTTCTAGAGCCTTATCTGTAGTCCTGAACGATAGTTTTCTATGCGGTGTTTCTCTTCTTCGCTGATGCGCTTAGTTCTTGTAAATCTTGAATCCGGCTCGATCGGACCAAAAATAATATGTTGATTCGATATAGTGGACTGTATTTCTTTGTGTTTGTTTGCAGAAAAATTTCGCTGGTACAATTACCTTTTTTTATATGAAAGTTTTTTATTTATATTGCAATTGTTTTTTTTTTTTACAAGTGTATGTGATTCATTAAAATGAACGTAAAAATCGTGTTAACAATGTCCTTCACTCTGGTTCTACATTTTATCTTCGATAATTTTGCACGGGGTAAGATCAGAATCGATAGTGTTAGATTTATTCTGTACCAGAAGCGCTCGTAATGGAAAAGCAAAACATTGTAACTAAAGAAAATGTACCCATTGTAATGGGTAATTTCAAGAAAATTTTGATTTTCTTAATATCTTAAAAAAATTTTTTTGCTTATTAATTTATATCAGAAACATAGTAACTTGATACTGATATAATTGGTATTATTTAACTCTTTTAAATTATACAGATAATAAGTGTCATTTTCAAGATACATTGAATATTAGAGTTTATTTTTTTCGTAAATTTTCAATTTATACTTTATATTTATTGGAAGTAAAATTAAGAGAGCAGTGATATATTTCAAAAATGGAGATATACTTTTCTCAAAAATCAAGAAAAATGTTTTTTTTTTCATAAATTCTAAAACACATACTTGTACCCTTTCATTATTGCCTCTTTTCCTTTCTCCATTAACATGTTCCATCAATTAGTCACGTATAGATGCAAATACAATTCAGAAACTACTAATATACGATCACGATCGGATATTATACATAATTGATCATTATACGCTTTCCAGGAAGACAGTTATTTATGTCAATTTGCTGTTGAACCGGGAAATGATTGCTTGTTATCGTTTACGAACATTGCTTCGGAAACAATTACGGCATTGCATCAAGCCCGCTTTATTCAGACCATCTGACTGGCTTACAACTACACATAAACGTAAATAGGAAGAGAATTACTTATTTTCGTGCTTTAGATTGCAGTAATGAAGGACTGCTTGGAGAAAAATGAGATTTACAAACTAGATGCTGAATTGTATGTTTTATCGAATTTCATCCTATTAAAATGGCAGAGAAAAAACAAACAATGAAAAATACGAGAGCACTCACCGAAATAAAAATAAACTGAAAACTTAATTTAATTTTAACTTTGGAAGATCAAAAGTAAATATTGAATTAACATGAGTTTGTTGATGACCGAGTAGAACCTTTAAATTATAATTTTTTCGAGTTATTTCACCAATACATATTATCCACGGACAAAACATATTTGTACGTCGATACGTCGTATATCGATTCCTTAAGTGTATTCGCATATTTATTCCAAACTGTCCTAAGAATAGTGGGGTACTTTTATCAGGTTGTTTTTTAGAAACATGAAAAAGTAAAAGCTTTTTTTTCAAAAATTATTCGTTTATTTTACACAATTTCGTGTTACACATATCCCGAGTCATGCATACAAATTGCTATTAAATTTATGAATAAATTTAGTTTCAAATTTTGATAAATGTGAAACGGCTCTTACTGTTCGGCAAGATGTAATCGAATTTGTGCTATGATTTACTTTTCCATATACACATTGCCTACAAAAATTTGTAACACAGCTATTTTCACGAAAGCAAGGAGTCATATTGTTTTTGGAAATATATTGTCAATGGTCGCAACAAATTAAACTGCACAATACTGACAATAGTTGTCAAAACAGTAGCAAGTTCACAGTTGTAAAAATGCCGAACATTTCAACGTTCACTGTGTCCTATAAATCATTTTTAATAACTCCATACAGCTTACTACTTAAACACCAAGAAAATTTTTTTGTTAAATGCAAATTAATGTAACGTGTAATTTAAGGACGTTATACCTGACAAATTTAAACTTTTTGCTTATGTTCGCTTTAATTTCGAGGTCGTGGATTCGCACCCCGCTCGAGATATTTCTCGGGGGTCGTTACTCACTTCAGGTACCCTTCAGTGTTAGTGATACGGTAGATTTAGGATGTTTAGTCTACCGGCTCGGACCTCATGTAAAACTATCCTTATAAAATATAAAATATTACCCTTATCCTCTATTTACATATTCAAATTATTAACTTTTGTTCATGAAAACAAAATAGGTTTAATCACTTTTGCTGATGTACACAATTATAACACTAGAATAAAAAACAATCTCACCTCACTAAAACATTTTCATACATGTTTTAAAAAATTGCTCCTTTATGCGGGAACACATTATTATAATCAGCTACCTAAAGAATTTAAGGAAGTTGAATCACACATCGTCTTTAAAAGCAAACTAAAAGCAATCTTATCTGTTCATAGTTTTTATTCAATAAAGGAATTCACATCGTATTTACAACCTTAAATTTACTCTGTGAGTCCCGTCCTCGCGATGTTCTCATGTCCCCCTAATACATATATTATATTCTATGTACGACACGCTTGCTTGACAAACATTTTGTATTATACGTGGGCTGCTGGAAAAGTTTCTGGAAACGGTATGAAAAAACGCTTATGAAATTTGGTAAACGGTATCATTGTTTTTCGAAGTATTCGCCTTTGATGTCAGTACACTTTTGCATACGCCCGAACCAATTTCTAAAGCACGTTTTCCACTCTAAAGATGGTACCTCAGAAACCAGTGTTCGGAATGTTTCAACTACTGCTTCAGCCGACGAAAATGCTCACCACGTATTTTATTTTTGATATTTGGGAATAAAAAGAAATCATTAAGTGATAAATCAGGTGAATATGGACAATGAGTTATTAATTCAATATTTTTGTTGGACAAAAAATCAACTGTTTGACGGGCTGAGTGAGAGCTGGCGTTGTCATGATGGAGAATAATTCGTCGATTTCGATTATTTCTTCTTATTTCATCGATGACTTCCGGCGAACAAATTGTAGTATACCAATCAGCATTCACGGTTTTTCGATCCTCTAAAGCCACGGTTGCTACATGTCCAGTTAAACCAAAGAAACAAGCAATCATTTGCCTCGCAGCACTGCGTGAACGGACAACTTTTGTTGGTTTTGGTTCATTTTGAAATACCCAAACGGTAGATTGTTGTTTACTTTCTGGCTCGTACGAATAGATCCACGTTTCGTCACCAGTAACGATGTTATAAACTAAATTTGAACGACCTCCATTGAATTTCTTGAGCATTTCTTCGCACCATTTGACACGACCCTGATTTTGCGCCTCTGTTAAATTGTGTGAGATCCAACGACTGCAAAGCTTTCGTACGTTCAAATGATCATGCAAAATCTGGTGTATTGCTTTCATGTCAATGCGTAAGAATGCTCATGCTAAGAATACTCTCACGGTATGTCACATGTCGATCTCGGTTAAGCATTTCACGCACAGCATCTACATTAGTGGCAACAACAGGTGTTGATGGACGACCTTCATGAAATTCGTCACTGAGAGAGGTACGTCCGCGCTGGAATTCGGCAAACCAATTATAAACACTGCTCTTTGATGGTGCTTCATATCCAAAAGCCAAATGAAGCCGATCGAGGCATTGTTTCTGCATTAGACCACATTTGAAATCGTAAAAAATCATGGCACGAAAATGTTCACGCGAGATTTCCATGTTTACACAAAATTACTTTTTCTTAAAAGCTGTACAAACAAATTTAATTCACTTGGATAGGAACTGTCAATAGAATTATAGGCGAAAAACGTCAACTTTTTCAAATATGACAGTTGATAAACGCTAACAATTCTAGACCTACTAGATTCCAGAAAATTTTCCACCAGCCCACGTATTGTATTATATCATAACGAGTATTAAACAATGACCATCCATGTATCTGAATTTGTTTCTGTTTTTTGTCTTTGGTACAACTGGCCTGTAATTTTGCAAATAAAAGAACAACTATGCACCTCTGAAATTACATCTAACATTTCTTCATTTAGAAGAATTTACAATTAAATTTCAAAGAAAAAGTTTCTTGTTAAATATGTATTACGTACTAATTTGAATTAAACTTTCAAATACCAATATTTTTCTTTAAATCTAACAAGATTTATGAAACAATTAACGCCAAGTCTGTAATGAAGTACAGTCCGGAGAGCATGGATTATTAAAAGTCTAGGTTGTATAAAACGCTAATTAAAACGAATTTCTTCCGAAATTAATTCGACATGATGTTTCCTCCTCCGAATTATTTCTTATTAATTCGTGGCGGGCCGCCCCCGTGTTTCCTCCGAATCGTTTGTAAAATTATAACGCAATATGTTACTTCCAGACGTAAACGAGGCGAGTTTTGGAAAGCCATTTCGGCGATACGAGGGGGAAAGAGTGTGCGCCGTGTAATGGCGGTTCCATGTTTCGCATGTAAATATGTCATCTGTTGGGTCAAGGGGCTGTTGCTCCAGATGTTCCTGGCTGCTGGCTGTTTGGCCGGACGGTCGGTTTGCTTGGAGGGCGTTCTTGTAGTCGCGAACGATTAAGAACTAACCCCAATGCTTTTCGTCGGTATCGCTCATAATGATTTTGATTTATGCAAGCAAAATGTTGGAGTTTAAAGTAAATAATTACTTAAGCTTCGTTTTCTTGTTCAACAATTTCACACTTTCAGATAACGAAAGTAATTGAAAACATGGGCAAAGTATAACAATTTTCTCCGGAATGAAGAAGAATATTTTTAACTATTGTCGCGTTTGAAAAATCATTTTCTGAATTAGTTTTACTTTTTAGATTTTACACAAAATTTACAACGCGTATTTTAGGCAAAAATCATTTGGTTGCATTTCACAGCTGCGGTTATTGATGCTAGTTTGACGTGGATTTACCGACGCGACGTTTGCTTGCGTTGCAGATCGTCTCTTAGGTCAAGGAACGTACGCAAACGAACGTATAATAAAGGGGATTCCATAGGGGAATAGGTGTCAATAAATCCACTTACGGTTTATTTTATATTTATTAAAAAACAATTAACGTGCTGGCTTTTTAGCTGTTTTCGCTACACACTGATTTTTTTATATTCGTCCGTTGACCCAAACTTTTAGAAAACACAGTTTGTGGCATCCGGCACGGGTGGCATAAAAAGGAAAGTTGGTAAATGCATCGAAGTCATTAATTGACAAGACTCATTAATTAATTGATAGGCAGTGTTTTGTATAAATGGTTTTGTATAAACGATAGTGAACCAGCGAAATCGTGATGTAATCCTCGAATGTAAAAGACTGAGTACATAATCCGTAATAAGAAACTTTATTTACTTTTATGCCGAGTACAATTAGATTTCCGGAATGCACGAATATGAACCAATTATTCAGTTAATTAGTGAAACACAATTAATATTTACTATTAATATTTATAATTTAATTTTAATTCTAATTTAAACTAATCCTCTTAAATGTAAAGGTAGTGATTAAAATACATATAAACCCCCGTAAAATGTAAATGTGTTATTCTTCTGCGAATAGACTCTAAATAACTCGTGACTTCCGTCTTAATCTTAATCATGACTTCAAAAATATACATTTAAAATTAACTTCTATACCTAGAATAAGCAATATTTTTCATATTAACATATCTATTTTCTTTTCTGTTAAAAAACAAATAATTTTTTTTAATTCGAAATTATTTAGTCAAATCATTAGAGAAATAAATTATAATTACATTTCACTACAACAACGAATTCTCAAAAGTAAATTTGCGTCTATTGTCGGTGCGAATATTTTTGTTTCTGGTAGTGCTGCAAAAATTTAAATTGTTCGCGCCATTCAAGAAAGACTCATGGAAGAATACGCATCGGTCATATTGCAGACATCCAGTGAAAAGACTGTGCCTGGTAATTCTCTTATTTTCAAGTATTTATTCTGATTTTAGTACACTGATTGTCCAGATTGTCTGTATCTAATTCCAATTTTGATTTTTTCTTTTGAGTGTTAGGTTTTTGGTTTACTTTTTGCATATTAATTTCTAGCACGTGTTTGATTACAGTTTGGTTGAGATCACTTGGGTTGAGGTTTTCTATTCTAATGAGTAGTTTAAAGTTGTAAGTAATAAAGTGATTGGTTGAAGGATAACCGGTTATTCCAATTCATCAACTTTCAGAGACACGCAAGGGCAAACATTTAATTCCCAGAGCGGAACGTATGCTAGCTCTGCAATATTGATTTAGTAATTTGAGGAAATTATTACCTCCCGTGAATCCCTCGCTCTTCTTTATATTAACACTGAAATTAAACTGATCTTTTCAAAGAAAATTCCCTCCACAGAAAGGAAAATAAAAAACTCGCAGAATATATAAGAAAACCGAGCTTGGAAACTCCTACGTGTTCTGGAATAAATAAACTTTACGATAATCGCATCGAATTCACCGTTAAATTAATTTCAGAGGGTAATTTTGAGCTGGCGAGACTTTTCTTCTTTATTGCACTTGCAATTAGTAGATAATCAAGTTTTACCACTAGTTTGGCATTCTAACTGAATAAAAAATAAAAATGTATTTTTTGCATTCGCTCTCTAAAGCTGCGTACAGACTTGAATGTGCATGCGTTGAGCCGAGGCGCATACGCATGCATGCGTCGGTGTGGACTGTATATTCGCAGCGACTCAACACATGCTTAGCATCTTGCGAGACCCTGCGAACGCATATGATGCGAGCCAGAGCGTGTCGGTCTTTTGGTACCGCTCAAAGGAAATATATTGTGCATGTGCGCTCAGTTTGGACGTGTTTGAACATGTACAATCCATTTATATCATATGACTGCATGTTCTGCAGTCTGAATAGGGTTTCAGGACCTATCGTTTATTTATTTGTTAATAAAGGTTTATTCTCGCTACGATGAAATGGTCAAATGACGACTGCCTTCAATTAATTGATTATTATGAACAATATCCGGTTTTGTGGGAGGCCAAGCATCCTTTCCATTATTCAAAACAAAAAAAAACACACGCTTGGAACGAGATAGCAGAAAAAATTAATAGAGATGTAAATGGCGTTAAGCAAAAAATGATAAGTTTACTCGGCTCTTTTCGTGCCCAAAAAAGCAAAGGCAGGAAAACGGTTGGAACTGGCAAAGGTAAGTAGGTATACTACAAAATCTTCCGAAGCCATTCTAACAAAATTCTTAAAATGCCCAGATGGTTCTTCAAGAAGCAAACCTTGGAGAAGAGGAGACCCACCATAATATTCTCTCTTGGTGTACATTTGTGTCATCCACCATCGTCTTTGTTTATCCTTTTTCTTCTTTTTCAATAACTCTGCAATGACGAAAAATGCAGCCCCTGCTATTATTACTTGTTCTGCCATTTTTTATTTCAGCCGCTGATTACACGATTACTATCCCTCACGAAGACACTGAGCACACTGAGACAACATGCATGCATTTATATGAAAATTTTTCAACGCACGTCAATCGGGTGTACAACTCGAGTTAACACGCATATGCATGTGCATTCGTCTCGACTCACCACATGCACATTCAAGTCTGTACGCGGCTTAAAATGAGTATTTTGTGAATGCAAAACATGCCGCAAAAGGGAGCTTTAGGGAACAATACTCTATTTTTTCTTGACTGGTGAAATTATACTGTATAACGTGACTACAAAAGAAATTCATAGTTGACCGTATTCGTTACTAACTAGTAGCTGTTTTAATAAAATAAAAAGAGAACACAAATAACTGACTAAGATGAGAGCCACATTCAATTCAAACTCACATTTAACGCATACCAAGAAAAAATAGACTATAGTACGAGGTATGATTACAACCAGCTCAAAGTTAATTATGGAATGTTTACAAGTGTTCTGTTTCAAAATATTTAAACAAATATAAAATTGTTTTATTAGTTTAGAGAACTCATGTATGCAACACGTACACACAATACTTTTAGGGGATACTTTTTTTAAGGACTCGGTTCCTCTATCGTCTCGCCTTAATCACCTCGCCTTATTCGTTCCATAATTTTTTTTTTTTTGCTGACTTAATACATACACAGTTATTTTACAATTATGGAAAATATGTTTTCATAAATTTACTTAGTTTTTATATACAGTATGAAAAAAAAAACTTCGATGGTAGAACCTTATTATAAGTTTTACAAAGTATAACTTTATATTAAAAAGCTAATTGTTTTTTTTTTTTTTTAATGACGTCATAAATGATTTTTTTTGTAATCAGATTAATAACGCAATTTTTTCATTTTTTCTTTAATATCATATAAAAATATTGTACGGTTGTATAAGAAAAATTTTGGGGAATCTACTTTGTTTTTCGAGCCTGAAGGTGAACTATAAGTAAGGAACATCGAACATCCGTTATAATAATTTTTATAAAAAAGGAAAGTTTTTAATAAAAGGTTAATTGATTGTCACAAATTTCTTTTTTCTGTCTGAAATTGTTATGGGTATGATGTCACAAATAATAAAGAAGAAAACCACCACTTTGTAACGTTTTCATCTGATACTTGTAATTGTAACAGCCGCGGGTTATTTCTTTTACTAACCCCTCCTCCCCTCGTTTTATAGAAAACCCAACCATTGGAAAGCTAATTTTCTTGTTCGGTAGCTGGTTTGAGTTAAAAGCCAAAAATATACTTTCGACAGTGTTTTCCTCGAAAAGTCGAAACGTTGCCGTTTTAATTGCCTGAAGATTGTCAAAATTTTCCCTGTCGTTGTACCTCCCCTTATGAGCATGTCCTCTCCACAATGAAGGTAAAAAGTGAACTTAAAATTAGTAAATAAAAGAGAATGGTAAATTTTAGCAAATCTGAGAATATGAAACAAATAAAAAAAAAACTTTTTAAAACGAGCTAAAAGAGTAATTTATTGACTTACTTGACGTTTCGCAAATATAATTATTTGCTTTATCAAAAGTGAATAACGGAAAATATAAACGAACATATAAAATAGCGACATCTTACTATCGCTTTTTGACCTAACATTGCAGTAGGATAGACAAATTGAAGCGGGATTTGCTCCTAATGAGCAAATCCCGCTTCAATTTGTCTATCCTACTGCAATGTTAGGTCAAAAAGCGATAGTAAGATGTCGCTATTTTATATGTTCATCATTCTTACATCGCATTTGCGAATAAATTGGGCAAGTCGTTTTTGGTCTGCAGTGGGAATGTCGAGCTACGTTTCTGCTGAAGAAGCCCCAAGCAGGGCTGAAACAGCTGTCCAGAGGCTGCTCGAGGTTCTCACTGCAATCAAAAACGATTTGCACAAAATTTTTTTGAAAATATAAACAATTTAGCCTAAATTGTTTATATATTTTTTTAGGCTTACATATTTAAATATGTATCCCCCGCAAGAATAACTCGAAACGTTACACGAAACTTCTATCCGTCACAAGTAAAGTAAATACAGTTAGTTTAAATCTTTCTCCTAAAGCTTAAACTAATTCACTAAAAACTCTGTGGTCTTAGTGATCATTTAACATAAAAGCTTGATTAATTCGCTCAATGTAATTGTTTACGTGACGTGAGGTAACGAGATACATACCCAAACCAGAGTATAAAACGAGTAGCGACAGCTTGCCAAAATCTTGAACACCATGGTGACGTAGCGAACTACCCCAACCGTCAATTGTTGCCGCAATATTTGAACGTAGGTCAATTAAAAATCTTATTAAAAATGGCAATAACATTTATAAAATTAGATTAAGGGTAAAAATAATCAAGTAGAAATTTTTATTTTATTTCATGTTCTATAGATTTCCGAGCGGGGCATTTTGGAATTAAGGGTATAAAATCTATGATTCCGAAGTCAGGTTTACAATCACTTGAAAACTTTAATCAACGTTTACCATAATAAGAATAATTATTGTATTTATTATTTATTGTTTAAAAAAATATCCATAAACGTAACAAAAGTTTCACTGAAATGTTTCAAGGATTGATATTACGAGACACACCCGAATACTAAAATAAATAACCGCAACGTTTAAGTACGTACTTTACTCTCTGCAACTTTAATGAACTCAAATAACTATGGTAAAAAAAACATGCTGGCTGCTATGGTGTTGAAAATTTTGTAAAACCGCAGCTAACTGCAGCTAGAGGTTCTTTAAATTTCAATAGTATCATTGAAAATGACGGTGCTTATTTTACTATGCGAATCTGTACCTGCTATTACATTTATATTACATTATTATATAGATGGCATTTCTTACTGAAACCTAACGTTTTAGCTTCTACTTTAGTAACTATTTATAGATGTTAGCCCCAGTTTTGAACAAAATTCCTATAATATTAAATCAATAATCTGAAATTTAAAAATTATATATTGTAGAAAAACAAACAATGGAGGATTGGATTTTGCTCTTCAGTTTGCGTGAACGTACTTGCAGCAATTTCAGTATTTATGCTGATACTTTGTTATCCAATTTTAAGGCCTGTAACGGTACAAAAGCTTTCGAATATCATTATATTCAGTTGTTATTTTACACTAATTAAATTTTACCGTTACCAAGTCTATATATCTATGAATTAGCTGTCTTTGCTAGAACTAATCTACAGTTGTTTCCAAGAAGTAAAGAAAAATATGCATTTGGTGCAGCGCCCAAACTTTTAGGTATCGCGCCCCTCTTTTGAGCTCTGGGGACCTATTCTTGACAAGCGCGTTTTTGAATGCGCATACGCATTCGTTCAAAATGCGAACGTGTGTATTCTTGACCGTTCGATTTTGCAAAACGTATGCTTTTTTGTTGCGAGTGGACATTACCATACGCTTTTTATTATGCGAGTGCTTGTAACTGTAATTAAAGTCAAATTGTAGCAAATTAATTTGACATTTTACATAAAAAGACACAAGTTTTCATTAAATGTGCTTATTTTTAATAAAATTCACGTTTGAATTAAGTATTGTTAGTACGTATAATCATGGCAGAAGAATTTCTGTACTAAATGAACAGAGGAGGGATACAAAGAGAAAAATCCCTCGACGATTAGCTTTGCTTTACTTTACTTCGGAGACCATTTTGAGAAACTATGAGGACCTAAATATCTACTTATATTGGGATGACTGAAGATAGGGTGGTCAGACGTCCTCTATTTTTAAAATAATGCAAAATAAGTGCCAGTACTATTTATTAATCACTGCCACATTATAACATGCGGTAAACATGGGTATGGCAGTGATGAGAAACTTTTTCATCGTGTCCTCTTTTCTTCGGCTTAGGAATCTGAGCATTTTAATTCAAGGTCTTAAGAAAATTCTAAATTAACAAATTTTTGTAACTCTGTTATTTCGTTGTTGGTATTTAGCTACCATTAGACACGCAGCTTTTTTAGATGTTTTATAGTTTCTTCTTTGGTACGGGTCTTCTTAAATTAAGGTAATAATTTGAACAAGACTCTCGATGCATTATAATTACTGACATCCCACTAATTTGCGTAATTTTAATGAGTACCTACATTTCACAAATAGGGTTTGAAAATTCATTTATAATAATATGTGTACCTATTACAAAATAAATCGTACTTACTTATATTCAATGACTTTTAACGTAAGCGAGATATCTTATGTATATTTCGTAGGGTTATATTTAATTTCAAAACGTAAAATGCTTTGCAATAATTGTCATTCACGACGGACACGGCAGAATTTTGACAAATTCACGAAATCTGCCAAATCTCGCCACTCGAATAAATACGAGCGCTATCATTTATTTTCGAACGAAATTTTCGAGTGGTCTAGAATAACTTATCTAAAGCGTATACGCTTTTCGCACTCGCATATTACAAATGCGAGCGCAAAAATTCACTTGTCAAGAATAGGTCCCCTGTTATGATTCATGCCCCCTCTTCATGTATTTTTCAAATATTTGAAATTCATCGTTACATTTCATAACTGACAGTAATAACACATTTGTTTTATTGAAACTTGTTTGCAAATCCTGAAATACATTTACCCATTTTTTTTCTAAAACTTAGAAATATTTATAATTTACAATTTCAAAATAAAAAAATCTCACGGTATAATACACTCGCGAGTATTAAATTTTGGTCGTCACTGTCAATAAAAATGTCAGTTTTAATTCCACAGATTAGAAATTATCATTTGTTTTTTTACCACGAAATTGTCAAAATAAATTAAATATTTAAGAGACTTAGCATTCAAAATAAAGACACGAATCTCCTTCGTTTTAATGCCAGTCCTTGCCAATTATTAATGACGACAAAAATTTATTGCTTGCAAATTGCAGCTAATTCATCATGTTATTTTTTACAAGAGATTACAAATACGTACGGTCGTATTTGTAATCTCTTGTAAAAAATAACATGATGAATTAGCTGCAATTTGCATTCAATTTTGTTATACTTATTTTGCTGCGCCCCTCTTTGAAGATTTACGCCTCCCCTCCCAAGGGGGCGTGCCCCACAGTTTGGGAAAAGCTGATTTAGTGCATCAGTACAAACTAGAAATTGTGATGGTCTTTCAATTACCAAGCACAACACCGCACTTTTTGAACGCTACGCTTACTGTAGGACACTGAAAGTTTACAAAGCATTGCCTACTTCCTTAAGGCTCCCCTGGAGTAAAATAAAACTTCTTGTTGGATGTATGCTTGGTTGCCTGTATATATCTGCACACAAAGGTCTACGAAAATCATGACAGCTGTCAATCAAACCTGATTAGGGTCCCGACTGGACGTCCTAGGATCATAAAATGCAAATTATTTTAACCCAAAATGAAATTTTGCTATTGTCATTTTATACTTACTCCTTGAAATTGTTATTCCAATATGGAGATCAATTTATTAAAAAGAGATTGAAATCGCATAACAGTACATGTTCTGCACTGCACATGTGTGATTGATTTAAAAAATAAAAAAAAAAAACAAAATGTTACAATTTCATTTTATCGAATGTATATTTTTATAACATTTTTACTTTTTACCCGGCTTTTTTTAATGACGTATTTATTTTTTCTTCCTGAACATACAATACAAATATTCGTATATTAAATTTAAAAAAGTGCCAGTACATTGCAGGATAGGTATGCAAACAAAAATGTTTGTATGTAGTTGAAAAATATATTTTCATTGTTCATGATTGTGAGTGGTCTTGTTAATCATATCCTTTATCACAGATAGTCGTCTACAATGCATAGACCCGTTTCATAAACTGAAGGAGAGCATTTAGAATGTAAAAAACTTATGGATATTTTTCTTCTTTTTCACAATTATTTTGCTTCATGTAAAACAAAGTAAAAATTGTTGCTACTTTTTACAAGTTCTAACAAAGAATAAAACAGTAAAAATTATTGTTTCTGGTATATACATACATATATATATATATATATATATATATATATCTTCTACTGCTGACGTTTCGTTCTCCATAGCAGAAGAACTTCCTCAGGGCTGCTGCCGCAGGTGGTCTTGCTGCTGTTTCTTGTAAGTCGTTGATACTGAGTTGGTATGTCCGCTGTCGTCGTATTTATAGTGGTCGATCGGCGCAACGGGTTCAATTGAACACAAACTAGAAACCGGCCACCAGATCCAATTCTCCGACACAAAACTCCTAGCCCGCTCGTCTCATTTGTTTAACGGGAAAATCCATGAATCTATAGAAATTTTCAAACACTCCAATAACCTGAACCGTGATAATGGCTTCTACCTTTACAATACACGGAAACATCTCATTAACGGCTCGTCACGCACCAACAGACCAATCCCCGCCCACCGTTTCACCCCGCTGCTGCGGAAACGTTGTCAGAAGACAAATAGTTCTTTAGAGAACTCAACGCGGAGGACTACCCGGAAGAATACTACAGCATTCAACACCCGCGGAAGCCTACGGATTAACATATATATATATATATATATATGCTGTAGTATTCTTCCGGGTAGTACTCCGCGTTGAGTTCTCTAAAGAACTATTTGTCTTCTGACAACGTTTCGGCAAGGTCTCACTTGCCATCTTCAGGTCTTCGCTGCTGCTTGCCTGCTTCTGCTCCTCGTCGTTACTCGAGTCACAGTGGCTTCTGGTCGCGCTGGTGGTGGTTTAAGTACCGTGTTGCGGTCACGCGTCGTTACGCTTGGTGGTTTTTCCGCTTGACTTCTTGTTGTTGGTTGATTGGGTCGTACCTGTTGACTGCTTTCTCCTAATCCTGATGGTCCGGGGTTCGCTGGTTTCTGGCTTCGGGTTACTGGTCCTCGACGGTCGGTGGATTTTCGGATCACTGGCCTCCAGGTGGGTGGTAGTCGTAAGGCATCATCTCTGGTGTTTAAGTTCATCTGATGTTTCTCGATTTCTATCGCTTCTCGGATGATGCGTTTGGTCTTGTGTTCTACGCTGGCAATTGTTCTGGTGTTGTCGAAATCTATTTTGTGTGAAGTCGCTTTTACGTGTTGTGCCAATGATGATGTTTTCTCGTCCATCTCGACGGCCTTTCGATGTTCTTCTCTCCTGACGCTTATTTTTCTATTTGTTTGGCCTATGTAGACCTTGTCGCAATCTTGACAGGGAATTCCGTACACGCCTTGGCTTTCCAGTTGTATTTTAGTTTTGACTGTTGGCAGGATGTTTCCAATTTTCTTGTCGGTGTTGAATGATGTCCGGATATTGTGTTTCTTGAGTATTCTGCTGATCTTCTCTGTTGTCCCTTTAACAAATGGTAGGCATGCTGTTCCTACTATATCTTTTTCCTCTTCCTGTGTCTTGGGTTTGCGTTGGTGTTCGGCTTTCCTGATTTGTTTGTCCTGATATCCATTTTTTATTAAAGATGAGCGGATTTTCTTCATTTTTTCTACCTTGTTTTCTGAGTCAGCCAATCTTTGGGACCGGGTGACGAGGGTCCTTACCACTGATTGCAATTGTGCTGGATGGTGATGTGATTGTGCGTTCAGGTACCGTTCCGTGTGGGTTGGTTTTCGGTATACGGAATGTCCAAGGCTTCCGTCTGGTTTTTTCTTTATAAGTACATCGAGGAATGGAAGTTCGTTGTTTTCTTCGATTTCCATCGTGAACTTGATCTTCGGATGGATTTCATTCAGGTGTTGCAGAAATCTTCGTAGTTGTTCTTCTCCATGCTTCCATATTATGAAGGTGTCGTCCATGACGGAAGCCTTGGACATTCCGTATACCGAAAACCAACCCACACGGAACGGTACCTGAACGCACAATCACATCACCATCCAGCACAATTGCAATCAGTGGTAAGGACCCTCGTCACCCGGTCCCAAAGATTGGCTGACTCAGAAAACAAGGTAGAAGAAATGAAGAAAATCCGCTCATCTTTAATAAAAAATGGATATCAGGACAAACAAATCAGGAAAGCCGAACACCAACGCAAACCCAAGACACAGGAAGAGGAAAAAGATATAGTAGGAACAGCATGCCTACCATTTGTTAAAGGGACAACAGAGAAGATCAGCAGAATACTCAAGAAACACAATATCCGGACATCATTCAACACCGACAAGAAAATTGGAAACATCCTGCCAACAGTCAAAACTAAAATACAACTGGAAAGCCAAGGCGTGTACGGAATTCCCTGTCAAGATTGCGACAAGGTCTACATAGGCCAAACAAATAGAAAAATAAGCGTCAGGAGAGAAGAACATCGAAAGGCCGTCGAGAAGGACGAGAAAACATCATCATTGGCACAACACGTAAAAGCGACTTCACACAAAATAGATTTCGACAACACCATAACAATTGCCAGCGTAGAACACAAGACCAAACGCATCATCCGAGAAGCGATAGAAATCGAGAAACATCAGATGAACTTAAACACCAGAGATGATGCCTTACGACTACCACCCACCTGGAGGCCAGTGATCCGAAAATCCACCGACCGTCGAGGACCAGTAACCCGAAGCCAGAAACCAGCGAACCCCGGACCATCAGGATTAGGAGAAAGCAGTCAACAGGTACGACCCAATCAACCAACAACAAGAAGTCAAGCGGAAAAACCACCAAGCGTAACGACGCGTGACCGCAACACGGTACTTAAACCACCACCAGCGCGACCAGAAGCCACTGTGACTCGAGTAACGACGAGGAGCAGAAGCAGGCAAGCAGCAGCGAAGACCTGAAGATGGCAAGTGAGACCTTGCCGAAACGTTGTCAGAAGACAAATAGTTCTTTAGAGAACTCAACGCGGAGTACTACCCGGAAGAATACTACAGCATTCAACACCCGCGGAAGCCTACGGATTAACATATATATATATATATATATATATGTGGTCTAGTTGCATGTTTAGATTTCGTTGGAAATTACCCAAAACCGTTGGAATATGGAATTAGGAGGCAGAGGCTGTAGAGACATTTAAAGTTAAGTTTAATTTATCGGTCTCAAAATGTGGTTTGTTTGTGGATAATCATAAAAAATTTTTGGCGGCGTCCCTGGATGGACTAGTAGGTGATGATGCGATAATAGAAGCAAAATGCCCGTACTCAGCGCGAAATATGACTATTTCAGAAGCAATCAAGGCAAAAATAGTAACATTTTTGACTATTGATTTAGAGGATGAAATTAAATTAAAATCTAATCATAACTATATGTTTCAAGTTCAAGGTCAACTACATATTACTAATAGACATTTTTGCTATTTCGTTGTATACGCGGGGAAAGATTTAGTATGTGACATTATTGAAAAAAAAAACGATAATTTCTGGAATTCAGAAATGGTAGGTTTTAGAAAAATTTTATATGAAAGCTTTGTTACCAAAAATAATAGATCCGCGGTTGAAAAGGAACCGAACGATTAAAACTCTGTTACGAAAAGACTTATGAGTATTTATTGATATATCAATATTATCGATAATATCGATATTTATCGAATTACGATATTTCAATTTAAGATATCGATATTATCAATATCGGCAATATGCCGGATTTATAGAGATTATTGGTGGTATCGCTATATCGATAATATCGATATAAGTCGGATTTATCGATATTATTATATCGATATTATGGATAATTTAATGGAATATTAATACTTAATCATATTTTATATTAATTCGTTGGACTAAATCTATAAAACATGAATTTTATTATATTACAAATTTCGTATACGGAACCTGATTACGACTCACGGTCACGATATAAAAAAAATTTAAGATATTTCAATTAATTTGTAGTCCAGTCAATTATGTTTTTAATACTAGACCAAATGTGTGAAAATGGTCTTGTCCTATCGATAATGATTATATATTTTCTTAAATAATAATCGATAATATCAATACTATATTATTAAATCGATAACATCGGTAGGTAATAGCTTCCACAGAACCTGGCAAAAAGCGTGTCTTGAACTAAATTATTTACATTGGAGGCCTGAAGTAAGCCTCTGTACTACCTACTGAGGTACCGGTCGTAAATCATCAATACACTGTACGCAAAGTTGCCTAACTTAGTCGTTTTCTCGGAATGTTACCGGACCTTTTAATTACCAAAATAACAATAAATTTTTAACTTTTACTTAAAAAGAAAATGTCTCCGCATTAGATACTAAGCTTCCCTACATTTTGACATAAATATGATTGAATGATTTTGTTTCGTTACCGAGAAAAACGGAATCTTAATTTTACACAAATTAATTAAAATAAAAAAATCTAATTGAATTTTGAAAAAAAGAAAATGTCACCGCACTGTAGTTTACAAAGCCGAATACTTCTAGATTGCGAGCATTTTTTCAAATGTAAAAATACGCCTGTAAAACGGATTCTACGAATGTACTATTTTACTATGCACTCAGATAGGACTCCAGTGGAGCCTTAACAATGCCAATGTCTTTGACTAGTTTTAAACAAAAATTAAAGACGTTTCTGTTAGATTGCTGTTTCTATGAGTACAAAGATTTTGTCAGTTTATTTACAATACATATCACTGATAGGTATATACATACTTGACTATGCTGATATCTCTTTGAAATCCACGGTTAGATAATACTAATACTAATACTTATTTATAATACCTGAAACAAAAAGCAATTTTTATTAGGTAATGTCGTGACACTGTAAAACTTATTTTCCTCTGTCGTCTGTAATTCTGTGAAAATTTTTATTAACATTATTTCGTTTTACTCTCTTAAATTCGGACAAAGAAATAATATCTCATTCGCAATTTCTGCAATTCCTGATCCTAGTTAAAAGATTAAACGACTAATAATCTCGGCTAAACTAATAAATAGTCTGTACAGATTGCGTAAAGGATTAACTTGACTTGACATCCTCAAGCAAACCGTGCGATACGGAACGCACTATAAGAATAAAGAAAGAAATATCACTGGTCACTTCCACTTGTATTCTTCGTTATCTAAAGAGAATTATTTTTCAACATAAGAAATAAAGTAAAAGTGGTGCAAATAGAAATGTCTAAACCGTGGATTATAACTTGTCAGTTTTCAGTTAGCAGTTTCTCATATACATCTCCATTGAAACTTCCAGAAATTCCAAGGGATTACTTCTTTTTCAGTTAAACATTTTAAGTTTACTAATACTCCCCTCTCCGAACACGGAATTTTAATTAACTGCGAAATTTCGTCCCTCGCAACGGAAAGCAAAGAAGGTCTCAGATATTTATTACGCCTTACGTTTCTCGTGCGAGCATTTCACAGTCAGTTACTGTTCAAACGATTCGAATGTATTTTGGGAAAAGTTTAATCATGCGCGCGTAAATAAATTCCGACCTCTGGGACAATTTCTCGGTTTGTCAGGCCGACTAAGAAAGCGCCGCTTCTGAGGTCTAATTCGAGTCGCAAATAGGCACATTTGCAGCCGCTCTCCGAATGAAAATCCGAAAAGTACGACATCTTGCAGACGGTTATGTGCCTTGAAAATTCAATTAACGTGTTGGGAAGAACGGGTGGGGCTTTAGAATTGCAATTAAACTGCGAGCCTAAAGACGAAAACGAGGCTTATTTAGCAAAATAACAAATAAAAACATTATTAAAGTGTAGTTTCAATTGGTTTCGAATGATCTTTAGAAACTAACTTATATCATCCCTTCCATTCTTTTTTTTAACAATAGAAGGAAATCTCATTTTCACGGACGTTATACTTTAATTAAGTTAATTTAACAGAACAACGGGCTCATTATGTATCAAAAGCGAGAAATTTAAAGGGCTGTTAAATTTTGTTGCTACGGTAACAACCAATCATAGAACTATATTTTAAATTTTAAAGGATCTCTAAATTTTAACGACCCGTTAATAGGTTACAGAATACGCCCCCGATAAGTCCGGAAATCTCGCTGGATTGATTACGAATTTTCAAATTTCAAATTTCATTAATACATAATCAGTTTGCTTTAAGACGTTTTAATATGTTGTGATTATTGTACTAGAGATTTCTACGTTCATACTTAACACTCACATTGTTTTCTTTAAAATTCTTAACTAATCGAAATATTTTACCGATCTTTTCTTTGATAACTTCAATATTTGCCTAATACTTGCTACAGGATGCTACAGGTTATAGTTACAGGATCTCGTTGAGTCACACCAACCCTTGTTACAATAGTTTGGCTGGAGTTTCTTGCGAAGATACCATTGTTATTCTTAGCGGCTGCAATGCATTAAAAATTGGTAAAAAAATCTTTCCCTCAAAGTTTTCCAGTAGTTGCAGTCTATGGCACACTGCAAAATTCCAAATATTATAGTGCTTGTCCATGTAATATTATTGGTGAATAATTGGGTGTGAAGGTTTCATTATACTTCAGCCGTTTCTATATTTGGTTTATTTTATACAATATGATGGAATATTTTTACCCTGTAGAAAACTATAACATTACTAATTCCAATATAGGGTGATTTATTAGCTCACCGGCAAGCTTTGTCATATGAAAGCTAACTTAATTTTTAGGAAACAAATAGAAGTACTTTTTTAAATAAAATGCTGTTACTCAAGTTAGAAATCAACTAAACATTTCGGATCTCTCAGAACAGTTATTGTTTTCTTTTTTAAATTAAGAAAAGTTGAGTAAAAAAGTAAAGTAAAAGATATAAATCTAACATTTTCTAACATAAAAGGATTCAAAACTTTTTTCCTGCCCTGCGTTTTCCAATAATTAATGTGAGATAAGAATCTTGTGGTAGTTAAATGAATTAGTGAAGGGTCGAAATGTAGCTCATTATTAGATTAGGCTATTACCGGAGAATCTCGCAAAAAACTCAACCCAATTCCGCTAATCCTGGAAAGCGTTCCAGAGAGGGATGGTATATTCAGGAACTAATTTATTTTTCTCTACATATACAGCTATTTCTCACTGGAAAAACTAATATCAATTGTAAGTATACATATTTTTATGGTGTAAGCTTCATTTTTGACGACGTTAGCTGAATGCCGTATAGTTTAAAACTAACTACAGACGAATAAAAATGCTTTAAGAAAAATAAAAATGAATTGTGTCTACTCTGAAAAATTATATACAGGGTCGTCCTAAGGAACGACGAAATATTTGGAACGAAACCACAATTAACACAGAGACCTCGGAGTTACAAAAAAAATAATTACATGAGCGAGCTTACTCAGTTTTGTTATTTCCTGTAAATTTCTTATAGCGTGTGTCTTTGACTGCTTCATTATTTCAAATGCCATTTGAATTATTCATAACTCTCAATAAATTTAATTAAATTAAAGACACGATTTTACTTTTATGGGTCACGGATAATTTGTTTATAAAGGTAACCTATATACGGGCTTGATAAAGCGCATCCAGAAGAATTTACGAGATCTTCATTGGTGATTTTAGGTGTGCGATTGTAGAACTGTAAGTAATGGATTTAAAGATAGAGTAAGTATCAAACAACTATATTTCAGTGTTTCATATTACGTTGTCATGTATCATTGCGATCATAAAATACTACGACAAACAAAGCAGGTGTCATTTATGGCGAATTATGAGCAAAACGTTTGGTTATGGGTTAATCTATAGTTACATTTCGGCAAGTACGAGTTGCACATGCCTTGTTTATAAAGCCGGCAACATTTTCTGGAAGTGACATCCGGGCGCTGTTTGAAATCAAGACCATTCATTGGTCGTAACCGCTCCTGCGCTTTCTGCTTCTCGATTGGCCAGCCATGTTTGCTAGAAAACGGCGCCATCTCGGATTCTTCACATTACTTCGCGGCAGGAGACAGGAAGGACGTAGTCCTTAAGAATCTGTGTTACAAGGTTCATCTAAAGCGGGGCTTCTCAAACTTTTCTGCTTGGCGACCCCTTTTAGTCGAACAAATATTTTCGCCTCCCCGGCTGTACAGTAATAAAATAGAAATACGAATTAAAATACGTACTGATACTAAAACTTATTCGAAGAATTAATTAATTAATTTGCGGTCATTGTGCGTCCAGAAATGTTATGCTAATATTTCCGTGACCCCCAGTTACGTAACTCTATATGGGGTCGCGACCCACACTTTGAAAAGCCCTGATCTAAAGCTGTTTGACTGGAATGAAAAAAGTTCTACGTGTCTTTTGAGGTGCTTTTAAGTGGCCATGCTAACGGATTGTCAAGATTTGTGGAAAGTTGTATGTGGCACATTAAACGTGAACACGAGGATTTATTTTTCTATTTCTTTCTGATTGAAATAGGTCTGTTTTATTGCAAGGGTATATTTTCAAGTACTCTGGGAACCGTTATAAATGCGACGAATCACATCTTTTGGCTAAGAGTTGTCTGCCATCTGTCCAGCAAATTTGTGTAGTATACACGACCGTGATTGTGGAACAGAAATTTAGAGCTAGGCCGTAATGCGACTTTGATAACCATTGACATATAACCATCCCTAGATAACTGATCTGAGAAATGTATGTGTACATATATATTGTCACGCTAGGGGTGGTGCCACCACCCTGTCGCGGTAAGGGGGTAGCGGAGGGTTTCAGAAGGTAGAGATTGAAACACAGTTATTTTATAAAAGTGGATACCTTTTATTAATGTAAAATTTAATATGATGGGGTTTGTTCGTAATTCAAGACGGGTGGCTGCGATTCGGGTCGTCTGTGCGGCGGCTGGCCTGGTTTGGTGGCGACGGGATTCGACGGCGGTATGTTATGGCGATGTCAAGGTCGGCTCAGGAACGGATGGCCACGGTCTTCTTCTGACTCTGGATTTTAAGCGCCTTCACCAAGTCACGCTAAGGGTTGTCGGTTCCGGTATCTAGGCGCTTGCGATGTCTTCGACAGAGTAGATGCTAAATCTAGGGGGCAGCAGCGACGACCGTTGTGGGGCCGGATGAGGTGGCGACGGCAAGCAGGAGTGCGACGATGGCTTCAGCTGGCAGGCTGAAGCGGCTCCCCAGAACTGGAGTTGACCGGGATGAAATCGGCAACTTCTGGCTGGGCGTAGGCGGTGGTGGCAGGAGTCATCCTCTGATCGGCGTCAGGATGCTGATGATCTTGGGATCAGCGTTCCGGGTGGCTCCTCTTCTTCGAGATGGCAGGAGGATGCCAATTCGAAGTCATTCCCAGGTCGACTGCCTATCTAAATTTTACGCGCACTTTTTATACGAAATTTTTGTTGATTCGCGTGTTGCGTTATTCGTAACATGCCCGGCGTTCAATTGTATTGCCTACTTGATGAAATAGTTTGCCCTAGTTGTCACGATTCTGCCGAGGTTTTGTTTTAAAACAAGAACCGTGTTATATCGGGTTACCACACACATTGTTATGACACTTGCCCTCGATTTCACAAGCCCGTGCTTTAATAATTTGTTTATATTATTTTTTATGAAAAACTCGAACATCGTGATAATATGTTATACATATACTGTGAACATTTAGGGTGGAACAATCCATATAAGTGAGTACCAGATCATCTGCAGCCAAAATCCTCGGACGGGTAAACCTATTTTCATTAGCGCGAATATTTTTTTAAAGTTATCTTCTTTTTCAAACCCCACCCCTTTCGAAAATGACGTCAACGACATTTTTTTTAAATAGCATGTCCCAAATTTTCTAGCAGATTTGGGTAGATTTAAGAATTCTGATTTGATCAATATGCATAATTTGACATTCGCACTGACAGTACCCGAGATATTAATTACGAAAAATAAAACCAAAAAATGGAGATTGCAAGGAATAGCAATAATAAAGAACTGTCAAAAATTATTTGTTTCAAAATGATCATTTATTTCAACGCCTTAGTGGTACCATCAGCGCGAATGTCAAATTATGCGTATAGATGAAATCAGAATTCTCAAATCCACCCAAATCTGCTAGAAAATTGGGGGCGTGCTATTAAAAAAAATGTTGATGACGTCATTTCCGAAAAAGGTGGGGTGGAAAAAAGATGACTAAAAAAATATTCGCGCTAATGAGAATAGGTTTACTTGTCCGAGGATTTCGGCCGCAGATGATCTGGCACTCATTTATATGGATTGTTCTACCCTAAACGTTCACAGTGTACTTCGTTTCATTATAACGGGAATATTTTCGGCACATTGTGTTTTGGATTATAACATTACCGTGACTTCTAGGTCAAATTCAACTTCGTTAATTAATGTTAACTGTATTCGAATGATATACCGGTTGGAAAGTTTCAAACCCGAACATAGCAAAGTTCCATTGAGAACTACGTTCCTGTAGATTACTGCTCGCCATTTAAAGATACAAAAATGGTAATGGTATTAAATGAAAGATAAAAATTAAGGCCAATGTTATCGTGTTAAAATTATTCCTACTGTGTTAACACTTTTGAAATAGAAATTAATTTTTAAATTTCAAATGTAAAATGTAGTCGCCTTAGTATGTCAGATTTGAAGTTTGCAATTCAATAACCAGAGTTTTATACAATATGCTTCTTATTCAAAATAAAATTTCATTCATCTGTGTAGCATACTGACGATGAAAAACTGTTTCAATTTATTTCTTTACTCCTGCATTACTTCACAAAATACTTTCCTACTATTCTTGTTAATTTCAATACAATGTTGATGGCAACTGGATTTGTGGAATAAATTTTTTTTTTTAATATTTACATTTGTGTATTACTTATTCTTGAACAGTGTGAAACTTATTTAATTCTTAGTACAATCGAATTTAAAACTGATTTAGTATCGACGTGTATTGATTGCCCATGGCATCATTTCAAGTTTATTGGTAGTATCAGAAACTACAGTATTTTTGTATGCTATGACGTAGAATACAATTATCATCCTAATAAAGAAAGAATTATTGTAACTTAAACGACAAGAGTACCTACCTATTATTTGCTCTGTACAATCATTCATAATGCTTTTTGACTGACATATAAATTATTTTCCATTAATTGAAACAATTGAAAAATTCAAACCTGAAATTTTATTTATGTTCCGAAAGTATTAATATTTAGGAATAATTTTAATAATAATATTGTCCATAATTTTCTCTTTTCTTTAATACCATTGCCATTTTTGTATCTTCAAATTGCGAGCAGCATTCACAGAAACATAGTTTTCAATACAAGTTTGCTATGTTCGGGTTTGAAACTTTCCAACCGGTATAAGTGTGTGCCATTATATTTTATTATTAATTACGTCACGGTTTTTGCTACGTCTCGGACTCTTGTCTGAGTGTCAGTAAGTTTCCTGGCAATTTTCGCTTATCAGTGCACGCTGTGGAAACTTGGGAAGTGGTTCCATAGTACGTTCACTACCTGGGGTCCCAAGTAACATTATCCGGTTCATTTTGGACGAAATGTCGACGCTTTATCGACACTGTAATTTGGGCACGACACATTTTTAAGGCATATTGTTGACTTTCGGAGCATTGTGAATGGGAAATGGAACCAAAATGTCAGTCAAAATGTGTTCTAAAAAATATATAATATATGTCCAAACGTGAGTCTAAAGTATACCTAAAAGTTTTCTGAAATGTGTCTCGATAGTGTCTTTCGTTTCCATCATGTACCATTGTAACATTGATGTGTTCGCAATGTATCTGTCTTGTGCCGAACTTGATCAAAATATGTTTCGATTATGTGTCCAAATGTAAACTTGTATGTGTCTGGTGTGTGATCAAATTGTTTCCAAACTGTTTCCATTGTTCTGATCTAGTTATAGTCACAAAGTCGGCACATATTGTTCTAAATTTTACCCGATTTATTATTTCCTATCCAGCAGTGTAGCAAAATAAACCCAAATAGACACAGATTATGTTTGTTTCGATACATTTTGGGTATATCATGAAGACAAAATTGAAGAAGTTTAATATTAAGCATATTCATCTACATAGGCTGAAGCAAACAAGATTTTACCTCAGCATATCTGGATTACTCGAGTCGGTACTATTGCGAACCCAGGTTTACTGATAATAGTTGACATGATGCTTCTAAAAATTAAACGCACCTTACAAATACTGAGTAGAGTTTTTAATTTTTGTCCATAAAAAAGATATTTCTTTTAATTTTCCAAATTATTCAAATATCGATGATATTTTATTATTCAGAGCATTATGTTTACTAAAATGTTGTCCTAAATAGTGTCGAAAGTCCAAGTTTGAAATAATAATCGACAAGCCAGATTTTTTTTTGCTTTCGTGTCGAAGTGCTTGTTGAAACATGGTGTATTACGTATGGCGTCCAAAAAGGAATATGTTTCCGCAATGTGAAAAAAATTTGCCTAAAAGTTGTCTACACTGACACACGTGAAAACGGAAGAAACAATTTAGATTTATGTATCCAAATGTAGACGCGATGTAGCCAAAAATTCGCTGGAATATGAGTAAACGGTCATACAGTTACAATTTGGTAGCCTGTAAGAAACCTGCGTTTGGTATGCGTCCAAAATATAATACGTCTTTATTTAGCAGTTGATACATTTTAGAAAATTTGTATCTGAAATGCGCCTGTGGTGGCTGAAATAGACAAGATTCGAACACAACCCATTCGTATTTCGTAACCTCACTTTTACCGCATTCTAAATTTGTTTACATGTTTTGTACTGAACCACATTTATTGTACGCGCATTATGTACAGGGTGACTACGCGAGAATTCCTACCCCCTTTATCACTTTTGTTTTTGATTTCAGGAAAAAATGGTTTATACAAAACTTATAGGGACTAATTCAAAGTTTCTCTGTGTGCTCATAGAAAAACAATTGATGGTCGGATAAACGAGATATAAACTAACCTTAAGTTTTTTTTAATGTATATATGCCTGTATATTATTACTGTCTTCGATTCTAAATTAAATTCTAATGAGACTACATGTATAATAAAACTAATAATGTAGAAGGTGTCTATACAATAATTCCTATTTCATTTTTCTTATTTTTGAATTTTAGAAATAGAAAATTTGAATAATGATCCTTCTATACTAAGAGATTTGATTCAAAACATGTTAAAAATATTTACACTTTGCATATAAAAAATATTGAGAATGCTTTGATTATGTTTTATGTTAAATTTTAAGTCATTTTTTTAAAGTTCAAATTTTCCGTAATAATTTTCTTTTCTAGTTTAAAAGTTAGGTTTTAGAGAACATCTTAATCGATTTAATATGTAAATGGTAAAGTTTTATTTAATGTTATTTTATTTACAACCAAAACTTCGTCTATTTTTAGGGTATCCAACTCTCAACTGTTTTTTTTTGTGAATATCTGTAGCAGTACCGAAATAAATTCTACAACTTCTTTTACCCTTTTTCTTTCTAAAATCAAAAAAGAAAAAAATTTAGCAGGAATTATTTTATAAACACCTTCTACATTATTAGTTTTATTATACATGTAGTCTCATTAGAATTTAATTTAGAATCTAAAAAAGTAATAATATATAGGGCGTTCAATTAAAAAAGAGTTAAGTTGTGTTTATATCTCGTTTATTCGACCATCAACTGTTTTTCTGTGGGTACACAGAGAAACTTTGAATTAGTCACGATAAGTTTTGTATTAAACATTTTTTCCTAAAATCAAAAATAAAAGAGTTAAAGGGGGTAGGAATTCTCGCGTAGTCATCCTGTACACAAACACTTTGACCAGATTTACAGAACACATTTGTAGAAACAAAATGGAAATTATGTGCGTAAAATGTTTCCGTACGGATCTGTATGTGCCCGTACAAATACATCATAGAAACAATAAAGAAACTCTATGTTTAAAATGTCCCCATACAGAAATTATGGTGTCTACTCAACTCATTTCAGTAACAAAATAGAAACATCGTGTCAAAAAACAAATTAGACAAACTGAGTCTATTTAGTGTCGACCCACCTGTGCCCAGATATATTTAAAGAATCCAAGCTAACACACACTGGAGACATTTTAAACGTATGTGTTTGAAATGTGACCATTTAGACACGTACATTTTTTTGACACAATAAGTTGGAAATGTGTAAACCCAAACATAAATATTTTGGACACAATTTGCACTGAGGCAGATGTGCTATAAAAAGTGTCGACACGATTCACACACAAGAAAATTGTGCCCGAGTTTTACCATAAATTGCTGCTAGGGGTTGTTCCTTGGCGCTCGTATTGTATTATTTAACCCACCTCTATCTCCTTCAGAGTCTAGCTTCGGGACAGCTGTTGGAAACACACGCGCCTTGCCACCAGGTATCGTCATTAATCAAGGGAATAACGTACCTGTACAAAGTGGTAGTAACCGTCTCAGGTAATGCATAAAACAAGGTCACGTACTATGTCGTTTAATTCTTTATGATATTAGATGGGGAAGCAGGTATTTACATTAAAAAAAATTGAATCGGTGAGAATTAAAAGGCACTGAATTCAGGAACGCAAAATGTGTAAGTCGCTTACTGTCTTTCTCTATTAAAATGTTTTCTTACAAACGACACTAACCGTAGAATATAAGGCAGTTCTTTTCATCGCCAACCGACGGAAAATACTTTCAGCAGACCACTGCACAGACAGGTAATTTCGCTTTTAACTTTGATAGTCAGTTTCTTTTAATTTTCACTGATTCAATTGAATTGCGTAATCAAAGTGGATGCCCTGTATATGAGTTTCTGTAAATAATGGTTATTTTTAAATGAACTTGGTGTACGTTCGAGTTTTATTTACTCAGAATGTCTTTAATTTACCATTTAGAGTGGTGTGAAGTACCAGCCTAAAAACAAATCAATTCGGAGCTATAAAAGTAACTCCCGTTTTCAGCGGATCCGAAATAAAACGTGCTTTAAAAGGTGCGATATCGACTCGCTTCGGATAATAAAACCAGGTTAATAAAAATTCCCAACCTATCAGAAATCATTGTCAGTTAATCTGACAGCGCTTGTACCGAAATAAAATCGACGCGGCCTTCACAAACATTTACATGATCCGGCTACGAAGTAAAATTAATTATTCATAATTAAGTCACGGATGGACGGACGCAATGTCTGTGGTGAGAAAGCGAACGGGATGAAAAACTAGGCTAGGTGCATTTTCCCCCTGTATAACGCAATTATTCTCCATTATCGTTACAGGATTGCCAACCTCAATTTATAATCGCGTTTCGGGGGAAAGAAGAGATTACAACGGAAACTGTCGTTCGGTGAATTGCGGCCCGCAGTTACCATTCCCTCTATCGCGGCATCGCTCTGTAATTGCAGGCGACGTCGGCGTCCACGCCGTCGCAATGTGTTATTATAATTACTACCATTCCGCGCTGCGCACGAGCAAATATAATTATGCGGAACATCGAGTATTTGCCGCATATAAAGTTTGTGTTTTTCTTTTACTGATGTCGAAGCTAAATTTAAACGACTTCCTACGTCTTCCACAAATCTAGCGTTACAGAACCGAAATCGAATATTCAATAAACGTCTCAGTTATGTACTAGCAGACGAGAAAATTTTTTCTCGCATATTTCAAAAATTTAATATGGTCTAATCTGGGGCATAAATAACCGAACAAAACATGGTTTCTGATTATTTACATATTGTTACTATACATACCAGCTGTCTGATTGCCTGGATTTTAAGAACTTTTATCATAGATAAATTTAAAATTGCTATAGTTTTAAGATGTGTTATATGCAATTATAGGAAAGTCATACAGAAGATATGTGGAAGGTGGCCGTAGGGGTGAATGGCCACGTTCTGCCTTGATTTGAATGTTCTCAATTTATCCTAGTAGGAAGCATAATTAACATTGGGAGAAATATAGGGCGAGCTATTCACTTCTTTCTTGAGTTTATTCTTTTATATTTAGAATATTAAATCAAATTATCAGTCATAGCTTTGATGAACAAATAAACGTAATATCACAAATTTTATCATACCTTGCTTTCGCCTTGGGGACCATTTGCGTTGTTGAAAGCAGTTTCTCTATCTTTGACAGATTTGTAAAATCAAACCGAACGAGGTTTACGAAGGAAAATTTGGAAAATATGTAATTATAAACGCTTATTTAAGTCGTTTCTCGGCTGCTGAATAATTAGAAGACGTTACAATTAATAAATAACTCGATCAACGGTTCCAGTTTATTTTCCCTCCGAAGTCGGCCAACCTACTGCGAAAGAAGGTGAACAGCTGAGTTGCCCGGTGTTTTGATCCAGTTGCTTACTCGTATTGCTGTTAAGCTGTTAAAAAAGTAATTGTTATACTGCAGGAATTTGTATAAATTTACTTCTCCATAGTTATGTGTGATAAAAGGTTACTGACGATAACTGTTGTAGAAATTATGCAAGAAAAAAGAAATAAATAGTTACACATTTCAGCCTTTTGAAAAATATTGTAAATTTTGAATAATAATCCAGACGTACGGTGCTATGTCAATTTTTGTGAATAAAATTTGATATAGAATGACAGACAGAGAGTTCACCGAAGTGAATGTTTACTAGTTAATCCGATACTTCTCTGTCTATTTTTCCAAAATTTTATACAAGATGTATCGCCCTGCCATACGGGTTCTTTACCGTAAACTTAATGTCGTGCGACTTGCAAAAATATCTCGGGTCGTAAAATAATGTTAAACGTTAGACTTATAAATGTAAATAGTAGACGATTCGTTGATATTTCTTGTTCATAGTAAAGTTAAATTTTGACGGTAGCGGACAATAAAATCCGGGCGAGCACGTCACAATTCATCTTTATTTTGAGACAATTTGAGTAAGTATGTTTTGAGGCGGTTATATTGCTGGCAAAGTGTACTTAACAAAATCACAAACATGTTATGTATTAAAAAGTGACATGCCCAGATTACATTGTTGGCTATCGTACAAGGTCCGTTAAAGATGCCGACAAAGTTAAGTCAACAAGAAAACCATCGAATTAGTTTTAATTGCAGGGGCTAATTTGAAGGGGGATAACTTGAAGCGATTACAGATTGCAGAAGAAACTCCAAAAACCTCAATTTCTTGTCCGAGAATTAAAATTTGTCTTCTAGTGCTGTCCAGACTGTCCGGAAAAAATAAATTTAAACCATTGCTTTGTTGTTAGTCATGTTTTTCTAAATAAATACAGTTTTTGCTCAATATCTTAATCACAATATCTTAATTTTGAAACGATATAAAAAAATCAAAAAAAGATTTTCAGTCATAATTTTTACAAAATTTTGTACTTAGACACTGTATGTTATTAATTATACTTAATTTTGTGTCACTGAATCAATTCTACAATAAATAAAGAGTGAAAAAGGCGGTTGTCAATCTAAGAGTTTTCTTCATTAACAACGAATATTCATTGTTTTAACAACGAATATTCATTGTTTTCATATGAGTGGAAACAAAAAACCTTCTCATTTTTCCCACATAATAATAGGTATATGAAGGCACAGAAGTTGCGAATTACTCAAAACTGCCATAACAAAGAAGTTGCGAATTACTCAAGACTGGCATAACAAAGAAGAGAACTGAACTGGGATATACATCTACAACTAAAAAATTTATATATCGTTGTATCGACTGATATGATATGTCGTTGACCATATATCGATGCATTCGATATATCGTTACAAATATATCGATATATTTAATTGATTGTTAAAAAAAGGTAAATAAAAATAAGTTCCAGCAGATTTAATAGATTTCAATTTATTAATACGGCAGATTATATTTTCATATACTTGCCCAAAAATGAATATCATAAGAACTAATAAAATTTATTCATATTACGAAGTAATAATACGTAATATGGTAGTACAATTCTACTACCACGCTAAGGCAAAATACTGCTTCAAGAAATTAACGCACCATACAATAAAATAAGAAATTTTCGTTTTTTATTACAAAATTTATAGTAACTGGCATTGCTGTGAAATAGTTTAGCATATGAGTTCATTTTCAACATTTATTTATATTTGATTATCACTTAAGCGTGATTATAAAATTAAATTCAAATTCAACGCCTGAACGGTGGGAAGCGACCGGCCTTGAAATCGTAGGGTCGTGGGTTCGCACCCGCTGGAGATATTTCTCGGGGGTCGTTGGGGAGAAAATTCTACACTGCTTCCCCTTTAACGACGAGAAAGTTTAGAATTAACAAAGCCATGGAAAACTTTACACACACAAAAATACACCCCCGCTCCTGAGGTCCTGACAAGTCTATGACTTAGGACCCCGTTGGGCAAACACCACAGATAAAAAAAAATTACATGCAATGCCTAAAGAATCGATTTTGTTACCCCAGTACTAGGGGTCCTAGTTTCCCGGGTTTTCTTCAATCCCGGGAATCGGGATTGTAAAAATCATGATCCCGGTAATCCCGGGATCCCGGGAAATTTTACTTTTTGTAATATTTTATGTAATATGCCCGGATTTCGTAGGGGCATCATTGGTAACTTTTGTATTTGAAGAGATAGAGAGAGGGTTAAATTAGCAAAAAGGTGCAGGTTCTAGAGCTCATTAACCTTTCTTCTACTACTCTCAATTAGGTTAACTAGAAGTAAGATTAATAATCATATACATTAACTAAGTATAGTAAGATGCAGTTTACAAGTCGCAGTTTCTCTTTTAAATTGCAGTATGAGAAGATAAATCGACGTACAATCCTTTACAAAAACTCGATGAATAAACCAGTAGCGGCTCATGATGATTTACTGCAGGTAGGCAAAAACTGCAATAGGGAAAGATGACTGCATTTTCCAAATAAATTTGGTTTGTGAGGCTGTCCCGACTTCAAGTCCGAAACGTGTAGATTTATATATCGGGACAGCTCTGTCACAGAGTACAACTGCAATTTCAGTAGACCAGGGTGGACAATGCCCATCTTGCCCACCCCGACGAGCCGCCACTGAAATAAACGTCTATTGTCTATAGCGGTATTTTTACAAAGATATCCTAATTAAGCCACAAAAACGTCTACAGTCAATTTATACAAATTTTACAGTTCACGTTATGAGAGATAGAAATGAGAAATCCTTTAACATTATTAGCCAATCTTATCATTGATCTATCTTTTTCTAGAGCCTGGTAGAACTTTACACAATACTATTAAAGAAAACAATACCTACTTTATTTGCGGTAAAAAAACTGAGATTAATTGAATCGAGCGCATCCGCGGCGCGTTCAAAAAAGGTCGTAAACTTTTTTTTATCGGCTATCGTTTTCCTTTGTAAAGTGCAAAATTGTGAAACTGGAACTGGTTGAATTACGTCAAACTATACTCTTAGCTTACTTACTTAATGTACGTCGTACGTATGGTTGGTAATACGGTAGGGTACTTTATCCAACCATAAGAATTCCACCCTTCTTCATAACATAAGTTCCGTTTCTTTTGAATACCTCTTCGTATATTACTTACATATCCTCGTAACACGCTAAGCCCAAACTGCTGCAGCCAAATTTTCATTCTCGCCAAGTCGGGAATACCCGACTGTTATTTCCCGGGATCGGGAATGGCAATGGCAAAAATGGCAAATTTTCCGGGAAATCGTTCCTGGGAATTCCCGCGACAGAAACCCTATCCTACCTATTAGAATATATTGGAGACCGTGGTTTGTAGTACAAAGAAAATGGTTTTAACCTCCTAAGCACAAAAAGTTTGTTTGAAAACTAAATACGTATTTCGGCAGCAATGCTGCCATCTTCAGTAGATGCCTTCTTAATCTAATTTTGACAATTGTTCTCCATAGACCGGAAAGTCTTTACAATATTAAAACGTTTTGGAGGCTGTGGTATGTAGTACAAAGAAAATTAATATTGTAAAGACTTTCCGGTCTACGGAGAATAATTGTCAAAATTAGATTAAGAAGGCTTTTACTGAAGATGGTAGCATAGCGAAATACGTATTTAGTTTTTATACAAACTTTTTGTGGTTGGGACGTTAAATCCATTTTCTTCCTACCCTACCTGTTAGAATAATTATTTTGTTGGACATTTTCGAACCTGTTCTTTAGTTTAATTTCTTTCTTATTTCTTACTGTAAATAAACATTCACACAAACTTGAACCATAAAATCAATTTCAATTTTAATGTCTAAATTTCAACTTTATTTTTTCAATCTTTATTGTTTTTTGCCATAATAAAAAAAAATTTTCAAAATCGCACTTCAGAAGTGAAATCGTTATTTCCGAAAGTCACAACAACGAATGACGAAGAAAGCTTTGTCGGCAGTTTAGTTTATAAAAGCATTGATGTAATTTGTTCGAGGATTTACACACTTCTTTAAAAATAGATTTTATGGGGATGCTTCGTTGTGGGTTTGTGCAAAAGTTCAACTTAACTTATTTTCTTTACTACAGGGCAGTCGTAAAAGGGAAGAAATTAAGAAATATTTCAAGTAGTTTTCTTTATCAGCAGTATCATCACCATAGATAACGGTAACAGATTTCAATGTTCTTTAAAATTGCTCAAGCTAACAAAATGTATCGAAAGGTTATTTCGAAAATATATCGACTTTCTTACCAAAATATTGAATAATAATAACAATTAATTATGATATTTTTCGCGAATAAACCGATATTTCCAATAAATCGATATATCGTTGCCATCCCTATCTAAAATTCACTTTATTAAAATTTTAATTGCAACAAATTACAACATTACTGTAAATATTGAGGCTGGCAAATAAGGTATTTTTTTCTAACGTTATCTAAATGTCAGAGATATCAAAAGCAGACACACGACCACATGAATTTGAAAAATCTTCAAACAAAATCTCTTATTAAAGTAGCCTACACCTCAAACTGCATTATATTCAGGATTTCGTAATCGTATAATGGAGTTTCAACATACATAGGTTACCGATGACTATTAGGATTAAATTACAAATTATTTTAATAATGACTTATACAATAAAGCTGTTATATCGATGCCGAAGTATGGGTTGTATGACTGCTTAGAGTTAGGTACCCGGTATAAGCGTATGACTACGAGTCTCTAACTACAACAATACCAAGTTCAAAATCAGCATGTTGCAGAATTATCATGTCCAGATGCAATATCGTGTAATTTAACGTAACTAAAAATGTTCACCGTATAACAATTTCGTTCTAAAGTACTTCTTTTTCGCTCGTAGTAAAGGAGGTAAAAACTTCGAATGCATAACTTTCTCATATTTACGACGAACATGCTATATACAGACTTAGTACAACACGCGAGGTAATTTTACGACGCTTATTTTCACGTGTATACTTATCGATTGGGGTGAAAATTAAATGATATACTTAATGACGTACCGCAGGTGCTATTTATTATTATTACTGCACGTACCTGCTTACTTACTTCAAGTGGTTAACACCAATAATAATACAATGTGCTCGTGCATTTTTTCTTATTTTATTTGAATTTGATATGTGGCTCTAGAGCGCGAAATAAATAGTTACAATAAAGAAAATTTATTTTGCAGAATTGGCTACTTGATCAGTCGTGATAGCCTGTAAATAAAAGACTGAGAAACACCGTAAGATGATAGCAGAAGCTAGGTAGGTATTTGATTTTTCTGCATGATAAAAACTACAAGGAACGTCACATTGTCACATTGTTAACCAGAATGGTTGGAACACTGATGGTCACCAATTTAGGTGAAGCAAGAAACAAAGTTTTGATATACCGTATTGTATTTCCAAATCAATTACCTGCCAAGCGACACCAAACTTGCTATTGAAAAAATTCAAAATGGATGCCTCTGACAAACACCAGTCGCAGAAAACAAATGAAACTCATACAAAAACATGGGTATTGATGTATAATTTAACGCAAATCAACCCAGCTCAACTCCATCAAGCGTCAAACCTAAATATCAAACCGTTTCTACATAATCCCATTTATTGCAATACTATTTACGCACCCTGTATATGATACCAAATTAATTCTTGGTACAAGAATCACAATTGTGGTTTATTCAACAATAACTTTTTCTCTGTGAAGTTGACACGTGTTGGTTGGTATACAGCATTAGCAAAGAACATAGACAAACTTCAGAAAAAATATTTGAATTTACTTACACTTTATATTCTAGTTATAAATTGAAAAATAGTAGTCATCATAATTGCTACGTGATGATGAGAGCCGTAATGGTTTAATTTTTTTCAGTATCGATGGTATTACTCCTATTATTTTACATTATGTTCACATTTCAACCGACGTCACTTCCTCTATTCCTTGACACCTTTTTTTAAAAAAGAGAGGATGGCGCACGCCGTATCCAACGCATGAGCGAAAACTGTTACCAGTTCTCCACGACTTGGTTCCAAAAAAACGTATTGCAGCCAAAGCCAATTTCGGTGTTTTTTTTTTGTAATAGCGAATGAAATAGATACTGATAGTTTATAGAAACAATGTACAATATGTAGCAAAGCGGGTCCGAGGAGAAATTGGACAGAACTGGTAACAGATGTGCCTCGCTTGTGCACCATACTCTTTCTTTCCTTATCTAGGATTTATTATCAGTATATTATTTGTTTTAACATGAACCAGGATGTGACACGTTCACACGTCTCCAATTATTTGATAGTTTAAGATATCCTTTTTTTTTCCTGCTCCTTCTTCTCTTCTTCTTATACCTTATTATGTTGTTGGATGAAGCGATTTAGTTTTTGAATTAATTTTTTTGAGGAATTACTGTTTTCAGCCATAGTCCATATATTTCTCCAAATTTTTCCATTCTCTTTATGTATCCATTTTTGGTGTGGTATCACTTTGTCAGTCCGATTATTTTTCTGAAACAGATACTTCATTTCTGCTGCTTTGTTCAAAACTTGTATTATACTGTAGGTTTGTCGATTTGTTAACGATGAATTTTGTTAGCAATGTTTTTGTCAATTCTTCCAGCGTTTGTGATGACGTTTGATACGCAATCTAGAATTCCAGAATGTGTCCTTGGCAGCGGAAACTATAAATTATAGGGTGGTTCTTGTTGTTGCTTATTTTTACTTAATGTTTTGCTTTTTGAGCATTTATCTGCAATTCATAATTTTTCATTTTCTCGACCCACATGTTTAGACCATTTTACACTTCTGTCTAACTATCCGCGACCAAGAAAATATTTAATTCATATCTAAATAAAAAAGAAATAGCTAAGTTATAGTGAAGTTTAACCCTTGAAATCTTAACACATTATTTTTTTTAAGAAATAAGAAAATTCGATTAATTATTTTTTATTATTATTTAAATTCGCACGGCTAAGGCACTGCATAAACAGATACATCGTGACCAAAAAGTACTTGTGCAAGATCAATGAGACCAACTGATTTTATTAATTTATTTGCAGATTAGAAAATGTTTAAACTTGTGCAATCATAAATTTGTGTTTGTTTATTCAACTCCATGCAATTTATTTAGTCTCTCAGTACTTTTGTCGCAATTTTACTTGCATCAAAAGAGCTTCGTTCTCACTCTAATTTTACACCACCATCCCTGCATATCGTGAATAATCGAACCGAACTATAAGTGCTTATTTAGCAGTTCCTGACTTTAACAGAGTTATCAAATAATTTGTTTATATAAAGCGGACTTAACGACGCCAACTAAGTTTACAGTCTTTGTTTTCGGACAAATTTCCTCCAATTACCTCGGAGAATTAGAGGTCCTCTCAACTCAAAACGCGACGACGTCCTTAAACGAACTTTGATGCAAAGCACGAAGCAGTTCCTCATCAACTTATGCATCACGCGAAATAATAAATTTTATTTCGGGCCTGACACGTCGACGAGACGATATTTTAGGCGAAAACGTAATTTCGTCTTTGCTCCGAAATGAGAATAAAATTGCCTGTTTTAACTGACAAGGATTTTCTGTATACAAAAACGTTATAAGCTCGGGAAAAGCGAAATTCAGTAAACTTAATATTCTTACCTTAAATGAATGAACTAAGTTTTCGTTACGATCAAGACAATGACGTTGAGAGTGTTCCAAATCAATGAATCGAAAAGGCTGTAAGTGTATTTATTACTAGCGTTCAATGTTGGCTATTAAAGAGTCAAGGGTTGTAAAGAAGCGTCCTTGTTTAATCAGTCATTGTATGTAGGTCTTAAATGAACAATAGCAACTTCGATTAACTCCTGACCTCAGTTGAACAATGCACACCCCTTTCAGAATTCTTCTTTCGTACGCCACTTTTAAATCCACTTAATGTAATTCTTATATTTTTCAATTTGAAAACGCATATTTTGTTACTTTAAAAGCTTTGATTTTTATATTAACCTTATTTATGTTAATGTACGATTAACTCTTCACACTTGACCAACCTTTAACAAGTCAACTCAGCCATTTATAAATATATCAAAAAGAACATCCATCTATAGAAAGTACTTACAATCTCTTTAAACTTCTGCACGATTTGTTTCCATTCTTGCAGACATACTTTTTACTCGCGCGACTTGCACAATTTTCATATCAAAATATAAAAAAACGTACCGAAGTCCTGAGTTAAATTTATATTACAGCAGAATCCCAGAGTGCTTTGATAATCTCGAATTGGTTTCCTGGAGGTTTTGATTACAGTTTATTCCAACGTTCGCTCATAACTGTAAATGAGAATTCCGAATGACTTCCGACTCAAATGGGCGTTAAAAACACCGAATGAGAACACATATAAAAATGAAATAATAATCCCTCTTTTATTGACTTCTCTGGCTAGATTAGAAAATAAAAAGGGCAAGGCCAATACGAAATTTTATTTTTAGTTCAGCCATTATCGTTTAGTAAAATGTGTTAGTATTTTAGAATTTTTTGTAGGGCCGATTAGGTATTCGCCTACATACTTTTTATAACAACATCGTGAAGGGTGAACATAAATTTTAACGTATACAAGGTTATGAAGCCATGTCTTCCACAAAATTTACACACGACCAACATAATTTTCCGGTCGCCCCAGTTTTCTTTTAATATTATGCTGATGGAATCATGCAGTGCGTAGGTTATTTATTCGTCTGCACGGAAAGAAATTTATGTCCCATAAATTTTCTTCCGCCGGCAGGAGGAATAAATTTGTTTCAACAAGTAGCTAGGTACTCGCGAGGAATTGATCTCAGAAATGCTGCACACCGAATGCATATTCAATTGCAAACATATTCAATGCATCACAAAATTTGACTAGTTTGATAGTTTGTATATACTAGTTGAATATATTGTAGCTACCTTATCCGTGGCCATAATTTTTCAAACACTTGTTTGTCGATATCATGTACGGGAGATGAAGCCTTACCTAAGCCAGAATGTGACATTCTGTTTAATTTGAGAACGTATGTGAGGGGAAAATGGCACGCGCGTACCATACTGCAATGGTGCTTACAATTCACTACCCGACATTTTTAAACTTTTTTTTATAACTACTGTAAAACTACTTAATTTGAAGTAAATATGAAATGCTAAATTCAAAACTGTCAAGAAATTTATTGTACCACGTCTAAATTTTGAGTTAGCTACACACAAATACAGGTAAAACTATTAATATGATTTATCATATTTGTATCAAAACAATAAACACGGACATAAACATGTGAAACATTTCTAATTAAAAAATGTTGCACGAGTACAAAATAACGCAAAAAGATAATAAGAAGTTAGTTACCACTGTAAACCCTAGTACACACTTGGATACAAAATCGCGCAACTTTGTTTCAAAGTCTTGTTTCGCGATTGTTTTGAAACAGTTGCTAGATAAAATGTGATGTACCTCGAGTAATTGAAAATTAATAATAATAATATTTATTCATGAATTAACTAAAAAAAAATAAAAGTGAAAAGCGAAAGAAACTAGAAAATATTAATTACAATGTTTTAACCAAACTTAAATTGTTGTACTTAAAAATTCTTGTATTGTGTAACAACTATGATTAATTAATATTGTCTTTACTGTCTTTTCAAAACCTCTGGGTGATTTATTTGTTATTTCCGTTGGTAGTTTATCATAGAGTTTTGTACCCCAGTATTCTTGACCCTGCTGCGTACGTTTTAAACGGTGGGAAGGCACTAGAAATGCATCTTTATTCCTTGCATTTCTTGGAAAATTGTCTTGGTTGCTGTGGATGTAGTTCTATTTAGAAATAGAATAAAACAACTAAAAAAAAATAAAAGTGAAAAGCGAAAGAAACTAGAAAATATTAATTACAATGTTTTAACCAAACTTAAATTGTTGTACTTAAAAATTCTTGTATTGTGTAACAACTATGATTAATTAATATTGTCTTTACTGTCTTTTCAAAACCTCTGAGTGATTTATTTGTTATTTCCGTTGGTAGTTTATCATAGAGTTTTGTACCCCAGTATTCTTGACCCTGCTGCGTACGTTTTAAACGGTGGGAAGGCACTAGAAATGCATCTTTATTCCTTGCATTTCTTGGAAAATTGTCTTGGTTGCTGTGGATGTAGTTTACACTGGCTAATATATATGCTGATGGTACAGTAAGTATCTTTGCTCTCCTAAAAACTTCTCTACAAGAGTCTGTTGGACGAAGATTGTGAATGATCCTCACAGCTCTTTTTTGAAGCATAAAAATTTTGTGTTCTTCTGGTGACATACCCCAGAGTAATATTCCATATGTTGTTGCTACACTATGAAATCGCGTAAAATAAAGCTGTCTGGTAAGTTCCTCAGTTGAAAGCTTGTACATTCTTCTTAAGAAGTAGAGTGTAGATGAAAGGTAGATGAAAGTTCTATTGATGATTCATGAAAATTCTACCTTGAGTACTCAGGAAATCTCACGAGAAACTGATTTGTATGTCACTTTCAAATTTTAACTTTAATACTCAGGAAATCTCAAAAGAACCTGACTTGTGCATCGGTTTCTCCTGAGTATTCAAGTTTCATGAATCATCAAGAGAACAACAAATTCACGCGATCTGGGAGAATAAATTAGAAATTAAAGCCGCAGTCCTACTGATTGATCGCGGATAATCATGCATAGCGAATAAAATATTAAACCAATGAAATTCGCACATTTTGACACATTATATCCGTAACTGGTGCGATGTTGGTTGAAAATTTTAATCGCTTTTCATTTTGGTACCAAACTACTAGAAACTTCCAGTTGTTTATTAAATATTTACATCTAAAAATTAGTATAAATAGTGAGAAAACCCCTCGACCACATTAATTCACTGAAAGCGAATACGTATTTCGGTAACGGTTGGCGATTTTAATAATTTCTTGAAGTTCTTTACTATAATTAACAGTTGATAAAGGGAATGTCAGCATCCTATGCACTAAGAAATTTAAGGCCGCTAATTTATATTGTTTGCAATGATTTGAATCCGCGGGAATGAATCTATTAACATTAGTAGATTTCCTATAAACGTTAAATTCTAATTTATTACTTCTGGTGACATACCCCAGAGTAATATTCCATATGTTGTTGCTACACTATGAAATCGCGTAAAATAAAGCTGTCTGGTAAGTTCCTCAGTTGAAAGCTTGTACATTCTTCTTAAGAAGTAGAGTGTAGATGAAAGGTAGATGAAAGTTCTATTGATGATTCATGAAAATTCTACCTTGAGTACTCAGGAAATCTCACGAGAAACTGATTTGTATGTCACTTTCAAATTTTAACTTTAATACTCAGGAAATCTCAAAAGAACCTGACTTGTGCATCGGTTTCTCCTGAGTATTCAAGTTTCATGAATCATCAAGAGAACAACAAATTCACGCGATCTGGGAGAATAAATTAGAAATTAAAGCCGCAGTCCTACTGATTGATCGCGGATAATCATGCATAGCGAATAAAATATTAAACCAATGAAATTCGCACATTTTGACACATTATATCCGTAACTGGTGCGATGTTGGTTGAAAATTTTAATCGCTTTTCATTTTGGTACCAAACTACTAGAAACTTCCAGTTGTTTATTAAATATTTACATCTAAAAATTAGTATAAATAGTGAGAAAACCCCTCGACCACATTAATTCACTGAAAGCGAATACGTATTTCGGTAACGAAGTTACCATCTTCAGCGCTAAACTGATATTAAACTTTAAAACAACAAATAAACTAAACTAGACTAGCCGCACTCCCCCCCTCACTTTCTTTGTACCGTATTATGCATGCAAAGCAAACCGGGATTCTTCGAAAATCTAAAGGTCGAAGAGGCAAGAAGCGGTCGGCCCGGACTTCTCAAAATTCATTAATCTATTCCTATTTTTGTGAATCTCCAAGCTTTCGAAAGAATCTAGGTTCGTTTTGTTATTAATTTGTTTGATTAAATCTATTTTATTTACCGAATGATTGTTTTCAAGCATGTGTAAGGCAACACTGGATTTATCAAAGCGTTTGTATTTTAAATGAGCCAAGTGTTCTTTGAATCTAATTTTTAAGGATCTTTTTGTTTGCCCTACATAAATTTGATCACAATTTTTACAACTAATTTTATATATACCTGATTTATCCTCCGAATCTACTTTATCTTTTGGATTTCCCAGCAACGATTTTAAGCTGTTATTGTTGGTGTAAACTATTCTTAAACCTAATTTTTTAAAAATTGTATTCAACCCTTTAGTATATTGAGGATAAAACGGCATTTTTACAATTTTCTTATAATCTACCTCACCTATTTTGTCAGATTTTAGTGTGGTTATTTTATTAATCTCTAATTTTTGTTTTTGTTTTCTAATAATGTTATAGATTACATCGGGTTGGTAACCATTGTACGTGGCGATTTTAATAATTTCTTGAAGTTCTTTACTATAATTAACAGTTGATAAAGGGAATGTCAGCATCCTATGCACTAAGAAATTTAAGGCCGCTAATTTATATTGTTTGCAATGATTTGAATCCGCGGGAATGAATCTATTAACATTAGTAGATTTCCTATAAACGTTAAATTCTAATTTATTACTATTTCTAGTTACTAATGTGTCTAAAAAGGGTAGTTTATTGTTAGTTTCAATTTCATAGGTAAATTTGATGGTGGTGAATTTAGAGTTTAAACTTTTAAGGAATTCCTCTATTGAACATTTACTTTGGTCAAAAACACAAAATATATCATCGACGTATCTCACCCAGATTTTAGGGAAATAATCTAAAGAGGCTTTAAGTTCCGTTTCAAATTTACCTATGAAATTGAAACTAACAATAAACTACCCTTTTTAGACACATTAGTAACTAGAAATAGTAATAAATTAGAATTTAACGTTTATAGGAAATCTACTAATGTTAATAGATTCATTCCCGCGGATTCAAATCATTGCAAACAATATAAATTAGCGGCCTTAAATTTCTTAGTGCATAGGATGCTGACATTCCCTTTATCAACTGTTAATTATAGTAAAGAACTTCAAGAAATTATTAAAATCGCCACGTACAATGGTTACCAATCCGATGTAATCTATAACATTATTAGAAAACAAAAACAAAAATTAGAGATTAATAAAATAACCACACTAAAATCTGACAAAATAGGTGAGGTAGATTATAAGAAAATTGTAAAAATGCCGTTTTATCCTCAATATACTAAAGGGTTGAATACAATTTTTAAAAAATTAGGTTTAAGAATAGTTTACACCAACAATAACAGCTTAAAATCGTTGCTGGGAAATCCAAAAGATAAAGTAGATTCGGAGGATAAATCAGGTATATATAAAATTAGTTGTAAAAATTGTGATCAAATTTATGTAGGGCAAACAAAAAGATCCTTAAAAATTAGATTCAAAGAACACTTGGCTCATTTAAAATACAAACGCTTTGATAAATCCAGTGTTGCCTTACACATGCTTGAAAACAATCATTCGGTAAATAAAATAGATTTAATCAAACAAATTAATAACAAAACAAACCTAGATTCTTTCGAAAGCTTGGAGATTCACAAAAATAGGAATAGATTAATGAATTTTGAGAAGTCCGGGCCGACCGCTTCTTGCCTCTTCGACCTTTAGATTTTCGAAGAAGCCCGGTTTGCTTTGCATGCATAATACGGTACAAAGAAAGTGAGGGGGGGAGTGCGGCTAGTCTAGTTTAGTTTATTTGTTGTTTTAAAGTTTAATATCAGTTTAGCGCTGAAGATGGTAACTTCGTTACCGAAATACGTATTCGCTTTCAGTGAATTAATGTGGTCGAGGGGTTTTCTCACTATTTATTTGGATTACAGCCACAGGTTTTGTGTTGCTTTGTGATTATCTAAAAATTAGTATTTTCTCAATAACTAATTCAAATAAATTTCACGAAAAATTTAGTGTAGAATTAAAAAATGAAGTCAAAATGGGGTGTTTCAATTAAAAAAAACGTAACTTTAATATTTTTATAAAACTTGGACACTCTGTATATAAACGAAAATAATTTAAAAATGTGCAATGAAAGCGCTTCTATTATACAAAAGAAATTTGAGTCGATACCTGGAATAGCAAGAAAGTTATGGAACTTTTACGGCGCTCTGGGACACCCTGTATATATCTAAATGTAAGTAAATATAAATGAATAAGTAAATATCTAAACTTAACCGTTAGAAAAACCTTACAAATAAGAGCTAACCAAACAACACGGAAATACGGAAATAAATATACCTCGAGTGTCAAAATCGCAGAATTTTTGTTTCCCATTTCAAAAGGGAAACTTGAAACAGTGTTGTGCAACATTTGGACGTGGGAGAAAAAAGAAGATGAAGATCATAAATTCGATAAATCTCGCTCATAATCCATCACCTTCGTATTTTATCAGCTCTGCTGTTTCTTTTTAATGTGGTCTCAAAAAAAAAACTAAAGTTTCCATTGTACAGTTTGCTTGTAGCCTTGTAGGACGTCTTTTTAGTAGAGTGTAAAAATCGAATAAAAAAATAAATAGATACATATGATGTTATCGAATAAGATGACAATAATTATACCATGTATAGACCACATTAAAATGTTACAATTTAACCTAATTTATTCCCATACAAAACTCTTTAGTTCCTGAGGTATAACTTCCTAAAGGGATAACTTGAAAAGAATATTTTCTCAAATATATCTGGAACGGTTTGAGGTAGATTGTTGAAATTTGACAAGCAGTATAAGTGAAATACAGAGATATATCGTATGGAAAATTGAACGTTCTTCATCAGTGGCGTAGATCCGAGGAAGTAGGTTATCATTTTAGGAAATAAGTTACTTATTGTCATTTTTTAAAGATTACTGATAAAAGAAATGAAAAGTGCAAATAAAATTGTACTAGAAATGAACGAGTTCCATCTTCGTCAGATTAACCGTTTTCGAGATAATGAGGTCGAAAGATTTTATTGCAGCAAAAACTTGAAATTTCGAAAAGCTCTTACTTACCTTGAAAACATTAGATGTGCAATACTTAAATTATTGCGTAGTTCTTTTTCTCAAAGTATGCTTCTCAAGTTGCTTTTATAGGTTATAACAGAAATGATAGATAAATTAGGTTAAATCATATGTACTAGGCCTAAGCCTAGTTCGTACTCAGACTTTCCCATTTGAAATGGGTAACAATAATTCTAAGATTTTTGTCCCACAACATTCGAGGTACATCACAACAGGCTAGCAACTGTTTCGAAACAATTGTATCCAAGTGAGTACTAGACTTCGAAACAAAAGTTCGGCGATTTTGTTCCGGAACACTTGAGATACACCGTACATGACGTGCATATATTCTTTCATGAATTCGACATTAGTATCTTTCTAGTCTTCTACTGTCTTGTTCTTACAGGAGCGGTTGAAGAGGAGGATTGTTATATATTACAAACCTCATGGTATGTTCTACTTCGTTCTTTTATAATATCTTTGACGAATGGAATATTGAGGTCGTCGTGGAGGGTTTGTTTAAAGATGTATCAGGCTGCATTAAGGTCATTGCCGCAAGAATTTTACTGAAATATATGTGACGAATTACAAAATCATTAGTAATATGCATTCACGACTAGGCCATGTTAAGGGGGCATTTCTGTAAGTATCACTAAAAATATATGGACATCAGAAAGTTGGGTTAGAGTTTCATGATTATTGTTTCTGAAAATCGGAGCACGCAATAAGACATGCCGCTTTATTGTTTTTTATTTTTAAATCTCTTTGAAATGGACACCATTACGATCTAAGCAGCCTTACTCATTAATAACCATATCATACGTGCAACTTCTTCTCTTTAATTTTAGTACCGCTAACGCTTGCGGTCTTTCAATATTCACCTTGCTCTTGAGCAAACCCCAAACAAAAAAATCTGCAGAAAAATTAGGATATCTAGCTGGCCAAATAATTTTTGGAAAGATGTGGTTCAGAAAGAGTTCTCTTTACTCTACTCCTTTATCTTTTAAATTTTTATATTTTAGTTTTAAATTTAATAAAAACCTAGTCTCCTCAAACTTTTTAATAAATTAATAGCGTGAACAGATGCTAAATGCCCAAGATGTGAAATATTGAAGAGATTGCAAAATAACTTTCGTGCAGTTGTCGCGGAGTCAATATTTTTATAAAATCATTTAATACATGCACAAGACCACTGTTTTATGTTTACTAAAAGACGTTAAATGACAATATAGCATCAAATTCAGCACCCTCACCCAAACGTGAAATGAATAAACAAGTTTCTAAATTTTTCTGTTGCACTGACGTGCCCCGTGCTTTGGTATACTTTCTAAATCTAGAATTATAGTACATAAGGCACATTATACACTGTGCCCACGCACATGGTTCACAATAGGAAAAACATTTTCATTTATGAGTTTTCAAAGAAACTGATTGCTTATCTTAAAACCCCAAGAAACTTTAAAGGAACTGTTAAATTCTGAATAATAACTGAGACAAATTGAAAATTCTGTTTCTGCTTTATAAAATGAGGCAAAGTTCGAAAATTTTTGAGTAAAATCACATTACCTGATAATGTTAGTCACATCATTAATTTTTGGGTAGTTCTTCATTGTAAGAATTGCAGAGAATATGAAATAAATAAAAAATACTTTTTAAAACGAGCTAAAAGAGTAATTTATTGACTTTCTTGACTTTCTTGACGTTTCGCAAATATAAAACAAATAATTATATTTGCGAAACGTCAAGTAAGTCAATAAATTACTCTTTTACCTCGTTTTAAAAAGTTTTTTTTTATTTGTTTCATATTATCTGTTACTCACATCGGTAAACGTAATTAATTTAATCTTTTCAGTAAAAAATATTAACTCTAGAACAGCGAATTTATTTAATTAGATGTTACGGCGTTGGAAATTTTTCATATAACTTCAGAATTGAGATTTTTCCGATGTGAGTCACGGTAAATGCACTTAAAAAACTATTTAAGAAAATGGAGGAAACGGGATCGGAGTTAAACAGAAAGAAAACGAAGGAAACGTAAAATGAGGATCATGCATCTGCAGTGTTTTCAATGGCTTCTTCCGTAACGCCGCGCCTACCTTTACGTAGAAGAGTAATTTATTTAAAACTTAACAAGTCTTTATTGCATGCCAAAGCAGACCTTCAAATTCATGACACTGACAATACCGGCTAACGTGAAAACTTTTCAGACTTTGCCATATTTTAGAAATTTTCAGTTGTTCTCAGCTGTTAGTTGGAATTTATTATTTCCGATAATATTTTTGGGAGTTTTACGACAAGCAAAAACTTTTATAATCATTTTTTATGAAAACTCAAGAATAAAATTAGTCATTCAGAATAGTGTAAAATCATAACGAAGAAAGAAAGAAAATTAAAGTAAACAACAGAAAATTTAAAACTGTTATTTTCTAACTTATGTATATGTAATATGTATAACAAGAAGTAATAAGATCATGAAGTGCAAAAACGAAAACAGATTTGCTTTAAATTCTTAATCTTTAAAACTTGTTAATTAAAGCTCTAAGGACTGCTCGTTTTTCCTAAATAATAAAATAATCTATATTTATTAGCGCCATCCGATATTTGCCGTTTGACTTTAACTAGGTAGTAAAGTAGATATCTGGAGATATATCATCTTTTCTTTTGGTTTTCTCCATTTGTCAATTATGTTTGCCAATTCGGTAAATCATTTTCCAGTTTCAGAAATGTCAAGTTGTATGTCAAATATGAAAGTCATTTAATGAATTAAGAACAAAATTGATAACAGAGGAAAACAAAAACAAAAAGTGTGTATGGTAAAAAATGCCTAAATTTAGTTGGTCTATACCCAGTACGAACAATAAATAAAGTTACAAAAATAAGATATAAGTAATAAAACGTTCTTTGGACAAGCACTACCACAGTCCAGATACTGCTGCTCTACGAAGAAGTAGTTTCAGTAGCTGTCGTTTGAAATTTACTTTTGTTTTGAGTTTTGTTCAAAGCTAACGTCTTATACCCAAGTAAAGATAAATACTTAACAGGTGAAAACAAAACTCATCATTTATTGTATAGGAGCTATTTATCAAAAACATCGTTTGCTTAAAAATATTCTTCTATTAGTAGACAACTAGCTTTTCCAGAAAGAAGTTTATTGTTAAGTCTTGTGAAAAGCATTTAGTTCCAGTACTTATTTACTTCTACAGCGATATTATGACACATTAAATTGATTTCCTTTGAATTCTTAATCTTTAAAACTTGTTAATTAAAGCTCTAAGGACTGCTCGTTTTTCCTAAATAATAAAATAATCTATATTTATTAGCGCCATCCGATATTTGCCCAACAAATTACACTTTCAGGCCCTGTAACGGGATTACCGAAACAAGATCGTTTTAAGAAAAGTGTATTAATCACCGGCATCGAATTGCGAGATGGGCTTCTTTAATCCACCCCGGGAAAGGGTTGTTTGGCCAGAGATAAAGCAGGTATAACTAATTGGTTTTGCGGGAAATTGACACCGGAAATTTTATTTACTTCCGACCAGTTATAAAGAAAGGGTATGAATAAGAATAATAGGATCAGAATTTATCTCATTTGAAAAGTATATTACGGAAATATAAAATAAAAGTAGTCATTGTTTTTGTTATTATTTGTCAGGTCAAAAAGCGATCGTAGGATGTCGCTGTTTTGTGTGTTATACAATACATTCATTAAGTAAAATTAATTAAATTTTTAAGTAAGACTTGGTTTATCAATGAAGCTATTACTTGTCAAAAAAAACCTTTTATTTATATAAACATTGATTTACAACATAATCAAGTTAATGTTTAAAAATTAGGCATAATAAACACACGTCAGCACACAAGAATGACTACTTTTAGATTTGGAGCGATGTGTATTTGTTATTGTCTAAATAATTTGAGATTTGCTGTTCATTTATTATTTATTTTAACTAAGTAAAATATAAATACTTACTGAAGGTTATACCGATTGTCTTACACCCTATGTAACAGCATTGTTTGAGAGCAAGGAGTTATATTGGACTGTATACAGTCAAGACAGAGACAGTTGAGTGAGGACACCTAAAGCCGCTTGCTTTGTCTTGGCGTTGTTCGCGACACACAATACTGTTATTCGCTTATAGATTAATTTAGAATATACCCATGCATTCGTTAATTCTTTTTGAGCCTATTGTTCCAGTACCGTAGGAATGAAAATGTTATTCCAATAAGACAAATTCATTAGATATCTTTTCATTGTGTTTGCTCTCATACAAACTTACATACTGCATAAAATAATCTGCATGTATGTATTATATCACTGATATTATATTTGAAAAAGAAAATCATTATAACTAACGGTAAAATTTTCTCGGCGGAATTCAATAAATCATAAAGTGTAGAACATTTTTTCAGCCTCTCACATTTAATGCTTCTCTGCAATAGACTTGCGGCTTTCAAGTTGAAGATAATAATTTCGAATGGATGTAGTTATTGTGATGATGCTTAGGGGAACAATAAAAGTTCTCAATTCCTCAAGCCTAAAATCCACCGCGTAGGTAGTGACAGAATTTTCAAGCATCTTAAATCTTCAGGTATATATCAAGATGTTCCTTCGCCTCGCTTCGACGTCATAACTCACGATATTCTGACGTAGGCTTAATATACTTTCTTATATTGGAGGTACGTTTGCGTATTATAACAGTCGGTATGCAAGGGGCATGTTTTGAACGTAATACATCATCACAGAGCCGGGAGCAGGTGCCTTTATGACACCGCTAGAGCGAAGTAATCAGTGCCGGTTTACTCGAGGGATAACGGGAACTTCAGTCGGGGCTTCACATGAGAGCCCGTTCTCTGATATATGCCCTTCTCGGCTTTAACCCGAACCAAATTCGGCCCAGTGATCATTTCAGTTTTATGTTGTCATTAGGTGGGTGCGCTTTTTAGATGAGAACTATATTTGAAATTAACTACTTAGATCATACGCAAAACAAACGTTTGACTTTAACTAGGTAGTAAAGTAGATATCTGGAGATATATCATCTTTTCTTTTGGTTTTCTCCATTTGTCAATTATGTTTCCCAATTCGGTAAATCATTTTCCAGTTTCAGAAATGTCAAGTTGTATGTCAAATATGAAAGTCATTTAATGAATTAAGAACAAAATTGATAACAGAGGAAAACAAAAACAAAAAGTGTGTATGGTAAAAAATGCCTAAATTTAGTTGGTCTATACCCAGTACGAACAATAAATAAAGTTACAAAAATAAGATATAAGTAATAAAACGTTCTTTGGACAAGCACTACCACAGTCCAGATACTGCTGCTCTACGAAGAAGTAGTTTCAGTAGCTGTCGTTTGAAATTTACTTTTGTTTTGAGTTTTGTTCAAAGCTAACGTCTTATACCCAAGTAAAGATAAATACTTAACAGGTGAAAACAAAACTCATCATTTATTGTATAGGAGCTATTTATCAAAAACATCGTTTGCTTAAAAATATTCTTCTATTAGTAGACAACTAGCTTTTCCAGAAAGAAGTTTATTGTTAAGTCTTGTGAAAAGCATTTAGTTCCAGTACTTATTTACTTCTACAGCGATATTATGACACATTAAATACGTCAAAATTGCGGTTGCAGCATTCCGGATATTTCATAGTTGCACTACAAAAAGCCATTTTACAAATTATAGCAAATTTTGTCCAAAATATATTAAAAAACCATACAAAACCTGGGTTATACACAAAAAGAATAGTGTAAAAGTGGAACTTCGGTCTGGAGTAGAGGACAACAAATTTATTATTTGCAAGTGTAACACGGAAAAAATTAATCCAAGTATATGACCGTAAAATAAACAACAATATTTTTAATAGAAATTACATCTATTTGACATTAGAATGAAATTACAGTGTAAGAACGTTCACCCAGAAAAAAATAAAATAAATTAGAAACATTTATTAATTGTTTTCCAAGAATAAAATATAATATTAAAAAAACAGTGTATTTGCAATGTAAACGAAAGCTCCAATTCTAAAATGCTTTAGCAAAAATATTAATATATCGATTTTTATTTAGAATAATGATGGTTAGTTTATATTTGCGGACTCACAAAACAGCAAGTGGGACTTTTTTAAATACTTAAATTTATTCTTAAGCGGTTATTTGTTTGTAGCATTCTGACACTAATAACAAAAAGTATGTTAGTGAAAGTGTCAATAGTTTAGAAATAAATAAATCAAGAAATCTCTTATCGTAATAAGTTTATAGACGTATATCAACTGCTCACTTGCAATTTTCAGTATACACGAACACTTATAAGTTAGGAATTTTTTGTTTGAAATGAAGCAGACAATACTCTCCTCACCAAATTTGGAGATTTGTTGAGGATATTATCTTTATATTAGCTGTAGAAACAGAATCTGTGATGTGGGAAGTATTCCATAAATTTCAGATTATTTTCTTTATATGTATAGGCTGATATGTACAGATAATATAAAAAAATACGAACACATGGTTGACATAATAAAAAAGACGAGGATATTAGGTAATAACAATTACCTAAAAATTTCTTACTCTGTGTAATATTAAGTTTTAGGATATAAACTATAAAATCAGGAAAGGGCTAATTTTGATAGAAATTAACATTAAAAAAATGTAATAATTTAATTAAATGTTGAGCTTTATTAACTAGAGGTTAAATACAATGCCTTGCATTATCTACAGCTAGTCGAAATGTTTGTCCATTTCACTTGCGACTTCTTTTTATATGTAATTGTTATTACATATAAAAAGAAGAAGAAGCATTGTATTTAACCGCTAGTTAATAAAGCTCAACATTTAATTAAATTATTACATTTTTTTAATGTTAATTTCTATCAAAATTAGCCCTTTCCTGATTTTATAGTTTATATCCTAAAATTTAATATTATACAGAGTAAGAAATTTTTACCGTGTAAATAAATTGATGTGCCTGTTAAAATATCTGGAGTAAATATTTAGTGTATACAATATGTTAAGTATAAACATCATAGGATTTTTGTAGTAAAAATTTCTTTTTATAGGTGAAAGACATGTCTCGCTACAATTTTTGTAGCAAGAAATATATAATGTCTCCGGATTGAGTTTGCAAGGGGCAAAAAAAAAACATTTGCTTGATTTATAACGAATATACAGGCTGTCACTAAATTCCTGGGCTCAAGATAAGGCGATTTAACTAAACTTATCTACATCCATAATGGCCCGTTAAGCCAGTATTCTTCTTTAAAATTCTTGACGATAAAGTTAATTTTTCTTATAACAGTGGAACGCCTAAACTGATTTGGATAAAATTTAGTATGAGGTTTCACAAGAAGGTAAGTCACATTTACAGGTAGTTTCAGTTACTTGCGGTTAACCACTAGTGTGTGAAACAGGGTTGCCACAACACATATCTTACTATAACTTTTTTGAGGTTAGGAAGATAACTTTAATTAATATTTTTTTAGAAAGAAGCACCCGATAGGAAGCTTTGCCGTGTCTTCGTAATTTTTGATATTTTTTACGGTTTTGTCACAAAATAAGAAAATTTAAATGGCTGCAGAGTTACTTATGGAAAACGGGTATGCTGCAGTGCCTTCTAGGTGTATAACTAATTCATTTTCGGAAAGAGTTATTGATTAGTATCCTTTTATGTATCTTTGCCAACTTTGCTATCTGTAATGGTTTAGTCAGAAAATAAAGAAATCTAAATGACTAAAATGTATTTTTTTCAAAATGATTTTATTTGGAATTTCAAGTTGGCAGCCTGTAAACAAAAAAAAACAAATGCCTAATATAGCTTACTAATTAATTACTTTTTCTCAAAATAAATAAATTAAGCAGTCAAAAAGCAGTAAATTTTCAATAAAAAATGCTGCGGTCATTAACATTTTCTTATTTTGTGACTAAACCGTAAGAAATATCAAAAGTTATAAAGACACGAAAAAGTTTCCTCTCGAGTGCTTCTTCCTAAAAATTTATTAGCTAAAGTTATTTTCCTAACCTCAAAAGAGTTACAGTAAGATACGTGTAGTGACCACCCTGTTTTTCACGTTAGTGGTTCACTGCGAGTAACTGAAACCACCTGTAAATGAGACCTACCTTCTTGTGGGATCTCATACCAAGTTTCATTCAAATCGGTTCAGGCGTTCCTGTTATACGAAAAATTAACTTTCTCTTTAAGAACTTTGAAGAAGAATACCGACTTAACGAGACCATTGCGGATATAGGTAAGTTTGATTAAATCGTCTTATTTTGAGCCCAGGAATCAGTGGTTAAGCCGTTTCCATGGAATTTAGAGATACCCTGTATTAAAATCTTTACTTTAATACAGTGTGTTAACTGGCCACCCTTTCCAGAACGTTAATAATTCAAGTTTACGCCGTCGCTCCTTGTAAACGTTACGGATAAATTGTAAGATAAGAAAAAGCATCTCTTACCCAATTTTTTAGTGTTTTCAAATTATTAGGTAACTGTTCCTTGTAAATAATTTGTTTGAAATGCCCCCACTAATAAAAATCTAAAATTATTAAATCAGATTTTTGCCAATCCAATTCACATCTCCAAATCTGCGATTTAGCCAGTTAATAATAATACGAGAATAATGGATCGAATAATTATCATGTTGAAAAGTTGTTAAAACTTCAACAGTATAATGGTGGGGTGGATTAATCGAATAGGTAAAACTGTAATTTTTTTTAATTTTCGATCACACTGTATTCATGTTTAAATTTTAATTACAGAAAAGTTCGTTAAGAATAAAGCAAAACTTTCTTCCTAGACATTTTTTTTTTTGTAAAAATAAAAGTAAACATTTTTCTCTCTTGTAACTCAAGACACAGTATGTTCCACTTTTTACACTACAAATAACATTTACACGAAACAGGTCTAAAGATGAGTTAAATATATTCAATGGTGATAAAATTTGTCTTTGCCTTTATCATTTATTTACTCTAATTACCTTCTATAAACATCGTGTAGCAATCGTACACATTTCATGAACCATGTATAATTCCACGCAACATATACGATCGTAAAGTCCCTTCACCGCAGTAGGCTTTGCTTATGTGAACGTTTACTTATAGTGCTTTGACATGTACTGATTAAACAGCGTGTCATTTTAATTAATAAAATATTTACATCTCTAAGGCCTACTGTAGTGACAGGACTCAGGATTACGTTAGTTACAACATGGCTGACAATTATATTTCCTACCACATAACGCAACCTTTGTTAAACTTTTGTAAAATTTTACTTGACATATTAGTACGAGATTAGTTTTACGGTGTCTTAGCTGACACACACCCAGTGATATTTATCTTTCTTTTACGGTGTGATTTCTTAACCCTCAGATGACTGAATTCATTTTATCAGAAGAACGAAGTGGGGTCATATTTGATCCCGCTCTTTTTACACGTAATAAAATTGCTAGATCTGTTGGAAGCATTTATTATGCATATTATAGTATTTTTGGTATCTAATATACAGGGTGTCATCAAATAAGTTTCACATATTAAAACTGTAAGTTCTTCATGACTTAAGAAAACGAATTCTGCATATCTTAATTTTTTGGTGAAAAATGAAAGAAATTAAAGCCCCACAAGAGCCCGGAGTCTTTTTGTTTGAGAACCTCTGACCGATCGTGTGTGGATTTTTCTAAGCAAAACATTACATTATAAACAAAACATAAAGCAATAAAGCGTCATCGAAATGAAGGGCACTGGGTCAATAAATTCTTCGCTCAGCAATTCCATAACAAAAGAAAATAAACATCCATCACGGTTGTGGCATTACTTACTGGATTAATTAAGTTCATTTTCTGCTGACAAAAGTGTAACAATTAAAAGTTAGGAAATAAACACATTTAAAGTAACTTTCTAAAAATTATCGTAAACAACGCACGTGGGTATTCATCGTCTCTTCATTTATGGTTTGAATGTTTTGTTTTGCTTACACTGTACAAATAAATGTCATCGAGGAGTATCTGACAAAGAACTTATCTTTTACTTAAATTATTGTCGAATACTTGTTCATTTTACGTATTTATTTATTTATTTAGTCTTGTCGTTATTGAATACTCTTTAGTTATTCAATAAAGAATAAAGTGTATATTTATGTGATTCATACTAAGATCTAATTATTGTCGATAATCTAATAAAACAAATTTAATTCTATAATCAGTGAGAGTAGATTTAATATGGTCTTCTTTAATCAAATTGCACACGTGGGCAACCACCGGGACACTATGAATTTGATATTGTGTTTAGATAAAACATCACAGCTTTTAAAAATGCGATCAAGCACTTGACCTTGACTTTTGCTGGAGTCTTATTTTATGATGTCTTTACGCACGATCGACCAGAAGTTCTCAAACAAATGTACCAACGTTCCTTTAGTAGGTCATTTTTTTATTTTTGAGTTAGACCTTTGATAATTGCGGCATTAATTCTCTTGCATGACGAGGAATTTGCAGTATTAATATGTGAAACTAATTTGATTACACCCAGTATACTTAGAATATATTAGATTATTTTAATGAAAGATTTGTGCAAAAATTTCGAAAATGATGTTTAAAAATTTTTTAAACTTTCATTTGAACATTTACCTTCACGTTTGCATAATGTTTGCATCTTACCTTGTATTTATTATCAGTTGACCGCAAACAAATTTTACAGCGCCCTCTTTTATTGTCTCGTGTTGCTTGACGTATAATTTCGTTGACACTTGTGAGCCTTGTCTTTGGACAAGAAAGCCACGAAAACAAACGAATTAGATCGTAAAAATACGATTACTTTCTCAAATAAATTAAGCAACATCAACAATGAGCAAGAGTCATTTTCACCTTTGTTGGAGAAATATTTATTTTTGCGCAATTGGGTGGATGAATTCAGAAATGCTTTCAGGAGAATGTTAACCGAGTGAGTTAAATAAAGTCAACCAAAAAAATAACCTGTAAATAACGACTTGTTTTGAATTTAAATTTCTTATCTAGTATGCTGGGACTGATAGTGTGTTCAATGTGGATTGAATATGCAACGACAGACGACGGCCGCGGAAGCCTTTAAGTTAAACTGTAAAGTATTTAATTAATATATTATATGAAAAGTCTTCGACTGCAATTTGTATATTTTTTATTTTCTTTCTAGACAGGTTTCCCAAAAGTGCTTCATCAATAGAAATACAACCTTCAAGATAAAGAAATATATTACAATTGAACACTTAAAAGTAACTTACTTTTTCTTCTATTATACATATAAACATGTAGAGTATTTAGAAAATTTTTTGTAAATAACGAATGTTTTTTTTTGTAAATAAATGAATAAATAAATTTGAAAAAGTTGAGAATTGTTATTTAACTGGTGCAGTACTGTGTCATACAGTAAAATGTTAATTAATAGATTTGAAAATTTACCAAGGAAAAGTTTTTTGTCCATTAAGGACTGTTTTGGAAAATAAATGATAATTTAAAAATATTTCTAAATTTTCCGCTATATCTAATTTGTTTCCTTTTGAAAGATTATGTAATAATTTAGTATTAGGCTCAATTCTCACACGGCAGCGCGTCGCGTTGCGTCATTATGCGTTTACATCTAATTTTCTGACATAAAATGCTACCGAATGAGAATTGCTTCATTCAAAACCATGACAACTTTTAGAGGCAGCAAAATGACGCGACGCGACGCGCTGACGTGTGAGAATTGAGCCTTAGAGGAAGAATGAAAAGTATGTGAATTATCATTAAGATGGTTAGCAAAACTTGAATCTGATTTATTTAATCTTATTGATCTTAAAACTTCTTTTTTATCATGGAGAATATATGCAATAGAGTATTTAAGGTCTTATTGTGTTACTGTGTTGAATGTGAAACATACTAATTTAGAATTCTATAATTTATTTATAGCGGAGATGTCAGTACCTACAATACTCTTCCGATTATTTAACTGTCGACTATCCGCCCACCTCATCGCGATTTTGTTATCACATTATTTTTAATAAATAACTAAAATCTACTTATCATTGGGCCGTATTCTCAACTTATGATTAAAGACGTCTTTAACATAAATTATGATTATAATAACAAAGAGACGACATATCTTAAGGTCGATATAATGTTTAGAGAGTGACTCATCTAATTCTCATGGAAATATTCATTCGCCACTTACTCTTACTCTCATGAAATTGGCATAAAACCATATCGTTTCTTGTTTGTTTTTGCAATCACAACTTTAGTCATGAGATGAGAATATAGGCCAATGTATTATATGTATACTAGTTTTATTTACAGTTAAAACTTAAAAAAGAAATTATTATCTAACTTTTTCGGTTATCCGGCCTAGGTCCGGGCCACATTAAGTCGAATAATCGAGATTACTAATTGTTTAATAATTTTAGAAAACTATTACGCAGAATATCTAATATGTTGTTTTAACTTTTGGATATTCTCTAGAATAGATCTAGTATCGAGAATCTAACTGTAAGTTAGCAAGTACAATTAATAAAAAATAAAATTTTTCAAATGCAAATTGGAAACGTTACGCCTCTATAAAAGGCTAAAACGGAAAGAAAGGTGCGCTCTATCATTTTTTACGTGCCGACAACGAATATGACATAAAGGTCACTTATCCGTCACCGTCGATATACATATAAAAAAACTTATTTTGTTGACAATGAAAAATCATTAAAAAGCAAAGAAACAATTAGTATTGACTTCATTAATTGTCACTGAAATATGTACAGCATTCAGAAATTAATAAATAAAATAACAACGAATATGACATAAAGGTCACTTAGGGTCAGTTGTACAAAGGAGGTTTGAACTGACGTTCAACTAAACCAGGTTCAAAGTAAACAAATTCGCATTGGATCTTAAGGTCATACATATGGCAATTAATGCATTCTAAAAAATAAAATTTAATGCAATTTTGTTCACTTTGAACCGGGTTCAGTTGAACGTATTGGTTTAAACTTCTTTGGTACAACTTGCCCTTAGCCGTCGACGTCGATATACAGACTGTCCCAGTGCTCCGAGGAAATACGATAATGGCATTTTTTGTGCATTTTATCAAAAAAGTTTGTTAACGAAAGCTATGCAGACCCGTATTCTGCACAATTCAAAATTATTTATTTTCAACTATACAGGATGTGTAAATTACTCCCAGGATAAACTTCTTCACAAATAAAACATTTAATACCGTTTAATTTGAGAAATTGGGAGAAATAATTTTTAGTAAAGAGTCTGCATCAATAACGACCACTTATTCTTTAACGTAAAACACGTTAATTCTTTTAGTTTTAGAGAGAATCATCTTCAAGGCAAACATGCTAAATGGCAAATAAAATCATTATTATTATAAGTTAATTTAATAGTTAACGCAGTTAGTACTTTGACGATATGGCAGTGACTCCTTATTCATAGTTTTTATTGATTTTGAGTGGCCACATCTAGAAATTTGAAAAAAAATAACAAGTGTGAATTATGAATGTCCGTTACTAGCACAAAACCGTCATACACAACACTTTTTGAAGTTCTGTAAGTTGATTAATTAATTAACAATAACTCATGCGTTTTTGAATTAAAATGTGTTAAGTATGGTATCGTTTGAAAGTCAATAAGAAAGACCCTACACAACTGAAAAAACTTGCTCTGTGGATAATGTAAAGTATCTAGTGCCAATAAAAAGCAAAGAAACAATTAACATTAACTTCATTAATTGTCCTTGGAACTTATTACATTATTCAGAGAAATTATTACTTAAATAAAAATATTTGTTCTAATATTAAATTAATGTTTTAAATATAGGGTGGATATTAAAAAGAGAATTTACTAAGTTTATGCAAAATTTTAGTAAATCTCCGCGCTTTTGAAGAGAAATGGTTTCCACTCTTTTCAAGTTTTCACTTTATTCGTAAATTTATGCGTTCCCCATAAGATCGTTTCGAGTTAAGCAAAATTTATTGCCTTAAAACATTTGTTTTATACGCCATAAACGCGAGCGGAAAACAAATAAACGGAGAATCTGCGAAAGTTGGCGAACAACAAATTTCGCTCAGAAAAAAAAACTTTTCGAATAATACACAATGAATGACCCTAATATGTTGGAGATCTTGGCGATCCATCAGGCCGACTTTCAACTTAAACCGTTATAAATAATAGAATGAATTGCTCGGTCGAGCGCAGTTGGAATATCGAACGCTAGATTAACGTTTTATAGTAACAATTTCGCTAAATGCTTTATGAGCATTTAGCGAAAACATCCGTGAAATCGTCGTTAAAAGCTGTTCGCATAATGCATTTGTTATGTTGACCTTTTATTGCCGGAGAATGTATGGGCGCCATGTATTTTTAACGTCCGCTTTCGAATGGATTTATGTAATATTCCGATTCAACGCAGGCCATTAAGGGTTTCTCGATGAATGACTGTTCAATTTTAAGTCGAGGGTCGCCGGGGTGTTGTTGATAATTCAAAGTTTGCGGAGCCGAATAACCTCAGCCCACCCTTAATTAAAGCGAAATTAAGTTAGGCGGAAGTTTTCGCGGCATATATGCATGATCAGAACGGTTGAAATTAAAATTTGTTTGGAAATAACTTCTTTGGGGTAAAATTTATTAATTATTACGTAAATATAAAGTGGTCTATTAGGGAGAACAAAAAAAAGGAAAGAAAATTTATTCACAATTTACCCCAAGAGATTTTCAAACAAGGATGTAATAAGCCTTTTCTCGGTTTTAAATTCTTTATGAAAAGAATGGCAATTTTATTTTTTTAACAATGAACACTGTACATACACGTTATTTATTTATTTTAATAATCTACACTTCACATTAATATTTGCAATATTGTGCTGTCTAATAGAAAAATTTACTTTAAATATACAGGTAATGATATTGGTCCAGGAATTGAAATTTCGCAGTCGATAAGCTCAAATGTAATCAAACTTCTTTTTTGATTTCCACGCCTTAATGTAAACTATACAAGTTATGAAAAATTTTGTAGCCAACCCGCTTCAATTTATTATCCTACTGCAGTGTCAGGTCAAAAAGCGATCGTAGGATGTCTCTGTTTTATCTATACGAGTTATGTTTAGTTATCTTTTAGAACATAATTATAAGTAAGTAAATTTTATTTATTTGTGAAAATTCAATTTTGTAGGAAAATTTTGCTTATTATAATCGGTGTTTTAAGTTTTTAGTTAAGAAATTATAATACACAACACTGTAGTAATCTAAATTGGGGAGTATAAGAGAGTTTACCAAATTCCACCTGGTTCTGGTTCTTAGCCACAGCTATGAACTAATGCATTTGCAATAACTAATAAAGTTTGCAACTCTAAACAAAAAATTATTATCATAACATTTGTCCGTTGCGTTGTAACAAAGAATCTTGTAAGAACTCAAGCTAACGTGCACGTCTTTCTAAGAGAGACTGATGTCTTTCTTATGAACCACTAGAACATGATAATATACAGTTTTTAAAATAAAATATAATAAAACATCCTGTGTTTCTTTCGGAGAGCACAAAGAAATTTGTGGTGCTATCAAAGTGCAAATTTTATATTCAAGAGCAATTACCATTGAAATTATCCGATTAATTTTAAGTTTATTAAATTTTTTAAACGATCAAGCGTATCATATTGCTTTGTTTTACATTACTCTATCAATAAAGTAAAAAAGCAAATTTTAAATTACATTCAAATAACTTTACAAAAACTAAAAACAAAATGGTTTCCAACATGTCGTCAGCCTTACTTTTCGACTACGATAACTTTTTCTTCCATCCTTAGAAATATAATAAATATTTGCTATAAAGCTAGACAGAACAAAGCCAGTAACTTCGCAGCTAAAGAATATTTGCAGCTTATTTCGCAACGTATCAAAAAAGAACGCACGTGAAGATCACAACTTTTTTATCGTCCAATAAATCAAAGTATTACGACATAAACCTCCAGGATTCGTGAAGTTGCCGTTATTAAAGGTAAAGCTCCAAACAACAAAAATCAAACGAACAACAGAAAGGTTTTCGTTTCGCTCAAGCGATAAAAACAGAAGTGTCATCGGTTTAATTAGATCAGTAGGTTTCAAATTTGTTTTTCATTTTAATTCTAACAAGCTTCTCTAATTAGGTAATTATTCAACTTTTGCTTCGTATTCTGTAATTTTTTTCTTAAATTTTTAGGTGTAAGTAAATATTGAATATACGTAAGATAAATGTGCTTACTGGAATTATTTTTTCAAAATATCCATAACACAGAATCACAAAACACCAAGTGAAATCACGTTAAAATGCAAGCAGAAGAATAAATGTCGAAAAAAGTCCGAAGAAAAACAGCGTCAGTATCGTTCGCACACTTGTGAAAATAGTTCGCGGAAATCCGTGCCCGGAAAATTCGTCCTGTACGCTCCGGAGTCTGAAACGTTACTGAGGGAAGCTGAAACACGGGCAAATCGATTTCGGCGCTCGCTCAACCCGCAAGGGCAGAGAACGCTCTAGAGGAGGTAAGATTACAGGGAGATGCAAAAGTAAACGCAGTGGCGATTTTAAGCGATTTCTGGGTTGAAAAAATAAGCGAATAATATCGCACGTGGACGTCGGACGTCAATATCGTGCAGGGTGGCCGGAAATTCCCGGAAAATTCCTTACTGCGACGGGGAAAACGAAAAACTCATTCGCGTAATGAAACAGAAGTATCTGACGAATAAATCCGGCACTCGTCCGGTAAATCGTAAATGAAAACAGCTAATTTGCGCTTGAGTAAACTCCATCATTGCTTTAAAACTTATGAGTTGTGGAATTATTTTCATCTGGAGTTCATCGCTGATAAAAAGAGCTTTATATTAACTCGTCTACTCTAAATGTATTTGCCTAGCCTTAAATGGAAAAAAAAAACAAGACTCAAGCATTATTAGAAATTCGACAATTACTCAAATAAGAAAAATATCAAGATCTTTCTCAACGAAAAATTATATTTGAAAATTGGCCTCGGGCTTTTTGTCTGCATAACATGAAGAAGAATTTGCATTATTAAGAACCGGTTTTATAAAGGTTAAGAATCAACGTTCCGTCAACCAGACATTATAAAACAGGGACAAATTCTTTCATAAATAGAATGCTGGGATAACAAAATATGCTTGGTAGATAAAACTAAAATATTCCCAATAACAAATTAAAATAGCTTTTTTCTAAGTTATCCGTAAATGACTAAAGGCCTGAAAGGCCCCCAAATTCCAGTTTAACTTTAATATAAAGCTTAAACCCTTAACAATTGTGGAAGTAATCCTTGTTATGTGTTTAAAGTTATAAAATATTTAAAGTAACATTTTCAGAAGAAACTCTACAGGTAATATCTATAATTTCTTTTTTATAACATTTCGAAAAACCGCCTTTACAAAACAGCTTAGCTTAAATCAGTTAAGATGAGTGGCTTAGCTCATGTAATAAAGAGATTGAAAATTTGTCAATGGCCCGGTTTCTGGAAGTAATTTAAAAAAAGTAATTACACCGAATCGGGTTTCTGGATACATTGGATTAGCATGAGTTGATTTAATTTCTAATTTCTTTTCCACAAATAAACGTGAAACACTAAAAATGCAGGAAAACGCATAAAGAATGAACATTTCACGGAAAGTGAAAAAAGGATTACTTGAACCGATTACTGGAAAATGTAAGGTTTCATAGATTGCGCATGCGCCAATTAAGTTACGCGTTAAATTAACGAAGCATTAGCTACCGGAAACTAATTTCCTATTTTAACGAGTAATTAACCTAATTGAGCCTTTAAATTCGTTCCAAAAACTGACCCTAAATGCAACTCCTGAGGAAGTTCTTACGTTTAGATAGCCAAAATCTCAAAGTCAAAATACTACGTCATAAGTAATTTAAGTTTGGATAAAACAGGTTTCTTTCAACTAAATGATATCTTTTGTCGATTACTGTAAAAAAACATCTTCAGCATCAAATATTTTATTAAGTAGGTGCTATTCAGATAGTAAATTTAAGTAACTTTAACTCTTTAATACTTTAAACTTTAAACAGATAAAACAGCGACATCTTACGATCGCTTTTTGACCTGACATTGCAGTAGGATAGACAAATTGAAGCGGATTTGCTCCTAATAAGTTCCCCATGCAAGGCGGCCATGCTTGCTATCAAAGCATAATGAAAGTTTTAAAAAATTTTGTTACAAATCGTTTTTGATTGCAGTGAAAACCTCGAGCAGCCTCTGTACAGCTGTTTCAGCGCTGCTTGGGGCTTCGTCAGCAGAGACGTAGGTTTTCACTGAAATCCAAAAACGATTTGTAACAAATTTTTTTAAACTTTAAAGTTTAGAATTAAAGAATCATCCAGAATCGCATTCTTGCTTAAACGTTTTAAAGTTTAAAGTATTACAGATTAAAGTTACTAAAATTTTCTTTCTGTAGAGCGGCCAAGTATCTCCTTCCCTTAAAATTTCGTTTAACTTAAATTTAAGTTTTAAATCATTAAATTGAAATATTTCTGGATAGCACCAATATGATTAATTTCTTAAGTTCCTTCAAATCGGTGAGGGGGAGAAGCAACTTCTTCACTTCTGCTTGCCTCACTTAAAGTAAAAGGAATGCGTTATTTACTTAAGTGAAGGGAAGTGAGGTAAGATTATCTAATAATCGGTGTAAAAGGGAATCGAAAATCAATTCTTAACAGTTATTTGTTTTGCAGTAATAACATCATCGGTTATTATTTAAATAGCACTTCTCTTTTTGATTTTGATTAATCATTGTTCTATCCAGTACATCAAATCAAATCAAAATTCAGGAAAGAATAATCAACACTATGCGAATTTTTATGTATCAGAAATGCATCATTAAATCAAGTTCAAATGCGAAATTAATAAGTGTTGATTAACCAATGTGCAACCATCCGAAATAGAAAAAATAGAAAAGGTCTGGTCCATGTACGTGCATCTATTCTTTCCTGAATTAAACTGCATAATGTTTTATACATTATTCAATGTTTCGAGCCATTCATAAAAAATTTTTAATGGAAAATGAGAGTCCCATTTCCTCTGCGTTTTCTGTTACGCCCGTATGACAAAGTTTCAAATTTGCGAGAAGCTGACAGAGAAATGTCATATTGATCAATAAACGTTCACTACAGTGACAAAGACAGGTTCTTTGTCATTTTATAATAAATTTTCCCAAATTTAAAAAAGTATACAATGTGCCCGGATTTCGTAGGGACAACATGGGTAACTTTGTATTGGAAGAGACCGAGAGATGGTTAAATTAGCAAAAAGGTGCAGCTTTGAGAGCTCATTAAGAATCCATTTTCAAATATTACTTATCACAGCCAACTTGGTTAAAATTTTACAATAACCAAACTCTCATAATTTCTTGTATTTGTCGTAACATTTTTTGTTACTTAAGATGGAGATGCGATTTTAACTAAATTGCATGATTTAAGCACTTTTATCGACACTTAATAAAATTAATTTCATTTTTACAAATTTTCAGTAATCTAACCTAACCTTAAAATTTTAAAAAGTTGCCGCCCAATTTTCTTAGTTCTTTTAACCCTCCATTAGGCGCGCGGTCTTCTATAAGGCGATTAGTCGCGCTGTATCTACTGGATACATGTATGGATAAGATCGGTTATTCAATTGAAATTGTAATAATTTACGCCTACATGAGTTTCCAAAACATTGTACAACCAACATCTACTTTCCTGGTCGTTATTACTAAAATTGGCAGAGTCTATTTCAACTAAAATTCAAGTCAAATAATAATTTTTTTTTTCATAAGGAGAAAGTTTGGGTAGGGATTAATCAAAATGTAAATGGGATAAAGATAAAGCAAGGTAGTCACTTTTAATTGATGAAAGAAAGGATAAATCGAAAATGCAGGAAACTTTTGAACTAAAATCATCCATATATAACTTATAAAGTTTATTATTATTCTGCAACATTATAGTAGGTATATACTATGCAAAGAGTTCACCCTTCCAGAATCTTTGATACACGCTTTATATTTTTAGGTATTTGGAATCTACGGATCCGAATCATTATGAATATGTATCAATTGGTAATTTTGGTTTCCGTAACAAATTTTCATTAGGTCGTAACTCATTTTTCATTAGATTTATCAAAATCTTCCTCTGGAATATAGACACTGGGTTCGTCATCTTCAAAAATTAGACGACGCATTTCCTCTATGTCTTCCGGTTTAAAAAAATCGAAAAATTTTTTCTTACTCTCCATCAAGAATAAAAATACGCTTCACGACAAATTTACTCTATTTAAAACGTGTTGACAGCATAAACTTTCTTCAATGCTGGGTAAGACACAATTGTAACCTGAATGGTCGCGCTGTATCTATTAGATACACGGCGGACGTCATTGGGGTTTTATAACAATAACGGCAAAACGAAAGGTTGCTTGGTTTAATCCTTTCAAGAAATGATTCAAGACATATTAGATCAGTAATACTGTGCATCTCGGCATTCTAGCAATATTTGGTTCTGAAAAATTTGTAAATAACTAAAGCTTGTTTGATAATTGAAATCAACATTTTTCTTCAACCAGTAACGACCTCTAAAACAGGTTATTGGCAGGTTATTGAGTGACGTTTGCCGCACAAAACAAAAGCGCGTCGATTGGCTACTAGAATTTATCATCATTACTTGACTACGTTTGGTATGACAACACTCACTTTTCACTCACTTTTCACTCCTCGTGAAAAATGATGCGTGGGAATATGTCAGCGTAACAAAAGTGAAACCAGAAATCGTCGACGACAATGTGGCATCTGAACAAGCAGCTGCAGAAAGGGACAAGTATGATAAGAAAGCGAAATTGGATATAATATTGCCAATAAGAGCCACTGAATTGAAGATGAAGAATGCGATCCACCTCGAGAAGTTTGGCCGAAGCTTGAAAGGATTTATCAACAGGAAAAGCAACTGTGTTAAAACAATTGATTTTGCAACCTACGTGCGAAGGTGAAGATGTTCATGAATATTTACAAACATTTGTCGATGCCAAATTACACGTAATGAGCGTAGAGATAAATACAGATTTATTGACGGTATTGTTATTATACAGTTTCCCATCTAGTTTTGAAAATTTTAGATGCGCAATCGAATCCAGAGATGATTTGCCGACACCGGAGGTTTTATCGTTACGCATATCATTTAATTCATGGAACAAAATTTGTGTTTTAGTGTAAGCATTTTTTGAGGCGAAATACCTTGAAATTACAATTCTCCCTTGATACACAAAAATTACACTGACTTTAAACAAAATTCTGATGCGAAATCCTAATAATACATCCCAAAAATGTAAATAAAACTTATTTAACATAATCAAAATTAAACCTTCAACTAAAATAACATAGCAATATGTGTTCGTGGGAAAATGACACGTACTCCTTTTCCACGAAAATCGGATCGACAGACCACCATATTGCAAGTGGTACATTTCGATGTATGTGGACCAATGCAAACAGAGTCACACGGAAAAGCTAAGTATTTTGTTACTTTTCTAGATAATAAATCTAAATGGTGCGAAGTACGTTTTATCAAATGGAAAAGCGATGTTTTTAACGAGTTTACAAAAGTAAAAGCTTAATTATATTAATAATAATAATTATTCGAATTACAACAGCACTGGCATCAGAGTTTGGAATGATTATTGAGCAAGTTGACGTCACTTCATATATATCCTGGTCTTATCTTATATCTTATATCTTATATCTTAACTGCATTTTGAAGGAGACCATTTACATGGAAGTGCCCGAAACGACCGAAGAAATTTTAAATTTCATCATTAAAACTGAGAGAAAAGATAACTCTTTCATAGAGAAGGCCACGAAAATGTTGCAGGAACTCCAGAAAAGCAATAAACTATGCCATCTGAAGAAGGCTTTACATGGTCTTCGCCAAGCTAGTCACATGGATCAAAAGATGAAAAGTTTAGGAGCAACGCAATTTCAAAACGGTCCATGTGTCTACTACTACAGTAAAGGGGGAAGATTTGGTAAATAGATGCTTTCTTTCGCTCACAAAATCGTGATCCAAACGAGTTTTGATTCAAAAACAGACATTCTTTTCTTTGAATCTCTCTATTTTTAAAAGTTGTTTGGATTGAATTATTGTAATTTACATATTAACTGTCAATCAAAAATTCAAGTCGGGTGATTTGTTGCACAACTACGAAATTCGGGTCCAAACTATTCGAAACACGATTCAAACTTTTAAGCGAAAGAAGGCACCTATTATCGTAGCTTACGTAGATGACATTTTGTTTGCTTCGCGAAATGTATCTGAGATTACTAGATTTAAAACATGATTGAAGAAGAGTTTCGTTGGTGAAGCGAAATGTTACCTTGGATTGGAAATTCATCCGTAATAAGAATACCATACATCAGAGAGGTTACATCATACTCAATCGTTTTGGCATGAAGAATTGCAAGCCCCACATTAAAATTATCAAGGATAACGAAAGAATTTGAAGAGATACTGATGAATTGAAGAAGTTACCTTATCGCGAGCTCCTAATGTACGCTATTTTTGAACAATATATAATGTAAACTTAAAATTGACATTAAGCATTTCCTTTTTTAATTTAATAATACGGATTTAATTCATTAGCCACCTTTGGTGATGGAAAAGTACGGTATTTTAGATAATTTTGTACATCCCCACATGTATTGTATCGTACTTTATCATATCCTAACTTTATTGCCCCATAGTTCTGAATACTTGTACTACGTCATCTACTACATTGCTACTACCTTTGTCTAATAAAGTTGGTTTATGATAAAACGATACAATACACGTAAATGTGTAAAAAATAATATAAAATACCGTATTTTTAGATCACTAATGAATTAAATTATTATTATTAAAGTAAGAGAGGAGACGAATTTTAAATATGTACTTCTTTGGTTAATCTGTACCCAACCCCTTATTTTAGTTGCGCAAGCGCCAAAATATCACGTCATTAAAAAATTGACTGACAGCGGTTATTGGCTACTAAAAAACTCAAACCAGATACATATACTGTTCAAACTACACAGCTTCAAATTTATAAATTCGTGTCACAAATTTTTGATCCTGTACCAGTTTTTTCGGCGGCAACTCAACCGAATTTAAAATTAATTTGATCGCACGTACTTATACATACAAATAAATTAAGAACAAACATAATTTTGAAGTTAATTTTAATTCTTCACGATACCCGAATTAAAATTAAAATACACTCTCACAAAGACCGGAAATTACTTACATAAGCGCTTTCCGCTAGCACCCATTCCTTCACAATATTACATTTTATTAAAACGATATTGCACAAACTGTGAAAACAAAGCGTTAAAATAATAATTTTCATTTGGTTAGACCCGCCTGGCACACATAAGTGGAGAACGAATTAATTTCGACTTGTTTTAAACATGCTACGCAAACATGCGTAAATAACTTCCATGAAAAATACATGACGGACAGCTTGACGAGAAAAGGTGCGCATACAATTGACTACATTTTCCAAGGAAAACTCGTTCGCGCGTGAAGTTGATTATGTGCTCTGCCTGTCAGATCACAATATTATATTTCAATAAAAAAATGAGTGAAACAAAACACAGAGGAATATTTCCAATTTTCTATTCATTATTAACAATTAGGAGTAATTGTATTGTGTATGTGATTTTATTTGCTTCTCGAATATAGAGAGTAATTCATAATAAGTGTCCGATCCGTTAGGGACGTATTTACTAAGGTCATGCAAGTCCCAAATTGCAAGGAAAAAATTTATCGAAGACATTTCAAAAATCAACGTCTTTTGCCCTCCAAATGGAAACCGTTTGAATGGTATTGATGACTACTGAAATGGGATGCGTAATGTGTTTTTAAAATCAGGTTGGCTAACAGTTTACGTTTTAGAAGCTGTGGTACTGTATCAACAAAAAGTAAATGTTGCGTGATTATTCACATAATTGAGGAATAAGCCGCCATACACAACGCGTCTTAAGACTAGCTTATTTGGCCAAATTTAACTTATTATTTAATTTATTAAAACTGCAGTTACTTCTAGATGCATGTTTTGACTCTCGTATTTGAAGCGCAAGGTTTTTCTTCTTTGCACGAGTAAGTATGCGTGCCAAGTATGCTTCCGCTCAAGAGCGTTCTAAAGTTCTGCGTGAATAAGCCTAATGAATCAGGAAAGCGAGGCAGTAATTTACATTGTTTTCACTTCTTGTGCTCCAGCAAAAACGCAATTTCCTCAACTGTGTGCATAAACTAAATTTTTTAATTGTAATGTTTGATTAGTCTGCGTTAGCGAAAGAAGTGGTCAACAGTGCTGTTACTCAGAAATGTTTTTGTGAAGTATATTTGCAATCTACAAATGTTTTAAAGTGCGCAAAATATGCGTAAGTTATTGACGTAACTTGTACTTTAAATTCACACAGCAAAACTCTCTCGTAATTGCATAAACTGTGATAAACTATTCCGTTTTAACAATTATCTGTTCGAATTCACGTTTTGACCTGTCAAAAAAACAGTCGCCAAAGTTTTGCAGTACAAAAAGAGTGAGAATAAAAGTCGCATAATAAAATATAATCGACGAAATAATCCATTTTAGATTTAATAACTCTCAATTATCAACATTATCTACCCAAATACAGTGCATGCGCTCCAACAAAAACAAAAATTTGTTACATACAGTGGTAAAAATAAAAACGATGACACAAATAAAAAAGCAAATAATAGTAACAATAGTTACGTAAGCATAGTTGCCAACAAAAACAATAGCGAAAGCAAATGCGAATTACAAGACATCATCAGATTACTGAGAAACAAATTATCATCCGCAGAAGATCAAATAGAAAAAAGACACGCAGAAACTGAATCACTTCAAAAGCAAATTATCTCAGAATTAAAATCAACACTGGATAAACTACCAGAAAATTTCTCCAAAAAAGTAGTGCGAGAATCTCAAACACAAACGGAAAGCGTTGAATTAAAATCTGTTCATTCTCGGACAGAAAAAGATTTAACTACGGCAGGTCTATTGACGAATTACCATCAACCAATAATACTAGAAGAAACGTTAGAATCACATTAAATGAAAAGACTCTGGAAACAGCCAAATCCAAAATCTATCTGTTTGCTGACAGTCATGGACGAAACGGTTACTCTCACTTAAGGAGACATTTATCCCACAATAGTTATGAAATAACAAACATATTTAAATCAAATGCGAAATTAAACGAAGTAATCTCAAATATACCAGAAATGACAAAACATTTGACCCCGAAGGATTATATTATAATTATTGGAGGTATAAACGATATTTTAAGAAAATGTAACGTTTCTAGGACGCTACTTTTGGAAACGTTGATGCAGTTACAGCATACTGACGTCATCTTTGTATGGATACCATACTATCAACGGCGATCTTTCCTTACTGATATCATATATGAAACTAATTTAAAGATTTACGACACTATTCTTGCCCATAGAGGCTTTACATATTTCCTTAAATCAAACAGTATTCTTGGACATAATGATTTTACTTCATAAGGACTGCACTTGAACACAAACGGAAAATGTAAGTTGTTCCGATATATTTCAAAGCTCATAATCGAGGCCAACAACATAAAATTTCCCTCGATCCTTCCACAAGAAACATCTAATTATTCGACACATACGCCAGACAACAATATAATCTCTCAAAACGAATCCATAACGGATGCAGAATTAACAATGAAAACATCTTGCAACTCAGTGACTATTAACAGAAACTACACCACAGTTGCCCAACACAAAAAACCTTCTCAAGATGGCATTGCACCCAAAAACGACGATGAGGCCCTTCAGACAAAATCTTTTTTAGAATAAGTTCTACTTTAAGAATTTTCAATCTTAATATTCAGGGACTCAACTCCACACTAAACAAATTCGAAGTATGAAAGTATGAAATTTATGCCAAGAAAAAGACTTCGAAATATGCGCCGTAAAGTTAAAAATCTCCCACCAATCCTTTATTATCATAAGTCTTTATAGATCACCCTGTGGATTACTTGATTGTTTCATATCGTCTTTACAACAGACTCTTATACGCGTTGCAAACACTAACTCAACTATAATTATATGCGGAGATTTCAACGTAAATTTTCTAGAAGAATTCCAAACCAAGAATAATATTATTAATCTATTTCTAGAATATAATATTAAACTAAATTAAATTCGTTTCAACACGAGTTACAAATCATTCCGCTGCTCTAATCGACAACATTTTCACTGATGGGGAATTTTTACCGACGAATGACCGGTACACATCTGTCGAACCATTAATTTCAAACTTTAGATATATCTATTAAATTAAAAAACATGTATCATTCACTAAGTAGATCTGTTTCGGAAATTAATATCCAGCATTTTGAGCACTTACTGCAAAATGAAAACTGGCAGTAAATGGAAGAAGCAATAGATTTTTAAAATAAATTCTCCGCTTTTTATTATCGCCTATTAATGCATTTCAATTCAGCTTTCCCCATTCGTAAATCTTAAACGAAATATAGAAACGGCACACCTTGGTATAGTAATGAATTAAGAAACCTACATAATTTGCTAAAAGAGCTAAGTGACATGCACAAATATTATAAAATTAATACGCTTTCATCCGGAAACTATACAAACAAAAATTAATTGAATCAAAAAAGAATTACTGTAATAAAAAGCCGCATCTAGTAACTTGTCGAAAACATGTTGGCAAATAATCAACTCCACATCTTGTAAAGATAAGTTCAACATACCTAATGAGTTGTACGTTATCGAAACCATTCTTAAAGATCCTTATCAAATTGCCAATGTTCTCAATGAAGCATTTCTAGACAAAACATGTCAAATCCCCGGGGAATAATGCATCACAAAGAAATATGTCTTCAATTTTTTTATATCCCATAACAAATATTGAAATTTCAAAAAATATTAAATTTTGCTCCCAAAAGTTTTTATTTTAAGCAAAGTTAATGATCACATATCGGAATCATTATCACACTTAATTAATTTGTCGTTCGAAGAACATTATCCCGATTTATTGAAACGCTCAAAATAATTCTCGTTAAAGTGTTCCATTGCAAAAATATTTGAGTCCGCTTTTAGTGATCGACTGGCAAACTTTTTGGAAAAAAATCTCACTCCTTACCAGCACGGTTTTCGGAAAAAACGTTCAACTGAGACTGCTATTTTAGAAGCTCTTAATTTCATATTAGATTCCATTAACAATAAGCAAAAAGTCGCAGCAATATTTTTTGATATATCAAGGGCGTTCGATATTATCGATCACACCCTTTTATTAAATAAACTCAGTAATATTGGCATTCGTGGACCGGCACTCGCTTGGTTAAGGGAATACTTGAATAATCGCACTTAATACGTACAAATTAATAACACGCTGTCATCTTTAAGACATAATAATACCGGAGTTCCACAGGGACCATTATTGGGCCCATTGCTATTCATTATCTTTATAAACGATATAACGCTAACACTTCCTACACCTAGTAAATTCATTTTATATGCGTACGATTCAACTATGATAACTGCCGCTAGTGATCTAGAAACGTTAATTTACAAATATAAAGCAATATCATTAACGAGATGTACGATTACTGTTGTAGCAATGCTTTAGTTCTGAACTCGTTCAAGACAAATTTCATTAACTTTGTAACCAAAAATAATAATATCAATAACAGTTTATTAATAAGACTAAAAGGTAAATCGATTGAACAAGTGCATAACACAAAATTCTTAGGTATTTACATGGACGAAAAGCTAACGTGGAACAAGCACATTGATTACTTGTGTGCCAAAATGAGCTCAGTGTGTTTCGTTTTAAAACGATTATATGAACTTGTAAACCCAAATGTTCACAGATTGGCTTACTTTGGTCTTTTTCAATCCGTGATCTCATACGGTATTATTTTCTGGGGAAGTGCTTCGAGTGTAAATATTCCAAAATTATTTATTATTGTAGTACTGTTTTTTAAGACAAAAATATTAACGTTACCGTCACTTTACATTTTTAACTTTGTCACATATATTAGACATAACATTACAAAATTTCCGCCTAAAGTTTCATGATTACGAAACAAGAATATGTAGTAATTTTCATGTACCATACAAACGACTGACAATATGCGGTACCGGTCCTTCGCACAATGGGATTAAATTTTACAAGCTCCCATCAAACATCAGATCCGCAAAGAGTATAAATATTTTCAAAAAACAATTGAAGGAATTACTGTTGGAAGGATGATACTACTCAATTCAGGAATTTTTACATAACTGAAATTTATACTGTAATTTTATGACTAAAAGTTTTTACTTGTTTTGTACTACGTGACTTTGATATTATATTAGTTAAGTTATTTGCATTTATCCTACGACATACCCTGTAGTATATATTTGAAGACCATAACTTCAAAAGGGTCTAAGTGCCAAAAAAATGTTTAGAAGTTATTAAGAAAACTGATTTACTAAATGTTAAACGCACATACAGATATCGCCAGCTGTGATTCATTTATTACACTTTTTATTTAGCTACAGGTACATAGACAATTTTGCATGACATTGGGCTTTGCCAATAGACCCATTTGCTGTGAAAATATAATTTTTTTATTTTTTGGCACTTGAAGGCCATAACTTCAAAAGGGTTTAAGTGCAAAGATTTTTTCTAAGTGTAAAGATTTATTATTATTATTAAAAATGATTAGGCTTCACTTTAATTCGATTAATTATGAAGCACATGAAGAAATTGCAAATTCATATAATACTGTGGTAACACATACGTTCTATTAAAAAAATCCTAAAGGGTAATTTTTCGTAGGGCAAGTAATCTTAAAATGCATTAATTGAACTAAATTTCTGCGAATTGATACGCACGTTGACACAAATACAAATACAAAATTACTATTGTTTCAGTTTCAGTTCAAAGTTAAATGTTCGTGTTTTGTGTTTTTCTCCTAGAAGGCTATTGTGCCGCATTCAACTATTCCAGTGACCACCAAGTTTACATGTGAATGCGGAAAAAAGCAGACGCTGGTGTATGGGTATTTGAATCATACGAGATATATGCGTGTTAACGGTCTATTTTATTTATTTAGTTGTTTTTTCTATCTTATTTTTTATTTTTTGTTGTACGTTCAATTCCATTTACGAACTTTTCTCTTTCCTTAATTCCCTTCTTTGCGGATTTTCCTAAATTCCAATTCTTATCTTTACTCTTTTTATTTACATCCATGTCTCGTTTATTTTATGAAGGACATTCAAATTTGTTTTTCTGTATGTGAAGACAGAAGGTTTAGACATTGACTTAATTATAATTTAAAAAATACTACTCCTAATACTTATTGTTGACTCTTTTTTAACATTAATCCTTTGCAGATCGTGAACATGAACAAGTAACGTGATACGTTTAATACGTACCCGCCGTAGAATCAAACTAACATCATAAAAACTTAAAAGAATAGCGTAGATAACTGATGATTAAATTTTACGAAGTGCGAACGGAACAGTATTCAGTTACGAGTTGAGAACGATAGAAGTTGCAGACATACTCTTTGTCGTATCTATACCGCTTTCTGTTTCCTATTATTGCTATGTTCTTAGTTTATAATAACGTCCGGTATATTCGATTCTCCGAAAAGAAATTGTTTTCGAATAATGATGAATAACACATATTTACCGTAACTTGACAGGTTGAAACAAATTATTTATGCGATTCTAAGCTCGATCGAAAGCATCGTAAGATACTTGCGGCCTGTATATTTAAACAGCTGCATTGTACCTTATGATGGTTACGATAGAGCTTATATTTGCAGCATTAAGCCCGGTTGACACTGGTCGTGGCTCACAATCGTGAATCACGCTTTCGTGAGCCACTACTGATACTGATATTTCACGACCGTGAAGATGTTCAGCAGTCTGTTTTGGTTTGTAAAAATGAATGTACCTACCAAATGCATCCGTTTTGAAAACGCGTCGAAACAATGCAATTTGTGTAGAAGTTTATGAAAATGAATTAGTATTATGGGATCCTTTAAATTAAAGTTTTATGTACAAAGTTTTTTTAATCTCAAACCGGACAGAAAAATGAAGGGAAACACACTCAACGTTTCGCTATAGATTTATAGCTTCGTCAGGAGTGAAAAAAAAGTAAATAAACAAGTTGTCAAGAGAAACAAGTCGTCAAGAGAAACGAAAAGGTAACATGATTTTTAAACTAAACTACGAGTTGTTCGGAAAAAAAGTAACGAGAACTAATTAAAGCTACTTTTTTTTTTTTATATATATATATAATTAATTAATTGACAGATCTATATCTTGTTTAAAGAGTCCAGAAAACTACAAAATATGTCATTTAAATTTTCAAAGTCCGTACGTTTATTAATAGAATTTCCAGACATTTTAATTTTACACATTTCTATGAAACGTCTTTTAAAAATATTAGATTCACTGTACAAAATGTCAGTATTATCAAAATCATCGGACAAGAACAAACTTCAATTAAAGTTTTATGATTAAAACAGAGATGTTTCCAAAGCTGCAGCTGGGAGAATTGCAAATCAATTAAACATTAAGTACTTTATGGCGAAGCACTTAATTATGAAATTTAAAAATTTCAAGAGTTGCGACTCTCATGAATTAAAAAAAAATATGCAGGAAACGCAAAATCTAACAGAAAAATGAATTTTATATGTATGTAAACGCTCTCACGGAAACGCACAATACGAACATGAGCATAAAGCATAAAGATCGTGAGCCACGACCAGTGTCAACCGAGCCTTCATTGTATTAAATTCTCATAAAATACTTGATCAATAACAATTGTTAACCAAGGAATAAAATTAAAAGTTTTAAGGCTGTTAAAGCTGACGAAAAATTTCAGTTATTTATTCAACAGCTTATTCTTACACTGCTTTGAATTTCCTTTTTTTTTCTTTTTTCCTTAATCAACACCATTTATCTGCAACGTTGACTTTTTATTTATTTCTTTTTTTCAATTTGATTATAATTTTCTTGCCGTAATTTGTCTATAAGCAGTTTTTAAAACTGTTACTGGACATTGAAGAAACACTCGACGTTTCACTATTGCTTGATAGCTATCAGAAGTGAGAAAGAAATAAACAAATTGTCAAAAGAAACGAAAAGGTAACATGAGTTATCCAGAGAAACGTAAAGTTAACAGGATCTAAATTAAGATTTTTTTAAATAAATCTTATTTAAAAATTGACAGATCTCATTAAAATTGAATTGAATTGAATTGAATTATGATTAGTGATTACTTACTAACCAAGGTTCTGTTATTTTGATTATTTTTTTGGATTTGATATTTATGTTAGTCTATACTTTTTTGTAATATTGGTTTGTTTCTCCTATACATATAAACAGAATTACAATTGGAAAATTTGATTTCATAAACCACGTTAGTTTGTTTAGTGCAGCTATTTTGGTTTTTAAATTCGAGAAAATAAAATTTAAATTATTTACAGATTTATTGGCTAATATTAAATTAAGTTTTTTTTAATGTGTTTAAATGTATTGTGTAATGGTTCGCTCCTGACGAAGCTACCAAGCGATAGTGAAACGTTGAGTGTTTTTTTGTTCTAATTAAATGGTGTCCGGTTAGTGTTTTAAAAACTACTTACTTACAAAATTTCATCGGACAAGAGCCGAATTTAATTTTGTAATTTGTTTGTTTTTATTCTACTCTATAAACATTCCGGCAACTTTTACGTACTTTCAATTTCATTCTCATTTTAGCTCTGGCCTCTCTATTCGTTGCACTGTTTATTGTGCTTTTTCATATTTTACTTATTTTTATGTGTTTACTTGTAACTATATAAACATATAAAATAGCGACATCTTACTATCGCTTTTTGACCTAACATTGCAGTAGGATAGACAAATTGAAGCGGGATTTGCTCCTAATGAGTCCCCCATGCAAGGCTGCCATGCTTGCTGTCAAAGCATAATGAAAGATTTTAGAAAAATTTTGTGCAAATCGTTTTTGATTGCAGTGAGAACCTCGAGCAGCCTCTGGACAGCTGTTTCAGCCCTGCTTGGGGCTTCTTCAGCAGAAACGTAGCTCGACATTCCCACTGCAGACCAAAAACGACTTGCCCAATTTATTCGCAATGTTAGGTCAAAAAGCGATAGTAAGATGTCGCTATTTTATATGTTCATCATTCTTACATCGCATTTGCGAATAAATTGGGCAAGTCGTTTTTGGTCTGCAGTGGGAATGTCGAGCTACGTTTCTGCTGAAGAAGCCCAAAGCAGGGCTGAAACAGCTGTCCAGAGGCTGCTCGAGGTTCTCACTGCAATCAAAAACGATTTGCACAAAAAAATTTTTTGTAACTATATACTTAACAATTTAATAAAAATGATGTAAATATGCTCTAAGTACCCTCAGATTCAGGTTCTTCTAAAAGTTTTCACATTCGACATGCCCTATTTTTAGAAGAAAAGTTTGTGAGGTGGATGTTGAAACTTTTCAGCTCTAGATATGATTTCAAAGTGCCAAGATAGGAAATCTGGTGCATGATAAACAGCTCTTTCTTTCTGGGTCAGTAGTTTCCGTAGTATCCTTTCTAGTAGTATCGGTTTAATCAGATTGCTTTTCCTGTTAGTTACACTTCGTTTAATTATTTCATCTGGTTCGTCTGAAACCACAAAAATAGCAAATTTATTTCTCATTCTAGTCACGTTCTTTTTACCATTAAAGGGATCACCTAATTCCAAGGAAAGCTTTGCACTTAGCTACCACTGCAACAAAAAACTGCTTCCAATGTTCCTGCAATACTCTCTTTTTCATTTAGTCATTTAAAATACTGCGAATCACCTAATCTATTATAGGGTCAGATTATCGTGCTTTGCATTAAGATATATTTTTTTCACATGTAATGTATGTTTTCATTTTAATTTGTAGTATTTCTCACTTAAAGAACCTACCTGTTTTGTTATTCCAATTCCAAAAATAATCTATAAAATAATTAAGTGTTAATCAAATCTGGAGTAAACTCACTAACAGCATAGAAATCACAAATATGCCAACTAGTATAATGAACCGAAAGCGAAGGCAAAATGTTACAATCTTGCAAACATGCAGGTGAAAAGTTAAGCGGAAAAAAAGTATAGGATGAAAAACACATTTGTTATGTAATCGAGGAATACTCTAAAAACAAATTAATACCAGGTAACCAAATGTTATAACAGGCAAATAATAATCTGTTTTTGTACCTTTCTTCTTATGAAAAAAAAGGCTACATATTTCTAATACTACAAGAGATTTTGAAGGAGTGTAGTCAGTGCAGAAAAAATGTGCAACATTCTTGGATTTCGATTTGGATAGGCGAAACCTAGGTCATCTGTTATGTATTGATAAGTATTGTGATTTGTAAGTATTTTAAAATGAATGGCAAATATTCAGGGTGTTTGCAAAACAAGTGCAAAAATTTTAACCACAATACGCCGACAGCACAAACAACACGAAAAAGACCCAAAAAAAGGAATTTTCATTTTATTATGTATAATAAAATGAAAATTTCTTTATCCGTCCCTTATACGGCGCTCACGATATAACAAAAAAAAATTACGGAATTTGATTCTCAGCTCGTAAACAGTAAACATCGCAGGAACGACTAAAACCCAAAACACCACTCACTGAATATCATCTATGTGGAGGATCATAATTCAAACAAACGTTCAGTTTTAGACATTTAGAAACGTTTATAACAATTGTTCGACGTGGTGTCCATCATTAGTGACACACAAACGAGCTCGTTAAAAAAGTAATTCTTGTGTTCGTGTGCATGTCAGCATTAACGAATACTGTCGGCGGCATTATGTATGCACTCCTCTGAAATGCTGTTCTCTCGCCGATCGTGAATTTCGGCATTTTAATAAGTAATGTAGATAATAATCATATTTAGCTTTAATTTGTTCAATCACTTTTCACAAATTATACTGTTATTCTCAAAGTATACGGAGCAATAAATTGTGTGTAATAATCATAAAGAATGAAGCTCAGCTCTAATACGATTTATTGCGACGTTGAAAACAACGCTTTTATTGGCCTCTCGACTTCAGCAAAGGTCACTGCTTGATTGCGCTTCTGTTTCTTGTTCCAATAAAATTTCCTTTTCTTGACCTACCTCAAAGACATAGACGTACGATTATTTCTTGCCCGATTTTTAACTGCGATTTCCTCGAAATGTGTAAAACTTTTGTTAAGGACATGTAAGTTCAATCGTTCCCATTTATGGTAATGTATTACAGATTTAAATTTCTGAACTTATTTTACACACATCCGATATAGGAGTATTTTTTTTTAATTTGCAACTTCCACATTTTTATTTAATTATTTCCTGCGTTCTTTAAATATTTTATTGCAAAAATTAATGGGTATATTTTGTTTTCACTAACCGGCAATAAAGTCCCTTGCGTCTCGACGTGCACGCTATTTTTATTATTTATTTCTTCCACGGCAATTTGAATTTTCAATTTCTTTTCGACAGCTTTATATATCGAAAGCTATTGTTTTCGCGGTGCTGAAATGGTATTGCGTGTTCCGTATGTGATTCGATAAACAGCGTACAAGGTACGCGCTTTTCCTTCCACCTGTTCAAATATTTTTAGTTTTTTAGGCGAATGCCGGTTCATATTTCACGTTTTATGCGCGATTGACGTTTTCCGATCTGCATGGGGAAGATTATCTGGACGAACTTGCTGGGGAGCAAGTTAAGCGTGGAGGGTTTAGATTTCCCCTATCTCTTCTAGCTTCTGAAACATTCCAGTTAAAAGTATTTGTTGAAATAATAAGGCAAGGCAAACTAAGGGAGAGGCGTAATAATCTTACTAAGAAATATCCAAAAATTTAACTCTTTAAATACGGCTACCCCAATTAACGCTTTACTAATCTAATAATAAATAGTGAGAAAACCCCTCGACCACATTAATTCACTGAAAGCGAATACGTATTTCGGTAACGAAGTTACCATCTTCAGCGCTAAACTGATATTAAACTTTAAAACAACAAATAAACTAAACTAGACTAGCCGCACTCCCCCCCTCACTTTCTTTGTACCGTATTATGCATGCAAAGCAAACCGGGATTCTTCGAAAATCTAAAGGTCGAAGAGGCAAGAAGCGGTCGGCCCGGACTTCTCAAAATTCATTAATCTATTCCTATTTTTGTGAATCTCCAAGCTTTCGAAAGAATCTAGGTTTGTTTTGTTATTAATTTGTTTGATTAAATCTATTTTATTTACCGAATGATTGTTTTCAAGCATGTGTAAGGCAACACTGGATTTATCAAAGCGTTTGTATTTTAAATGAGCCAAGTGTTCTTTGAATCTAATTTTTAAGGATCTTTTTGTTTGCCCCACATAAATTTGATCACAATTTTTACAACTAATTTTATATATACCTGATTTATCCTCCGAATCTACTTTATCTTTTGGATTTCCCAGCAACGATTTTAAGCTGTTATTGTTGGTGTAAACTATTCTTAAACCTAATTTTTTAAAAATTGTATTCAACCCTTTAGTATATTGAGGATAAAACGGCATTTTTACAATTTTCTTATAATAATAATTGTAAAAATGCCGTTTTATCCTCAATATACTAAAGGGTTGAATACAATTTTTAAAAAATTAGGTTTAAGAATAGTTTACACCAACAATAACAGCTTAAAATCGTTGCTGGGAAATCCAAAAGATAAAGTAGATTCGGAGGATAAATCAGGTATATATAAAATTAGTTGTAAAAATTGTGATCAAATTTATGTGGGGCAAACAAAAAGATCCTTAAAAATTAGATTCAAAGAACACTTGGCTCATTTAAAATACAAACGCTTTGATAAATCCAGTGTTGCCTTACACATGCTTGAAAACAATCATTCGGTAAATAAAATAGATTTAATCAAACAAATTAATAACAAAACAAACCTAGATTCTTTCGAAAGCTTGGAGATTCACAAAAATAGGAATAGATTAATGAATTTTGAGAAGTCCGGGCCGACCGCTTCTTGCCTCTTCGACCTTTAGATTTTCGAAGAATCCCGGTTTGCTTTGCATGCATAATACGGTACAAAGAAAGTGAGGGGGGGAGTGCGGCTAGTCTAGTTTAGTTTATTTGTTGTTTTAAAGTTTAATATCAGTTTAGCGCTGAAGATGGTAACTTCGTTACCGAAATACGTATTCGCTTTCAGTGAATTAATGTGGTCGAGGGGTTTTCTCACTATTTATTTGGATTACAGCCACAGGTTTTGTGTTGCTTTGTGATTAAATCTAATAATGTTAAATAAAAATTAGAATACGAAACCGTTAATTTATCTGCTTTAGGTTTATTGACATTTATAAGAAAATTATTTTTAAACTTTGAAACGGACACTGTAAAATCACAATTAACACTTTACGTCATAAGTTTTTACAATGTCTGTATCAAAAGAGAATATGAAGCAAATAAAAAAGCTTTTTAAAACGAGTTAAAAGAGTAATTTATAATAAATTACTCTCTTAGCCCTTTTAGCTCGTTTTAAAAAGCTTTTTTATTTATTTCATATCTGCAATTCTCACGAGCAAGAACTACCCCAAAAATTAGTCTGTATCAAAGTTTAAAAACTATTTTCTTACATATTTCATCGGACGAGAGTTGACTTCAGTTGTTGACATTTATTATGATTGATTTATTGTGTAAATAAACACTTTGATGTGATGAAAGCAATGACAAAATTATTAGCCAAATATCGCTTGAGAATTCTGTCTTATCACTTTTGTTCACATTTCCTGCAACAACCTGTACATGTCAGATTATTCGTGTGATATTTTACGTGTAACGCGATGCCTTTTGCGTGACTAATTAGCGCACATTAGTTCAACCTTATCTAATTGATTTGTGCGCTCGTAGGATAATAATTTCAGAGCACGAGATTCGAGAATACGCGCAACAATGTTCTCGTTCCTTACACGGATTGTTTTACTGCAGGATAATGAGCGAGTGTGTTCTAGTGATAACGTCTAGGAATGTCAAGTGATATTATCGAAGCGCCCATCAACTAAAACTAAGAATAATTTATTACGTAGGGAAGCAACTAACATAAATGCTGAGAAAACACTAAAATTAAGTCGTCGAACCTATATAGCATATATTCACGTTCTAGGAAGGAACCAAGAACTGCAAATTCTATTATACTTTAAAACATACTTATATTTCCCTACCTACCCGGAGTCTGTCATGTTTACGGTCGAAAATAAATCCGCATTATGTTGTTAACGACATCTGGTTCCTGTTGTGGCGCCGTATTAATTTAATGCCCTATTTTGGAGAGTTACTGTGGCACGAGGTCGTAATTTATACCGTATATTAACTCGCTCTTTTTATTAAATTAACCGCATTAGCCCGAAAGTGCGCCGGCATTGTTTCGAATTAAATCCTTTCCATTCAGTTCCATTAGGAGTGGCCAACTCAGAGGTCCTGAAAAGAAAATTACTTTCGGAAGGACATCGTTTAAAAATGTTGAAAGTAAGTGGTTATCTTCCAGCCACTGCCTCATCATAGCGTCCTGTCTGTGATGGCTTTAATCTTGAATCTATTCTGTTTGAAATTTATTTTTGTCGTCTTCACTGGAACTACTTACTGCTTCTATAAGAAAAATTTAAGGGAGGGATATTTAAACAGAAGATGTTAATCGGGGAAAGCGGGGTTAACTGAGTACAGAGGTTAACTGGGCCGGTAACTATAATTCAGACCAAAATTCAGTAATGTGTCTGGGATAACCTTTAATGTATGTAAAGAGATGGTGTGTCGATAGCAGATAATGCACATTTCACGATCATTGAAGTAAAATTCACACGTTTAAGAAAACACACCCGTTTCTTAAACACTTGTATATTATACGTAAAAGTGTAATTAACAAAATAATAGAGAACGAATATTAAAAGGGGACGGAGATACTGCTTTCGATACTTCGCCTCTCCTGAGACTGCCATCCGTCGTCCCTTTTTTCTAACACCTCTCCAGCATTTCGTTGGTCCTTAACGTTAGACTAAACAAACTGAGTACCGCCCCTATTTCTTACATACGTGACTTTTGAGAGCCAAATTTTGAGATAAGTGGTTAGAGGTAATTATGGATTTATGTTAATAACATTCCTTAGACATAACAGACTAGGTCATTCTTGGTAACAATTATTAACATTATATGATCTTGATGTTTTTAGAACATTATAATGAATATTAACGTACGGGGTAAACTGGGTTTGCTAAAAATGGGGTTAAGAGGTGCAGTACCCAGTTAACCCCACAATGAATTTATACGCTTTATTCTATTTGTACAATCAAAATGCATCGACAAAGAAAGAAAACAACTAATAATCGTTCATACTCTAAAGTAACATTATAAAAGGCAGTGGAAGCCGTTATGGGTGGCGACTCTTCAATAAAAAAGCTTCAGTTATGTTTGAAATTCCCAAAAATACTTTGACTCGTTATATTAAACTGTTATTTATTACATGTGTTTTTTTAAAAACACCATAAGGGCTGGCTGTGGAAAATACATTTCGTGCCATTGCTTTCTTTATACACGTTTAAGGAGTTACCTGTACATTATTTCTGAAATCTAAAGAATGTGACCTAGAAATTTAAACGTTCTTGAAGCGTACATGAATGATGCTAAGGCCTAAATTATACTTTTGATAGCCACCCCTTATGGTGTTTAAAAAAAAAACACGTTATAACCATTATATTATTGAAGATGTAAATTTTACACCGTACAATGAACATTTACTTGTATTGTATTATTAGTTAATATTCATATGGCTTAACTATGAATGAGACCTGTCGTCTTGCTTCCGAATTTGCAGTAGCAAATAAAAATATTCGGCCAAATTGGAAGAAGAAAAAATAGCTGCTACAGAATGGCTACGATCATTTATGAAACTCCAAAATCTGACTCTGAAAACTCCCGATCAAACAAGTTTAAACCGCTGCACAAGTTTCAACAAAACTATTGTTCAAATGTATTTCTGTAACTTGCAGACTATTCTAGATCGTTATAAATTACAAGCTCAAGATATATACAAATTAGACGAAACGGATCTCACCACAGTGCATAGACCACCAAGAGTTTTAACGTGTAAGGGACAGAAACAAGTTGGGCAAGTTACTTCCGCTGAGAAAGGCAACCTTATCACCGTATGCGCAATGGTTGCTGCCACAGGAAAAATAGTACCTTCTTACATAATATTTTACAGAGTTAATTTCAAACATCATAATATGTTAAAGGATGCTCCACCAAGAAGTTCAGGATAAGCTAATACATCAGGTTGGATGATTAGCGAACTATTTTGCACTTGCAAAGTTTTGGAGCATTTTGCCATTCATGAACGTCCGACAGTTGATAAACCCATATTTATCCTTGACAACCACGAAAGCCATGACAGTGTAACCGCATTAGAATTTGCTAAGGCTAATGGTATTACTTTGCTAAAGTTTCTGCTTTATTTCGCCCGTATGTTGTATCCATTTAAGTTGAACATTACGTGACGTTATCGACGAGTTTACGTTCAAATTCCTATTTCAAAAACAGATAAGAGCACGTTATGATTAACGTAAATAGATACAGCCTAAGGGCGATTGTCTAATTGTAACCACCGGCTACAATCGCTAGATTTGATAATGTTTGGTCCCCTGAAAGCGTACTTCAACAAGGACAACAAGGCCTGCAATTCCTGGATGACAAATCATCCAGCGCAGTCAATAAGCATCTATGATATGAGTGAATTGTTGGAACTACCATTTCCTTCTATGTTCACCCCTAAAAACATTATAAATGGTTTTATCTCCTCGGGAATAATACCGTTCAATCCTGACATATTTTCCGACAGTGATTTCTTGGCCGCAAATGTAACTGATAGGCCACCTCCAGCTAACGATACCAACGACCAAACCACAGAAATACCAAAAACTACATTAACCGTGGAAAATATAAATTTGGATTTTGCAACCACATTCCAGGATGTGATTGACAGGCTTCTAGCAAACAACGCTAATGGCCAGACTGTAGAAATACCAGAAACTGCATCCACGTCCCAGGAAAAATTTCCTAAAAATATTCAAATAACACTTCAGACGATTCCAGAAAAAAATAATCCGGAAAAGATTCATGAAAACCCCCAGTCAGCATCTGTTGTCACACCGTATCATGTAAGACCTCTAACCTCGTAAGAGAAAATCTCGTGGAAAGGGCAAATCATGAAAACTAACAGTCACACCAATTTTAAAGGAACTCAAAGAAGCAGCAGCAGAACGCGAAGCTAGAAGAACAGAGAAATTTTTCTTTATTTTCTTACTTATTATAGGAATATTTCTCTTATAATTAAATATATTTGGTTAATTAAAGATTCTGATTTTTATTTGAATGTCTATAAGGAAGGACTATTACGTAAGCTTAGAAAGCGATAAGGAGTTGATCATTTTTGACAAATCCCAAAAATATAAGTAGGCACTGTTCGAACAATTTGTGAAAAATAATTTGGAAATGGATTTCTGGTTTTCTATGCTAAAACCAGGTTGTCTTCTCCATCACATAATGATTTCTTCATGAACTCGTTCAAAAATTTCTTTTGTCGACCGGTTTTCGTAATATGATCTCAAAAGAATATAATCAATTAAATTTTAATAAACAGTTTTGTCTAACAGTATCATACAAGATCCTACTTGCATTTCTCAAAAGTACTAGAAGTGATAATTCAGTGTAATAAGAAGAAAATAAAAGATACAGTCGGTCTTATCTCTGCCTGTCACTGATGAGTATTAATTAGACGATTGCTCCTTATAAACAAGAAATGAGGAAAGTTAATATTACGGTTTGATTGATTAATAAATACATTAATATATGGTATGTTTCCTTAGAATACTGTGGTGCGGTGTTGCATTGATGAACGCAACACAGGAAATCCCATCTTAATTTGGGTACTCAAATATTGGCTTACCTAATTATTTTTCAGCAAAATTCCATTAAGGTTTTTAAAGTATCCTTCAAGATTAATATGTCTGTGCAGTTTAAGAATTTTTCATTCGCTCAGTTTTGAGATAATTAAAAAAGATTCAGTAACGAAACTCCATTTATACCAAACTATGTTGCGTTCATTAATGCAGCATCCTGTATAATTGCAATCAGTATATAATAATAACTTATCATTTTTTGGTATTTGAGAGTTCATACACTTCGGCGTGTATGACGTATTTAGGCTATTTCGACCACTAAAGCACAACGGCATCTTACATACGAGTACAATACCGCTGTATAGTTGCACATCAAACAAAAGGGAACGTCTTGGGCGCGCTCGAACAAGATACAATGTTTAAATGCGCAATATACAAAATAACAATGTTTTAGATACTCGTTAAGCAAAAATTAATGAGTACCTAAAGCAATGCCAATTGAAACGCAATCCGTGCGCCAGCTCTAATTACAATATATTACTCTTATTTCATTTTCATTGTTCCTTTTGCTTGCTCAGCGCTACTTTCGTTCGCACGATATTAACATTTATTCTATGCGTTGCAATAATTGCTTGTTTCTTGCTTAAGCATACCCCAATCATCGACTACATCTAGAGTTGTTTAACGTGAATTAATAAAGTGTTCTTCCTTATTTTTTTAATACTGTGTAACAGCAGAAGTTAAAAACAAATACTGTAGTAAGTTGAACGACGATTCTAACAATCTGTAAGTAATAACTCAACCCCTGCGCAGATTATATGGAAAGAAAAGGATCAGTAGCTTTCACAGGTAAAAAACGGAAACTGTACTCATGCCTTCATAAATAACAGTAATTTCACTAACTTCTGCTTTGAAATAAAAAAGCAATATTCGTTTATGAAACATGCATTCAAACAAAAAACGCAATATTGTTCATAGTTTTAGGGTTTAACAAATATCATTTTTTAATTAGGAAAGTTTTCCATGTAAATAAAATCAACTTTTCATTTATAAAACTGGCAAGCGGATATTTTATTTATAATTGAAGTTTGTTCTTGTCCGATGAAAATTGTAAGTACGAAGTTTTTTTAATCTCAAACCGGACAGAAAAATGAAGGGAAACACAATCAACCTTTCTCTATAAATCTATAGCGAAACGTTGAGTGTGTTTCCCTTCATTTTTCTGTCCGGTTTGAGATTAAAAAAACTTTGTACTTATTTTATTTATAGTTTTCCGTACATACAATATAATGTGTACAATCCAAAATTACTTTGTAAATCAACTAATACCTATTCATAAAAACGTACACGTAAGTAAATGTAATTTCTTCCAACGTACTGAAAACTTAATGAAACCTTTTCATAGAGAAAACAAAGACCGTAACTTTTATTCTTAGTTAACATGCATTTTCCTAAAAACAACAATAAACGTCGTTACTCAATACTCGAGAGTTCGTTAAAGCTTTTAACTCTACAAACCGTATGAGACATAAAAGCTTTAAAAGCTGCGCAATTCTTTGGAGCGCGGCTTTAATATTGCTCCTTGCTCCTGCCCATAAACATCCACAATTACAGTAAGCGCCTGAAAACTTCATCGAACTTTTCATTTTTGAAATCCTCCACGTTCCTCGATGTTCTCTTAATAAAAACGCAGAACACTCGATTTTGCATTTAAGAGCTGCGACACTAAATCTAAATTAATTTATCAAATCCCGAGACTGATTTATCGATTGCAATTTATGTTCAGCAGTTTTTGTATGCCTTTAAAACTATCGGACGCGAAGTTTGTTTCATACATCTTTCGCTTGAAATCTTAATTAGAAAATCTTTAAATTGAAAGTGGAAGGCGGATACTTATCGCGACAGGAATTTAATAAATTTTCTTTCACTTCCCCCCTTCCATAAGTACAGCGTCTTTAGTTGCATAGATAAATGTATTCTTAATGGAAACGTCAAACTTTTTGGCCAATCAATTTAATTTCGTCTTATAATATTCAATATTGAATGTTCTAATATCTCAGACAATTATTCATACTATATTAAATTAAAATAAACTAAACAAAGATAAACTTGTAAAATAAGGCCAATTTACTCTTAAGCAGTCTTCTTTTCTCGCTGTCAACTGTTCAAGAAAACTGTATACCGTTCAAGATAACTTTCACTTGACATTTACTAATTTGACTTGCAGAAGCATTATACGGCAATCAGTTATTTGAAAATTGTTAATTAAAAAAATTCCATATGTAGTACACTTTCTGGAAGAGACCGTATTTCTAAGCTAATTACGACTACATTACATTTTTTCGTTTTCGGTACTTTCTTACTAAAATGTAAAACTCCATATTGCTATGTTATTTTAGTTGAAGGTTTAATTTTGATTATGTTAAATAAGTTTGTTTTACTTACATTTTTGGACTGAATTATTAAGACAACTTCATTGCAGGAACTTAGTTTGTTACAACCCGTTTAAAAGAAAGAAATACATTTCATTTATTGTTGCAAAATCAAAAATTTGTTAAATAAACACATAGAAGAAAATAAACGATTTTAATTTGTTCTGAATTTCATTCAAAATTATAATTGAGCTTTTATTTATAACAATTAGAAAAGAGCCCAAAAGATTGCTATAAACAACAAACAGAAAGGTTACGACCCTGGACCTATAAGAGTTTCATGTTAACAAAAATTTATGTGCGTTATTACAAACAAAAATTTTGGCACGAAAAATAACAATAAAGCAATATGTCAAAATTATACATCAGAATATTAGCACCCTACACAACAAATGTTTAGATCTGGAAATAGTTGGAATATCAGAAAATAAAATCGGGAAATTCTTTGCTTGAGCGAAACGTGGTTGAATGAACTGGAAACAAGTACTATCAAGTTGAATAACAATTATTTAGTAAGGACATAGATGTGACGTTTGTAATAGGATTAGATTAATTACGTGTAGACTCTATATTTGAATGTGCATATCAGTCTCCAGATGCTGATGATAAGAATGCATGTCTAAATTGTGAAATATGTTGTACTAATTCTTTCTGGCGACTTCAACATAATTTTTTTAACTAACAACTTTACAAAAATAAATCTCGTTAACATGATTCAGTTCTATAATATGCACACATGCTTTGATGTCCCAACTAGACTCAATAGCCACTGCTATAGATAATATAATCGCTAATCTGAACAAAGACGACTATTGTACTGAAATACAATTTTGCTATCCGACCATAGGGCTCGCGTTGTATTTAAATTGGACCTACAAAATTCTGCAGAATATTATTATAAAGGTATTGCACGCACACACACAAAATATGGTAAATTTGAATTTAGAAATCTATTGAGAAATTAATCCCGGAACTCAAATTAAGTTTTCAGGAGAGTGTAGATAAATGTGTGGATTTCTTTTATGAGACACTATTACATAATTTCGGCGTTGAATTTTCTGTGAAACGCCTTAAAATTGATTCTACGTCAAGAACACTGAGAGCATCCTGGTTTACAGCAGGTATTAGAGTCAGCAGTGCGAAACTGAAATACTTATACCAAATCCTGCAACAGAGCTTCTAAATTACTATTGAACTTACAAAAAAAAATTGTAAGCAAGTTATACAAGCTGCAAAAGCATTATCGGTTAAAAACTATGTGCATCATTCATATAATAAATCTGCTGCAATTTGGCGTGTTATTAACAATCACTTCCCATAGTCTGATTTAAAAAAAATCAGACAAGAGCAAAGTAATCACTGAACCAACAAATACTGCGAACTTTTTTAACAAATACTTTACCGAAGTACAAGATTCTCATAGCACCAGTCAAAAAGCTCTTAATCTTAGGAATGGATGCGATAGCACAATGTTTCTTTCCCCAGTTATTTAATTTGAAGTATCTTCAATAATAAAGAGCCTGAAGCAAAGTAACTCCAGCGGATTTGATGAAATATCAGTAAATATTTAAAAAGATTGTGCTATATTTAATAAAACCGATAACATATTAGATAAATTTATCTTTCTCTCGAGGCGTTTTTCCATCTGCTTTTAGCAAAAATCTGTCCTTCGTTCAAATAAAATAAATTTGATATCGTCAACTATCGTCCTGTAGCAATACTGCCTTCCTTATCCAAAGTATTTGGAAAAGCATTTCTAATAAGGTTAGCTAAATTTTTAGATGACAAACAGGTAATTTCACAACACCAACATGGTTTCTGTAAAGAAAAGTCTACAGAATCTTCAGCACTAGAATTTATAGAAAGTATCGTAGCTAACATAGACGCCTGTAATAAAACAATTGTTACTTTCTGTGACCTAAGCAAGGCCTTTGATCTCGTCGAACACAAACAGGCAGATCACAGATAATAGAAATTAGATGTTTAGGTAAATGTAGTAAATCTATTACAAGTCGAATATTTGGAAAATTTATTTTATTCAAAATTATTATTATTGAAAAAATTTCTAAGTAGTTCAGAATTATTTATGGAAGTTGTTTCAAAATGTGAACTGGGCCATATTGAGTTATTATTTAAAAATGTAAACTGCTTGTGTCATTTGTTACAATAATATAACGTTACTAATATGGGTCATTTTCCAATTGGATCATAACATAATTTGCAAGCAAGTTTATTCGACTTGTAATACGTAAATTAGCGGAGTAGGGATTAGAAGATGTTAAATAGGGTTGTAAAGAAGTTAAGAGTTAGTGGTAGTAAGATATGGATAGGAGTGGTAGTCAGTCAAGTTTAGTAGTAGTGAGTACAATGTGTATTTTTAGGTATTATTTTTAATTCTATTCGTTTTAAAATAACACATCTCTTAATTCTCGCTTCCTGTACCCAAGAACTTACGTTTCAGGTTCTTTATTGTATTTCCTTTCGTCTGCCAGGTTTGCGCGGCCAACGTAGTTCGTAGTATTAGTAATTGTATGTATGTATGTAGTAAATTACGTGTTGAAACGCGTACTTGCGGGAAACAAATTAAAGATTCTACGTAAGCAAATAGTCGCTTGCTGGTTATTTGTTTACCATCGGCATGGTGTATACGCCTGTACGCCAGCACGTAACAAATCCACTCAATATTTACAAAGGTATCCCTCCAGGGTTCTATGCTGGGACCAGTATTGTTTAACCTTTACATAAATGATCTACCTTTAAATCTAAATGCTTTTAATAATTGCGTAATGTATGCAGATGGCATTGTTTTGGTTAATTATTACGGAAAAGATATTTTCAACTCTAGCTAATAATGCAATTGAGGACATGAAAATGTGGCTTCAGGAAAATCAATTACTACTAAATAAAACTAAATCTCAGTTCGTAAACTTTAGCACTAAAAACGCAAATGAATGCAATAAAGCAATAGTGACTTTTCCCTTCAACGTGTATCCACAATTAGATATTTGGGGTTCGATTTGTACGAGAACTTGGATTGGACTGAACGTAGCCAACGTTAGTAGCCAAAGTTAATAAAAATATATTTGCTTTAAGAAAACTTTCTTCTCCATGTGGCAGAGAAACTTACAGGATATTTTATTTCAGTAAAGTAAAGAAAAGTATGGATTGCATTCTAATACACTTTTCATTTTGCAGAAAAGATGCGTTCGTATTATTCATAAGTTACCTTTTTGATGATTATGTAGGACTTGCTTCATAAAAAATAACTATGTATTTATCTTTATCAAGCATGTACATTTATTTAGCAGCTGTCTATATTCATAAATATCTGCAGAGCTTTGAATCCAGCGCTGCAAGCGAAAACTCTAGCGTACGTCATCCATCTTTACTTTTGCTAAGATGCAGACTAAAAATGCGTAGACAAGGTCCCCTTTGCTCAGCTATTAGAGCTTACAATAAACTTCCCAATACAATTCCTCTCTCGCTTCGCTTAAGAATAATTTAATTGGCTTGATCGGGAATGCTAATATTTTTTGAAAAACTTTTTTTCTGGTGAATTTTATTTATAATAACGGTACACTGTTTAGGAAGTTTCTTACAATTGTTGTTTTCGACTTTTTTTCTGACACCTTTTAGAAGTTTAACGACAACAAATTAATTATTTTTATTATTATTACAGAAATGAAATTAGTATTAGCACTTCCAATTTCTATAGTTTGAGAACGATTTCTTATACTCCTACACGCTTAAAAATCCCAACTAAATTTTTGATGTCACAACTAATTTTTTATTGAAAATAGTCCCAGCTGATGGTGTGTTGTTGTGGAAACAGTGTAATATTTGTGATGATTTTTGTTTTCAGCAATAAAATAAAAGTTGCAAAAACTAATTTTGATATTTCTTAACCATGAAAAAAGTAATGACAGCTTATAAAAAGGCAGAAATAACTAAATTTTTATTTTATGCAACTAAACCACCTACAACTAATTTGTCTTATTTGTCACAAGCACGATGGAATTTCTGAAACTGTTTTTATAACTATAGGCGTCAAATTTTCTGACTAAAAGGTAAGTTACGATAGCATCATAAACAATACAACAAAACAAATTATAGTTGAAATTACCATGTAATTTTTAAGCGTGTATTAATTCTTCAAATGCAGGGCTTTCTCTTAAATTTCTAAATGATGGTTCACAAAAGTGTTGTATTAAATAAAAATAGAAGTCTGTAAAGGGAAAGTTGAAAACACATGAATTACAACTCGGAACCAGAATGTATTATTTTGAGTTTAGTTTTGATTACGAACTCACCACCTTACTTATACACTGTGATTCAGAAATGTCTCCCAATATTTTCAAGATGAATTGAACATCAAAAAATATGATCACCGTTTTATATAATTATATAATTATATATATTTTTTTTTTCCAAAAGTGAAAAAATTATCAATTGTCAATTACTTGAAAACTGAAGAATATCTTGTTCACAGTTTTTTGATGAAATATATAAAAAATTAAAAATTAAAAATACAATACTGAAAGTTTTCCTACAGAAACACCCCTTAAAAAGGAAGGACGATCTGATATGGTATTAAAGCATATTGCCTTATATCCTTCGATTCAGAAGACATTGCCAAAAAAAACTATATTTTTTATCCCTCTTTCAGGGCTTATAACTACCTTATTATTCAGTTTTGGAAAAAAAATATGTAAAAAGGTGACCTTATTTCTTGTTTTCTCTTCACCCTGAAAATATCGGCAGACACATCTAAGTCACGGTTTATATTTTATTCAGAGCTTCTCCCATTACAAACACCTTGCGTTAAATAAATTAATATGAACCAGTGCGCTTATAAATCTCCACCAAAATTTTTAAAACGTGTCGAGCACGCTTGCATGTAAAAATTTTCGGAAACAAAAAGCGTTTCACAAAGATATTCGCCATTCGGACAAGAAACAACTTTACAACTTTTCTACTTCCTCTCGTAGCGAATCGATCAAAGTAATTGAAACAGCATGTCTTAATACCCGCCATGAATAGGAGAAAGCCGAACGTGAATAGCAGCGTAAACATATCGGAAATTACTTAACAGATTCCGTGATGGATGCGCTTTCGTCCTTCAGAATATTGTTTCCGAATGTCATTCGCACTTGTTTCAATTTTGAAACTATTCGGGAAATGAGGAATTCTGAGTATTTTCATAAAAAGTCATAAATATTCTCTGCTTTAAAGAAGATAGTTATAGTAGAAGTAGATATAGAACAATTAAACAGTTCGTAAAAATTATACCGGATGATTATTTTTAATCCGGAACATAGGAGGTTAGTATGATGAAGGGTAATTATGCTAACCTCATATATTCCGGACTGAAAATGATCACCCGGTATCTACTTAACTTTAGAAATCTAACTAGACTAACCTAAAAACTTAAAACCGATGAAGTATGAAGTGATTAGGTGTAATTAATGGTTATTTGTAGATATTACCAGATTGTTTCAAATAAATATGGATAGCGTTACCAGAACTAGTCCCTGATGAAAGACATATAAGGCAAATACATACTACATGGTTTCACTTAAGTAGGTGTATTATAAATCTAAAACCTTGTTCAAACCTGATATTTTGAAATAAAGTTATGTTTGAAGATTGTAGTCCTTACCGAGTTCTATTTTTCTTTTCTATCCGTCTCTCTGGATGGCGTTACACAGATGTGTTACTAATGTTACTGTGTTAATTCCAATGAATAGATAAAACAGCGACATCTTACGATCGCTTTTTGACCTGACATTGCAGTATTTCTGTATTAAGGCTGTATGCCCACTTAGAGCTGAACTCGATTTCAAATAGGCGTATAACTATTTTTCGCATATATTTAGAAGAAACACACGTTCAACAGTTGTTCCTGCATTTTTACACACAAACGAAAAGAAAAGAATTACCACCTAAACGTTTTCCTTGTAATTTATGACTCTGCTGTCACCGATCTTTATTTTTGATTGGTTTACATGTCAGTTTGTGACACACCCAGAAGAGAACATTCGGATAAGGCCTCATTCACATGGGCACCGCCCGCGGCCTTCTGCAAATTTCTAAGGGCGAGCGCACACTCAGATGAGTAAAATTTCTTATGTAAAAGTGATGTAAATAAAACGGCGACATGATCTAACACAGAAACTATGTAAAACTCGGGAAATAAAACTACGTCTGTCGGAAAGTGAAAGTTTATCAGAATTGAAACAACGGCACAAAAAAAAACGCATCGCCTGTTCCTCTGTAAATCAATAACATCATTTTGTTGTTTCATTATCATTATTATTATCCCTATAAAATTGTTTTTTTTTTTAATTTTTTATTTCCTGGGCAAGGCAGAAAAGAAAACAGGCAGCCAAAGCTGAGGGTGACTACGAACTAATAGAAGAGGTGATCTCTCTTGAAAACTTAGAAGAAAAGAAATCATCTTTAATGAACTACTTGAGCAGGACACAGGTAGAGTTAGAATCGTTAGAGAGAAACACTGTTGGCCAAAACACCAAAGTGAAATGGCATAAAGAGCGAAGACTAACAGCAACGAAATTTGGTATTGTCTGTAAAAGACGTCAAACAACTGATGCCAAAAAACTGGCGTAAAAATTAATTTCCTCTAATTTCTCGGAAAGTATAGTTACAAATTGGTGCCATAACCATGAAGAAATTGCGAGAAAACAATTTTCACAGGAATTTGGACATAAAGTTGAACGGCGGATTATTTATATCTAAAGAAATCGTATCTTGGAGCTAGTCCTGATGGACTAGTTGGTGAGGATGCTATAATTGAGATCAAGTGTCCCTATAAGTTAGCGAAGTTAAAAATAACTCCTCAGGAAGCAGCAAAGATGAAAGTTATGCCCTATTTCTTTTTTTATGGCAGTACTGTGAAACTGAAGAAAACATATATCTACTATTATCAGATTCAAGGGCAGTTGGCTTTAACGAATAGTTGTATTCGTTGATATGTGAATATGTAATGTTATTTACATAAACGTCAAGACAGTTCTGAATTCATCATAATACATTATTTTTTTCTGAAATCCTATAAGATTATTTTTGTAATAGTTTCAACTTTTAAGCACACGAAAGCTATAATTTTGACAATAAAAATAAGTAAAACCGATATGGTTTTGAAGACTAGTGTATAAAATAGAAATGATAGACGATTTTAGAATAAATAACAAGCAATTTAATCCAACACACCTGTAATACGTTTTCTTTTTCAGATTAAAAAAGATGACAATTTTTGGCATAACATGAAGCCGAAGTTAAAATATTTTTATTTAGAACATATGCTGCCTATACTGACTTTAAAAGAAAATTAAAATAACGATCCTGATCGATCTGGACAGTTGAAACCTCTTTCTGATAATCTGGTGACAATTCTGAAATAGATCTGTATTTGAAATCTGCTCTGCAAGATTCCATATTACATAATGCCATATAATATCTAACTGTACTATGTCCACTAAAAAGAAATTGAGACAATTGTTGTGCATACATATTTGAGTTATTTTATTATAGTGTTTTCCGCTGGCTGCACCGGTATGCACTGAGTGTATTTCCATCTCGTTTTATTACATAAAGCTGAACCGAGATGGAAATACACTCAGTGCGCACTAGTGCAGCCAGTGGAAAACGCTATTAGTTTGAATGTAATTTTAAACTTGTTTCTACAGTAACTTAAAAAACACGGAAATAAACAAACGGATGAATATATGATATCAACAATAATTAACTCCTCGTATTTACAACAGAACGTATTACGTGTTCCAGATTCTTTTGGTGTGTAGTACAATATGATTCAAAAGGGCAGCACTATTATCACCAGAATATTAATATTAACAGGATCAAAAAGCTTTTAATTTTTTTTTTGAGATGAATGAGAAAATTATTTGACGCAGTTCCGTTTCACTGTTTGGGTGAACTTAATATTTAAAATGTTACATCACCGACCCATTTTACTTATTGTTTATTCCTGTGTTATCACATAATATTAAGTACATGCATTAACAGGGATTTTTAATGTCAAGGTAAATGTGTACTCTACACAAATAAATAACAAAATAACACAAATTTGTTGAGCATTCCCTTTTTAAAACTAATCCAGTGCATGACTACCAGATTTGCAGAAGTTTATTATGACAAAAATGTTTCTTTTAATTTAGCGTAAAAAAATTACCAAAAAGCACGACTCTGAAAAGAGAAATCTTTGTAGAATTATAGGCACTTTATTTTCTGGCAGCGTTCGTGTGTTTACGGTGCGTGTATTCTGTGTTTCACTCATACACGCACTGAAACGCATTCGCTCTCACTCATACTCTTCATCTGTCACTAAATTGGGAGAATGAATGTGCGAATTCGCCCCTCTTGCACTAGGCCCGAAGGCGGAGCTAGCGTGTATCACATACCACATTTGATTTCAGCGATTTCATTCCGAAAATTTCAAATTTGTTTCCCATTTCCTGACCTTATTTTAAAAATAAAAAAAAACTAAACAATTTATTATTATTGAATACTGCGAAATTTCGGATAAAGGCTTACATTTTCGAATTTTTTTTATTTTAATTTTTTTTAAGGCCTTTTTGTCAATTCTCGAAAAAGGAGCCTTTAGCCGCCTAACACAATCTATTTAAAAATTTTTCGCGAAAAATTGGTATGATTTTAAGGAAAAATAAGCCCAGGAAATGGGAAAAACGATTTTGAGGCCGAGCAAACAGTTTCATGGTTTTTTTTTAATTTCTGAAACTTTGATATTTTAATATTTTGTTTGTAGTCAAACTGCTTTTTTTGTTATTTTATATATTCATTCATCACTATCACGCATTCAACATGTGTTTGTGAAATTAGTTACTCGTACATGGGTTCGTTATTGAAATAACAATTTGTAATAGCCATGTTCTTATTTATGTGTATAAATTTTGTCAGTTATATTGTTAAATTGTATTGACAATAAAGACCTGTTATTATTATTATTAATTATTTCACAAGTGCACAAATGATGTTCTTTGCATACTCTGAAGATTTATTCCTAGATGATTCGCAAAATTTCACAAAAGGATGAAATTAGCATTTTTTTCGGATAATTTCTTGCCTTGATACATTTACTTATCAACTCACTGGTCCGTTTTTATTGTTCTGCCGATCATAAATTTAGACTTTTAATTGGACAATTTTGACTTTTGCAGTCTTCTGCAGACTAAAACTAATCGGCACGAAAATATAAACCGACATTCATCAAGACAGCACAAGTGAATAGTTAAACATTACATAACTTGAGTAACATTTTGGGTTTATGCAAGGTGTTTTAGTGGCGATTCTTCATACTAGTGATGGGCGAAAAATAGTATTCGAATGAAATTAGTATTCGAATATAATTAGTATTCGAATGCAGTTAGTATTCGAATATAATTAGTATTCGAATGAACGCAGTATTCGAAGGAAAATAGTAGTCGGTTAAAAATAGTACTCGAGTTCCCGTGAAACCGAATACTTTGACCATGACGACATTTTGTTTATAACTCACAAGAAACTTTTTGGTAGCCATTTAAAAAGTTATACGCAAATTTATCTAAATTTGACATCGTGTCAGATGTCGAAAGTTTGCAGAAAATTCAATTAAAAAAAAAATATAACAATTTACTTGGGGGAAAATATACAACATACCTGGTTTTGATCGTTAATTACTTCGCATTAATTTCCAAAATGTAGGGACAATTTTTCGTGTAAAGCTAATATAGATTTAAGATAGGCAAACGCTGATTATAATACAAGCAAATTAATAAATACCGTAACTTAATAAAATGACGATGAGGCTGCACGTAACCTTAAGGGTTATCGCACACATAGCGCGGCGAACCGCGGCGCCGAAAATTTCTTTTGCTGTATTCTTATGAGAGTGCGCATACTTATGCGAAGCTATCCAACGTATCCAAGTACAGCTAAAAAAAAAGTCGCCGCTCTTCGCCGCGCTATAATGTACCAGAACCTTAGAGGTCATAGCACACCATAGCGCGACGAACGGAGGAACGGCACGGCGCCGCGAAGATACCAATGCACACTGTAAGCGAAACTTCGCCGGGGCCATAAAAGAGGCCGTCAATAAACACAATTTAACATCATAAAGATTCCGAATTTCTAAACCGTTTTACAGGCATACCCAGCTCATATTACGATAATTTCAGTTGCGTTCATAATTTTTGTAAATGCACTGTGACCTGAATGATAAAGAAATGTTAGATAATAAAAACATTTGCATTTTGACACACATAATTAGTGCAGTCCGTACCTTGCTTTGTGCGTAAGGACAGAAGTTTATTTTTTATTTTCGTGTCGAATTAAATTTGTGATGCGATTTGCGTGTTACGCCCTTCTCAAGTCTACGAATATTAAATCTTTGTTTATGATGCCACTTACGACGCGTGTGCCCTGATTTAATTTAAATTTAATAAATACGTTCTAAAAAAATTCCTTTCATTGTAATCTGCAACTGATACATACATAAACGCATGATCTCGTTCATCAATAGTACTTTTACTACACAGACAAAAATCGGTAGCTAGCCGTCGCTAGCTGAAACACGTACACGTGGCTCCCCGCAAATGTAACACAATCGTGCCGGGCTACAGTACAATAAATGTGGCGGTATTATTTTTACAAAGAAATTATAAATGGATCATAAAAACTCCTCGTTTGAATCCTTTCTCGAGTCCACGTAGACTAGTTTACGCTTCCAAATTATTAGCCAATCACGAAACAAAATTCAGAAATTATAACCAATAGTGTTCATCCATTTAGACCAGAGCAAAATAACATTTTATCCGCGTTGTCCTAGGGCGGGGTAGGGTCTCTTGACCCTTGACCTTAAAGGTTGTCGCACATCTACCGCGGCTGTATTCTTATGAGAGTGTGCACACTGTTCCGACCCGCGGCGCCGCTACTCAGCTATTGCACACCTAATATTATAACCAACAATGTGTGTATTATTTTTGATATTTTTGATTTATGTATTAGTTTTCATAAAATTTTGTATTCTAAGTGTAAATTTCTTGTAAATTGTAAATGTGTAAAAAGTCATAGCAAGACTTCTACTAATACATGCGGCATATGTAAACAAAAAGTTCAGATGATAGATGTGTATTTAAATATTATTTGTCGGTTTTTAAAATGGAATTGAAATTACAAAACATGTCTTTTCGACAGTTGAAATCAGTTCGAATAGAAGTTACTTTTCAACCAGCCCGTAAACGATTTTGTGTAAAATTAGGTATGACCTGAAAGCTTATGAGCATAGCCTACTTCAGGCCAAAAATTGAAATTATGGCTTTTGCTACACAAAGATGGCAGCATCATAAACAAGGTACTGCAACTTTGAACTTTTTTAAAAAATGGAAATATTTGTAAAACGGCTAATTTTTCTATGTTACACAAAATATTTTTAGAATTTCATGAAGATTTCAGAAATGCAATAAAAAATGGGGTATTCCATTTAAAATAAGAAAGTTGATAGCAACTTCCGGTACAAGCGAAAGTGCCCGAAAATTGGAAATATTTTACTTTAATAGATCATTATCTCTAACTTATAACCGCAAAATATGAAATAGAAATTCAAAGAGGAAGTCCGCAAACTTTTAATGGATGTCTTGCCTGAATCTCCCTGTATAGGAAACTCAGACGAAAGTTTGCAATTCGCCTAGAAAGACAAAAAAAAATTGAATGAAGATTAGGATAAGCTATAGAGTCGATAACCTTTAAAAGAATACCCCTTCTGATGCAAGATGAAAATACTCCTGCCAACTACAATTCAAAGATAAACAATTTCAGTTGTCGCAAATTGTTGCCTCTTTTTTCCGAAATCGAGCTCGACAGTTTCAATTGGCGCAAGAAACCTAGTAATGTGTGATCGAGGGATTTTACACCGTGCGTAATCTGACATACTGGGTTCTGACAAGGGTTTAAACCCCGCTGAGTATTGCTTCGGGAACGGCATTGACGTGTACCTTTAGTGTAATACAATGTTTATCTAACGCGGTTATCTAACTCGGAGCTCCTGTGAGACGCTCTGTGCTGGAGGAATGTTTAATATATTTAAAAAATTTAGTTTATGAAGTCTTCTCTGATTCAACCATGCGACAGAAATAGAATTTCTGAAAGTTTTCTTTTTCAATTTGCAAAGTTGATTAAATTATCGTATTAACATAATATTCCTATTTGGATGTACCAAGTTATTAATCACGGACAACCTTATCTGTTTCAATAACTTCGCATATCCAATTAGAAATATTAATTCCATCATTTATCATTAATACATGAGCAACGTTCTGTATGTATGTAATAACAATGATAAAATCTCAAAGTTGTAAAACGATATACTGGAACAAAAGGGGGAAGATACGAAGAGGATTGATAAAAGGTGTTGAACGCTTTAAATATTTCCTAAAATTATTTTCTTTTGCAAAAAACAGGGATTTTACCATCTTTTGAAGTCGCTTGTCTATTTGTATAGTGGCGTACCGTTAAGTTATAACAACAATTTTAATTTTTTTAATGGATACCGAATTCCAAAAGAGCATATTTTTTACAAATTTTGTTGCAAATCGTATTTGATTTCAGTGCATCCCTCGAGCATCCTCTATGCAGCAGTTTCAGCCCTATTTGGGGCTTCATCAGCAGAAGCGTAGCTCGAGAGTTCCACTGCAAACCAAAACGACTTGTCTAAGGATATTTGTGGATCAAAATCAACGTACGTTGATTTTCAGAACACTTTAATTGCAAACTGTCCGGTAAAAGATGTTTTAAAAGTAGGAAACGCAATCAAAAATTCTTACGTGTTACGATATTTTTATGTGCAGTCGAGAATTGTTTACTCTTTTCTAATAATGCATTTGTATGTGACGTTATTTAAACCTTGTGTTTGGAAATAAGTTGTTAATCTTATTGCAGGGTTTAGGGAATTTTCAAACATAAAGACACTTATGAAAATTATTAAAGCATACGAAAAATATAACTGTTATACAAAAACATATTTCTGCGCGGATTATCAAAACGAAACATTCTTACTGGTTTGACCCAAAACAGTATTTCTCAACCTGGGTTCCGCAAAGCGGTGTTTGGAGTTCCTCCGTAATTAAAAACGAAAATCACACCACAAAAATGTGTCATGTAAAAGTAGTATAATATGTATATTTTGATGAAACATTAGTTATCTCATATTTTAGTTTTAGCGGGGTCCCTCAAAAGAAAATATAAGTGCTCTAGTCTTCCTCGCTGTACAAAAGGTTGAGCAACACTGCCCTAGAACATATTACCAGAGTACCGTGCAATGTAAACGGAATCCTCTGTATATAAATTTAACTAAAATATCAATATTTAGTTTTGTTAGTACCATTTGTTCTTTCCTTATATTATTCTTTATTTAACAGATTTGGTCATTATCATATTTTATGCTCTACACTCAAGTAACCAAAAATGCTTCATGAATTCTTAAGGTGCGTTTAGATTTGAGCACGCACGCACTGATCCTCCGCGAACGCTCAAGTGTAAACGGCTATGCGCGCATGCTCACGTTGTGTTTTCTTGTGCGCGAACAGCCGCCAGCTCGAATAGCCGTAAACATGATCCCCTTTGCCGGCAACGCTATCCGCTATCCGCTTGGTGTCGGTCTCGGAATTAATTGCTAATTGAGTACGTGCTCAAAGGAATTAATTGCTTCACGCATGAATGCGTAGATTGTACGAAAAAAAAGTCGCATATTGAAAGCCACGTGACACAGCCCTCATAGAAAAGGTTTCTGAATTTTCAGTTAGGAATGGACCAATGAAACAGATTTGTTGCTTTGCAAGATTATGAAAAACTGCCTATTTTACGGAATGTGAAGCACGCAAAATATTATTTTTAAACAATGACCTACCAGGAGCTTGTGAACAAATTAAATATTAAAAATTTAGACAGTGCGGAAGCACAAAAAAAGATAAAATGTTTCTTGGGGCGATTTTAGTCATTGTAGTAAAATTTTTGAATTACTTGTGATAACTCTGTGACACTAAATAATAAGTAGAGTAATTTATTTTGTCTCTTATAAAAATTAGGCGTTTGCCACGAAAGTCGATGTCGTTCGAATTTCTTTTTTTTATTAATAAAATATGAATCACAATTATACAGCCGCTGCTATTCTGTCGTCCGTTGTGTGCGCGAACAACTGGATCAGCCCATGCGCCAGAAAATAAATGCTGGTGAGCGCGAACGAATGCCGTGCGCGTATGCTCAGCTCGTTCGTGCTCAAATCTAAACGCACCTTTATAAATGCAACTTTGTTATTTGGTCTAAACATTTTCTCGATATTAATGAAACACTTATGTGTCCAAAATGGGAACAAGTAATAAAGGAAAATAATAATACAGAAGTGTCTAAAGAGTAGTTTATAAATTAATGTCAAAACTACATTTTATGCTGTATAAATGTTTCTGGAAGTATTAAAAATCTGTTTAATAAGTACGTTATAAAGCAATGGGCGGTTATGTTAATATTGCTGTTATACAACTCACAAAATAGGGTTATAGTAACTATTTTGTTACCTAATTACTGTGGACTGTTAGACATATACAGGTGTCCCAGTGCTCTGTAAAAGTTCAATAACTCTCTTGCTATTCCAGGTATCGACTCGATTTCTTTTTTGTATAAAAGGAGCGCTTCTATTGCACATTTTAAAATTACTTACGTTTGAATAGAGGGTGTCCAAGTATTATAAAAATATTAGTTACATTTTTTTAAAATGAAACACCCTATTTTGACTTCATTTTTTAATTCTACTCTAAATTTTGCGTGAAATTTATTTGAATTATTTTTATTTATCAGTAATACTTTTTAATGTGAGTCAATTTTTTCCTAAAAATTACCGAATGCAATGTTCCATTCAAAATTTCGTAACTTCTAAACCACTGAAGATAACGCAACCGATTTTTCTCCAGTCAATGCCGAAGCTGTGGCCAATCTTTTTAGATCAAGCCGAGTCGTGAAGAGATGTTCCAAGGCTTGCTACGATTTTTTAAATATGGATAATTATGATCCGTTTTTTCAAATCGAACCCCCTGTATATTTTTACACCATTCCACAGCCTTTTTGACAAGATTTTCAATGACATACAGTTTGTAGGGTCCAATTCTGATATTCGATGAGTTATTGAGAAAATAGTATTTTTTAGATGTAAATATTTAACAATACACTGAAAGTTTGTAGTAGGCTGGTGTCAAAATGAAAATCTATTAGAATTTTAAGCCAATCTCACATCAGTTACGGACGTACTGTGTCAAAAAGAGCGAATTTCATTGGTTTAATTTTTTCAACTACTTAACACGGGCGTGTGAGCGCACGTTTTGTTTTGCTCTGGTTTATTTTCATTCTTAATCAAATAAATATATACTTTTTTAAAGTGCAAGTCAATTCATAACAGTGATTAAAAATGCCACAACAGTGTGTGATGTGTAAATCAATGATTACTTCTACTGTTCCCGGTATAAAATGTTTTTCTTGCCTGTCTGCTTACGATATCAAATGCATGAACGTTTCCAAGCCTCGTGATAAGCTGTTCAGGGTAACAGAAGGGATGGGTTGGAGCTGCCCAAATTGTCGTCAATCCGCAAATAATGCAGTAAACTCTAATTCTAATTTGAATTCGGGTTGCGATTGTTGCAAAATTATTTCTCATTTACAAGACATAATAAATGAGTTAAAATCTGCGGTCGATGTGTTGAAAAACCAGCTCAAGCAACTCAACAAAACATTTTAGGATAACGACGCTGAAGATTTAATCCAAGAGGTCACGGATAGAATTAATCGTAAGCAAAACGTTATGTTATACGATATACCTGAACAGGCTTCAGAAAAATCAGCCGTTGAACGCGCTTCTGAGGATAAGAGTTATATCGCAGATTTCTTGCGTTGTTTATCCCCTACCGAAAACATTCCCGCCTCAGCTATTCAAAAATGTTACCGTGTCGGTAAATTTGCCGCGCATGCTGCTAGACCTCGTCCCATAAAAGTCAAACTATGCGATGATGAAATGGTAATTGGCATAATAAGGAAAATCAAGAATCGCCGTCCTGCAATTCAACAAAGTCCAAAGTTCAATGGTGTTTCAGCCTCGTTTGACCAAACTCCAAAACAAGCTGCGCAGATTCGTAAATTAAAACTGGAACTTGCCCAGAGATTAGAAAACGGTGGATCTGGACTTGCGATAAAATTTTTTCAGGGTGCTCCTCGTATTGTTACCAATGCTCCAAGTAATTTAAACTAATTAAGCCCAACAGTTTAGATTTAAGGACTTATTACCAAAATACTCGTAGCTTACGTGACAAAACTATTGATCTTTTTAACGCTGCTCGTAATTCTCACCATGATATCGTTTGTGTTACCGAGACCTGGTTTTTTCCAACTATACACAATGCTGAAATTTTGCCCCCCGACTTATATACAATATTTTGCTGCGATCGTTATAATGATACAAATGTAAGTCGTGGTAGCGGAGTTTTACTGGCCTTTAAAAATCATTTCGTAACTAAACCTATTAACTTGTCACACTTATTAAACCTCTTGCAGGTAGAATGCATTGCTTGTAAGTTCTGTTTAAGTAATAAGACCCCATTTATAATTCTAGTATACTTTCCTCATACACCCACATTACAGGAATTGTCAATATTCTGTAATTTTATTGAAGAATTATTAGTGTATTGTGCGGATATCTTACTTGTAGGTGATTTTAACTTACCCGAATATGTTTCAAATGACATGAACAATCTTGTACTAACTCTTAATAGCTGTACTCAGTTTCTAAACTTGAAGCAATAAAATTCAACTAAAAACATCTCCGGTAGGTTGCTTGATCTTGTGTTCTTCAGCAATCACTGCGACGTTGTTCATGATTCTGTCCCCCTAATCAAGGAAGATCTTTACCACCCAGCCCTGTCTATCTCATTAACAGTTTCTAATTCTCATGTTAAATTTAATAATAACAACAACGTCAAAGTTTATAATTTTAAAAATGCCAATTATCTCGAACTTTACCATCATACATCTCTTGTTGACTGGACATGTCTGAACAATTACTCCAATATTGATAATTTGGTTCAACATTTCTATATCTTGAACAACTTATTTAACAAATTTGTTCCCAGTTACGCCGCTGTCCGCGATCGAAGAACTTTTCCTCCCTGGTTCACGACCGAAATTATTAACAATATTCGTTTAAAATCTTTCTATTATAAAAAAATCATTTCCATTAAGAAAATACTATATTACCACAATTTTGTAACATACCGTAAACTTATCAAAAAGCAAATATCGAATTCAAAAAAACATATATAAACAATATACAGTGCGACTTAATTGACAATCCTAAAAAATTCTGGTCCTACGTTAGATCTAAAAAAGATAGCACGAGGATTCCTGGTCGTATGCTCTATATTAGTAATTTCCTTGACAGTCCTCAAATGATTGTTTACGGTTTTGCTTCTTTCTTTGAATCAGTGTTTACTCCACCATCTATCTCCTCTACACTAACTCCTGACAACTGTAACGAGTTTTTCACTTCCTTAGATATCATTATATATCATAAGAAATCATTGAAGAGGATATCCTCCATCTCTTATCTAAATGAAAAAACTCTATGACTGCTGGACATGACCAAATTCCCAGTTTCTTGCTGAAGGATTGTAAATTTGCGTTTGTAAAACCATTACTTCTCATTTTCAATGAAGCTCTCAAATGCGGTATTTTCCCTTCGTTTTGGAAATAATCTAAAGTCATTCCTGTATTTAAAAGTGGTGATGCTGCAAACATAACTAATTATCGTCCTATTTCTCTACTCTGCAATTTCTCTAAAATGTTTGAAATTGTTTTACACTCTTACCTATATCCTCACATTAAGCAATATTTATGTCCAGAACAGCATGGCTTCGTGGAAAAGCGCTCCACCGTAACAAATCTTGCATGCTTCTCTCAATTTCTATGCGAATCTCTTGACCGTGGCTCTCAAGTTGATGTCGTTTATACAGATCTTGCTAAAGCTTTTGATCGCATAGATCATAAGCTCTTATTCTCCAAATTAAGTTCTTATGGTCTTACCCATTCATTAAAACTTTTCTTGCAGTCGTATCTTTTGAATAGGCAGCAGCCAGTTTATTAAAATGTTTTTTCTTCTCGAACTTACACTGCTTTTTCCGGTATTCCTCAAGGTGCGAACTTAGGACCTCTTCTTTTTATACTTTTTATTAAACGACCTTCCCTTGTCCCTTACCAAGCATAGCAAGATCCTAATGTACGCCGACGATGCTAAATTATTTCGTGTTGTTGATAGCCAAGAAGATCCCCTTCTTCTTCAAAATGATTTAAGTTCCCTTTCTGACTGGTGTACCTCTAACCGACTCGCTTTAAATGTTGACAAATGCAAAACCATTTCCTTCTCGCGTAAAAATCGCAAACTGTTGTTTCATTATCAACTAAATGGTCAATCACCTATTTAATCACCATGTCAATGACATTGTAGCTAAATCCATATCTCTTTTGGGCTTTATCGTCAGGAACGCTCGTGACTTCACTAATCCCGCAGCCTGATTTGTTCTCTTTAACGCTTTTATCCTTTCACGACTCCAATATGCATCCCTTATTTGGTATCCGATTTATAATTGCCATACAGATATCCTGAAACAAGTTCAGTGCAAGTTTCTTAAGTTTCTTTGGTTTAAAGAATATGGTGTGTATCCTCCTAGAGATTTTCCTCATTAAACTCTACTTACGGTTTTTAATAGCTTATCGCTTGTTCATAGGAGACATATCTCGGCTTTGCTCTTCTTACATAAGTCGATCCATAATCTCATTGATGCTGCTGCTCTCTTGGAAAAGCTTAGTTTTCATATACCGCCAGAAACTCTTTGACTTTTTATTTGTCTACCCCGAATAACAATGCTTTAAGGTTCTCCTATTTATATTGCCTATACCCTATACAATAATCTTTGTAACAACATTGATATCTTCAATCTAAATGTCGTCGCGTTTAGAAAGATTTTGGTCAACTTCTACATCAACCCTCCTCTTACCTCTTCTTAATAACCACTTTTTTGCTTTCGCCGTGGCTTTCACTACCTTATTTACTTACTTCTTTCATTTATTTGCCTTATTACCTTTCTTTTTTCTCTTTCGTTTTTCTCTTTCTTTTTTTCTTTCACTTCTACCTGATTTTAGTTTTAGATGTAGCGTAGGTTTAGATCGTTTGTTATTTTCTACCGCTTTTTTTGCTCTGTAATTGGTTTTTATAACTGTTGGGCAAATACATATTATTATTATTATTATTATTATTATTATTAATATTTTATTCGCTGTGCATGATTATCCACGATCGATCAATAGGACGGCGGCTTTAATTTCAAAATTATCCTTCCAGTTCGCGTGAATTAGAAGTTTTCTTGATGGTTCATGAAAATTCTAACTTGAGTACTCGGGAGAAACTGACATACAAGTCAGTTCCTTTTGAAATTTCCCGAGTATACAAGTTAAAATTTGAAACTGGCATACAAATCGATTTCTCTTGAGATTTCTCGAATACTTAAGATAGAATTTTCATGAATCATCTAGAAAACTTCTAATTCACGCGAACTGGGAGGATAATTTTGAAATTAAAGCTGCAGTCCTAATAATCGATAATGGATAATCGTGCACAGCGAATAAATTTTTAAACCAAATGAAATTCGCACTTTTTGACACAGTGCGTCCGTAACTGCTGCGAGATTGGCTTGAAATTTTAATCGATTTTCATTTTGACACCAGCCTACTACAAACTTTCAGTGTTTTGTTAAATATTTACATTTAAGAATTACTATTTTCTCAATAACTCATTAAATATCAGAACTGGACTCTACAAACTGTATCATTGAAAAGCTTGTCAAAAACGCTATATAATGGTGTGAAAATATACAGGGTGTTCGATTTGAAAAAACGGAGTTCTTGTTATTTATAATTATTCATGTTAAAAAAATCGTAACAAGCCTTGGAACATCCCTTCACGACTCGGCTTGATCTAAAAAGATTGGCCACAGCTTCGGCATTGACTGAAAAACAATCGGTTGCGTTATCTTTAGTGATTTAGAAGTTACGAAGTTTTAATGGAACCCCGGAATTTTTTAAGAAAAAATTGACTCACATCAAAAAGTATGATTGTATGATTGATAGGCAAAAATAATTCAAATAAATTTTACGCAAAATTTAGTGTAGAATTCAAAAATTAAGTCAAAATGGGATGTTTCAATTTAAAAAAATATAACTTTAATATTTTTATAATACTTGGACATCCCGTATACAAACGAAAATAATTTTAGAATGTGTAATAGAAGCACTCCTATTATGCAAAAAAAATCGAATCGATATCTGGAATAGTAAGAAAGTTATGGAACTCTTACGGAGCTGTGGGACACTATATATACTGGGTGCCTCACAACGTACGGAGGAGGTTGAAAGGGCAGCTGTAGGACATCAAAATAAAGCATTTTTATTAATTCTCTTTTGACCAAAACCAATAATAAGAAAGTTACAGCAGTTTAACTTTCTTAATTTCTTCTTTAATTTACACCTGTAACTTCTTAATTAATAAAAATTATATCACAAAAGGCAACTTTATTGTTAAATAAACTCTAAATTTGTCAAAACATTCATAAAATGTGTATGTTAATCTGTTTAATTAGTAGGCGGTACGGAACGACATGTAAACCCGTTTATGAGAAATAAAATAAAAATGAAATAGCTATAACTTTAAGGTGACTACACTTTTTAAAATAGTTGTTTATTGTAAAGCAGTGTTCAACTTTCAGCTTTTGCTTGTTAAAAAATTCTACTTTAAACTCTTGTAGCTTTTAAGTTATTGATTTTTTACAAAAAAAATATTAAGAAAAAAGCTTTAATTTGATCTCCTCTAACTACCCTTTTAATCTCCTCCGTAGGTTATAAGACATCTAGTATTTTAAAAAACTATTTCGCTGGATAACAGTTACCAATAGTGGAGTTTCATTTTATTATTATTTTATTTTATATCATCTAATTTAGTCTTCAGCACATCAAATACTAGGAGGAGTAGGAGGCGACTTATGCCGTGTTCCAAATACGAGACAGCGCCTTAAATGTGTACCATTTTTTAGCATGCTTATCCCTACCAAGTATGCGAGTATGCATGCATGAATTGCATAGTCCAAATAAACGAAAGTGGCGCTATCTTACAAAGTAATAGTGAACAATGAGTAATAGGTTATTTGAATATCATTTTTTATACTGTACAGCGGTAAATAGAAATAGAAATATTTATTATCCATAGACTCGTACAAGTATCGGATGCGTCAATTATAAATACGTATAATACAATATATTATAATAATTACAATATATTATAATGGGGGAATTATTAGGAGCAAATCCCGCTTCACTTTGTCTATCCTACTGCAATGTCAGGTCAAAAAGCGATAGTAAGATGTCGCTATTTTATCTGTTTATAATACATACATTAATATAAAAACTAGTACAACTGAGGTTCGTTTAATTAACCTAATCTAGATATTCTTTTATCGAGTAGAAAACATTCTCTGTGGAAAAGATTTCGAGTTTATTTTTAAATGTTTTGAATCTTTTACATTTCTCAGTGGAGGATGTAATCTGTTAAATAATTTAACACACATATGAGATGATGATTTTTGAAAGCGGACAGTTCTGTGGGTGATTACGCGTAATTCATCGTTTTGGCGTGCTGTATAATATAATAATATAATATATAACTATAAAACCTACAAAATGCTGTAATACCACCAGGTTTCTTTAAGCTATTAATTATGCGACACATTGTAACCTTTATAAGAATAAATTACTTTATTAATACTCTCACTAAGACTTATTATTATTTATTATTTTACGGTGTTTAAATCACCTTATAGAACAGTAATAAAAACTTTAATATTGTTTTTTAAAGACTTTATTATGCACTATTAAGAAGGCAGGCACTACCACCCCCGCCAAACTATTAAGAAGTAATCATAACTTTCTTGTAAATATGAAAAGCAACCACATTCTACTTATAGAAGGTACAAATGCAATATTTAAAAACGTGGTGATACAAATGTTTTATTACTTATAGTTATAAGTACTTTTACAGCTTGTAACATGTAAGCATTTATACTTTATTGAAAACCTTAATAAATCAAAAAAGTATGTAACGCTCCAAATAAACAGTAACAACACGGTAATTTAACTTGAAGAAGTATTATTTGTGTTACTTATTGTTAGTTAGTGTTTCTCATATTTTATGCTCGGTAGTATTTAAAGTAATTATAAGATAATTTTATTTAAATTTATATTTAGCATTGTTTCCTAAATTAAATGTTATTGTCCGTGGAAAATTTACAACGCTAGCTTTACAAATCCTGGAATTATAGTACTATCTGGATGATGGTTCAGATTAATTTACGGAAAAGCCTCGCTCCGTGACGTCTAATTCGCGACGCATTCATAAAAACAGCAGCGCAATAAGTGGAAACGTCATGTTTGGAAATAAGTTGATAAGATATCTGCTGAAAGAGGGTAAAGCCTAGAAATAGACACTTGTCCTACGTAGTACGAAATCACATTTGACCCCGTCCAATCTGTCCGACTGTCACGAACACGCACACCCACCCCACTTTTAGTTATATTGCGCGGCCGAGTTAAAACTAGCAAACAGTAATTTCTACTTACGTGTTAGGAATTTTTACAATTTCATACAATTTTTGCGAGTTGAAATAGATTTTTCGAATGAATAATTTTCATGTAGGCGAACAATTTCCGTCAAAACGAAAAGCAGGAAAAGGAGTCAGTAGTTATTATTCCGCGAATACAAGGATTTCGTTTAATTTTCTAGATCTTTGGGTCCGGTATATCGAGAGAGTTCAACTACGATTATGTTATTAAAGCACCCCTGTACAGCAGCAAAATTCAATTTATATTCAACTCGTATGTAATCATAAAAACAATAATTCACTACGGATGAAATAAAATCGGTGCGAATGGATTGCCTTTTGCAGTACTTCATTTGAATATAGTACTCTGACAAGGGTGAATAATTCTAATAACGTTTCAACTTAGTATTCTCTTATTTATGATATCCCTACCAAAGTCCAGGTATTGACTGTTTTGTTACACTGACAGATATTTTTATCAACTCTAGTTATGAAACTCAAAACGTTTGAAACTGAAAAATTATTAAGACGAATAAGAATTAAACGATGACTTAAACATATATTTACAAACAAAATATTTTTTTTTACACAAGAGCAGAAGATTTTCATAACTGAATCTTACTTTCAGAATGGCATTCGGGAAAATAGTGATGGATATTGTTACGATAAGTTTGGAATCAGGAGAGTCAGAATAAAATATATTTATTAGAAAATAGTAAATCAAACGTACATGGTCGTGCACTACACTAGGGGAGGTTTTTATTTAAGGGGTTAAACCTTAATAAAAATCTGTCACTATCAACTGACTGTCTGCGATGCGTATTGAAGCATTTATAGCTAACATGACGCGTAATTAGTGTAGTGGGTAGAAATCTTCATTGCAATCTGATATGTCAGGGCTAATTGAAAAATTACTGGCATCTAACTTTTTGCACACGGTACTATTCTCCCGCGCTTCTGCACTACTTAATAAGTGCAGGTTTAAGATCATCTCACATTATTTTACTTAGAATTAATTCTGGCTATATGATTTCTACTTGCTACGATATTTACCTCAAAACTGAGAAAATATTGAATTTATCTCGTTTGTCTTGTGGTGTGATGTGTTTTATAGTCTCCAAGCTTCCAGAGATGACTTTTTGCAAAAATTTCCTGGGGTTATCAATATTCAATGTTTACGTGTAAGAATTATAAACAGTATTGCGCAGTTTAGAAGTACAGGTAGTGTTGATTGCAAAAAAGAAATCATACGTCACTTATCCCAAGAAATAAGCAGTCATGCAATGTCTGTTGAAAAATTCTGAAAATAGACCTGGATATGCATCTATATAAAATCTTCTACGAGCTTTTGCCAGAAGATAACCTGAGACGAACTTTAGATTGCCGTTGATTTGTTCTCCATTTAATGGATGACGATGACTTACGGGATCGAACACGCTATTCAGACGAAGCAGGGTTCACTTTTCTGGATATACCAATTCAAATAATTTTAGATTGTGGACTATTCACTTTTTTTACAGAAGTAACTTTACACCCAATATAGGTCGACGTAAACATAATATTCTTTCTGTATCTCACTTTGTAAATACTGATTTCTATTAACTCAAAAATACTGACTGTCGAGCACCTATTTACCGCTGAAATTTTAATTGTTTCAAAATATCACAACCACAGTACAAAACTGACAGACCTGCTAAGGGCCTACTCCAAATTATTTTATTTTTGATCATGTGCTACTTTAAGGAATGAAAACACTTTTCGAAATTTCAAAGAAAAATTAAGCAGTAAAAATAACAAACGGTGTTTACATATACAGGCAGATTCAGGCAACTTATTTATTAAGAGTTTACGGGCTTCCACTTTGAGTTTCTGTTTCATATTTTGCAGTTATAAGTTAGCGATAATGATCTATCAAAATATAATATTTCTAATTTTTGGACACTTCTGCTTATACCCGAATTTGCTGTCAACTTTCTTATTTTAAATTAAATAATAATTAATTAATTAAATTTTTGAAATCTTCATGAAATTCTAAAAATACTTTTTTGCAACATGTGATAGAAGAAAAATTAATCATTTCCGGTGTATTTGCACAAAAAAACCTCAGATTTGCAGTCCCTTGTTTGTGATACTGCCATCTTTGTGCAACAAAAACCACGATGCCAATTTTTGGCCTGTAGTAGGCTACAGTAACATTCTTTTCGATCATGCCCAGTTTTGCACTTGATTGTTTACAGTCTGGTTAAAGAGTAACTTCTATTCGACCTAATTTCAATTGTCCAAAAGTCATTCATCGTCTTAAAACTAAAAGCACTACACAAGAGGTCAACAAGGGATAATGAGGGTGCAGATCGCATTAAGGACAAGATATGACCTCTAAACGAGGTGGGGTTGTTAACGGGTGGTAAACAGATAACGTGAGAATTTGAAAGAAATTATCGTATTTGTTGTTTGAGGTAACGCGACGGTTACGTCAACTTTGAAGCCATTGGGAAACAAACAAAAATCTTGAATGTACTTTCGTTTCCAGAAAATATACAGGATGTATTACAATAAAATGTGGGCAGTAATTGCAATGAATTTTCAAACCGTAACCCGTTACAAGATTACAAAATGTTATTATCTAACGCCAAAATATACAATTAAAAAAAATTATTATTTGGAAAATTATATATCTATTAATTAACTAATTATTACTTCAGTAATTAATATCTACACTTAATTTATAAACTTAATTTAATTCCGAATACTTCATGTTGAGATTTGCCATTGAAAAATCTTATTTCCGGACACGAACTGCGACATAAAAAGAAACTTTATCTTGTGAATATGTATAGCTGAAATGAATAAATTCGTATTTTAAGTGTGTACTTGTAACTTTGACCTTTCAACTTACGGTCGCAAACAAAATACGACGGCATTATCTCCCGAGGCTCTAATGAAAAGTAACACGGGAAATAATAAGAAAGGAAAGCGGATAATGCCATTCAGAATTATGAACTTTTTAACGAAATTAAACACGGCGACATCCTCACCCGAAAAAGAAATGAAATAACAACCGCATTTCCGCCGTCAGAAAAAAGAATTCCGCCTCTCGCCGATTCAAAGTCAGAGCTCCTTATCACCTCGTTTACATCATCTTCCCTTAATTTTATGCGAGTACTCTAGTTCCTTAAAGTTTAGGGGCCTTCTGTGAAGTTTATTTTATATCCGCGCGTTTGTCGGAACTTAGGCGTCCGATATTTGAATGGAATATATTTTTAAATTACGCGTCTCTCTCGTGCGTGCTTATTTTCATTTCATTTTCGATATCAAAATGTAAATCCGTATCGGGGTATTTTTCGGGGAGCGTTGCGGCTCGGTGGTGCTGACGACGGAAGATGGAGACAGCCTTTCGCTCGGGGGCGACATACTACATACCCACATTCTGGCAATTCCGATCGCACAATGGCTATACAGAATTCCGCTCTTATGGGCACGCTTGCATATCGATTCACTCGCTAAACATTCCTACCTTTTCTCTAATTTTCCGCAGTATTTTCGGAAGGTAATCCGTTCGGCTTATTGATAAAGTTTTGATTGATAACGGTGATATTTCCATAGTTTATGATAGTTCGCGCCATATGTCACACATCCGTGGCTTTTATAATCGAGAATTCAGTCGAAAAGCATTACGTACCTTAACGTGAGAAGCAAATATTTTAATTTAACCAAACTTATTACAAATTTTCTACTAAAACGAAACTACTTTAATTATAACTTCCAACATTATATGTAAATAAAGTAACAAAGTTATATTATACTGTATAACTTAGGAATATTTTCATCACCAAGTCTCCAACGGAACCAGTCTTGGATACTTAAACTGTAATACATCTGTCGTCTCGGTGTATAACAATTTTAAAGGTTTGGTAAAACCGAAACCGTTGACTAAAATTAGAAAAAGCTTTGCGAGAATCAAAAACTCAAAAATGTTTAACCCTTAATTAATAGAAAAACAAATGGCAAAATTAATCATCGAGAAATGATGCAGGTAAAAACGCTAGAAAAACATTTATCTATGTCTATCTAAAAGCTACGAAGAAGAAAGAAAAAAGAGAAGAAAAGTTGTGAGGTAACCATTCAAACTTTAAATCACTCAATAAAATCTCGATCTTCACTTTTTAAGACTTAGATATCCGTCTCTTCTTCCTTCTCCTCTGAATTTTATCCTGTTGACATTCTTTAAACATGTTCTTTCAATTTATTTTGATGCTTATTATTACCAGGATTAAAACTTAAGTTTGCAGAATATTTGTCGTTCCCTCTTTAGTTGAAATTTTAAAACAATTAAGCTTAATTTAATTAGTCAAACGTCAAATTTTGCAAAGCAGTTTCGTGTGCGCTGTAATGCGATTTAATAAAACAGAAACCGTGATTACAGTTTTGGTAAAATTAAAGAAAGACGGCTTTAAAATTGTGGGTTCTGATTAAACCATTAGGTCAATATGCCATGAAAACTGGTGCAGTTTTCAAGTGGGTAAAGAAGTCCCAAAGACGGGCAAGAGTCAATTAATGGGGATCTAAGAGAAGGAGGATCCATTTCGACGAGAGGCGAAGATAATGTGAGAAGAGTGGATGAACTTCTATCAACAGAAAAAGAAATAAGAATCAATCGCACGAAAGATAACAAAGGAGGATTTGAACAAGTGAAAATTATGTGCATGTACAAATTGCTCTCAACCAATCGAAAACTGATTTGTGATCGACTTTATAAAGACTTCAAGTGATAATAGGAGATGAATC